>LNAC01000157.1:683557-807002 GCA_002007465.1 Ailurus styani | reverse complement strand
AGCAGAGAGCCCGATGCGGGCCTCGATCCCAGGACCCTGAGATCATGACCTGAGCCGAAAGCAGAGGCTTTAACCCACTGAGCCACCCAGGCGCCCTATCCGTTTTATATTCTTGTACCTCTTTTATGATGTCATTTTCTGCATTTAAATCTTTACTCAGTCTGGAACTTATTCTGTTATGAAATAATAATACTAATAATAGCTAATTTTTTTGAGTGTATACTATATGCCAGGGATATGCTTCATTTGTACAGACTCATTTAATACTTTCAACTAACCTGTGATGTAGGTACGGTTGCTCAGCTAGTAAAAATGGCAGAGATGGGATTCAGGTTCAGGTAGTTGAGCCCTAGAGCCCATGCCCTTAACTACTCTGCTAACTTAGGTTTTTCCCAGTGTCCTAATGTCATTTGTTAAGAAGTCCATTCTTTTCCCACTGCTTTGGAATTGCCAATTTTAATCATATGCTATATTTATATGTATACTTAGGTGTGTTAAAGACTTTTGTTCCCCTGAGCTGTCTGATAATGTCAGACATTATGATAATGTC
The DNA here is from genome assembly GCA_002007465.1 of Ailurus styani. Classification (NCBI taxonomy): domain Eukaryota; kingdom Metazoa; phylum Chordata; class Mammalia; order Carnivora; family Ailuridae; genus Ailurus; species Ailurus styani. The sequence goes on along the minus strand of LNAC01000157.1, from coordinate 806,452 downwards.
ACACTGTTTTAATTTGTGTAGCTGAAGGATGGTATTCTCGTCCCCTTTGCATCCGCAGTGCCTAGCAGTGACTGTTGCCTTGTAGATATTTAATGAATATTTACAGAATGATGTAACTCTTGGAAGTTCATGGATAGAATTCAGAGGGTCTGCAACTTGGTTAGGAAAAAACGACATCATCATTTTCATTGATCCCAGACTGAAATTTAGTATTTCTTTCAATTGTAAATATAGGCAATAAAGCATAGTGGTAATAGCACTACCTGTGACTTCGTCATGGATATTTGTCAGGGTGAACCTTAGGTTAAAAACTCTTGGTTTAATGTGTTTCTTTCTTGAGGCCATTTTATCTTTGTGTCTAATACCTGGGCAGTGCCTGATACTTGGTAGATGCCCCATAAATATGCTAATTTGAAAAATTTTAATTTTCTTTTTTTTAAAGATTTACCCATTTATTTTATTTTATTATTTTTAATATTGCACCTTTTTAAAGATCTTATTTATTTATTTGACAGAGGGATACAGCGAGCGAGAGAGAGAGAACACAAGCAGGGGAAGGGGCAGAGGGAGAGAGAAGCAGACTCCCTGCTGAGCAGGGAGCCTGAAGTGGGCCTTGATGCCAGGATCCTGGGATCATGACCTGAGCCCAAGGCAGATGCTTAACCAACTGAGCCACTCAGGTGCCCCTGTTTGGTATTTTTAAAACTTAAAACACTTGTCTCATTTAAAGTTGTTCCTTCAGTCATATTTTGGACTGAGTTATGTGATGGGTAAATTTCTTAAGATCAAAGCCCTAATAGATATTTCTTTTTCATTTTCTCAAGAAGTCTCACTTTGTTAAATAATTTCAGATTAAAAAAATACTTTCTCTGAGACTTTTCAGTGCATCTCTTGGCCTTAATTGTATCCTCTGCAAAATTGGAAGAAATTCAGATTTGGGTCTTTTCTGTATATGCAGAGTTTTTTCTTTTCTTTATATTTCAAAAATATGAGATGGTCATAGTGTTAATCTGTGGTTGTTGATTTTGTTCAGGATTCTATAAATCTTTTGAATTTGGACCAAAATCTTCTTTTCTGGACAGTTTGCTTCCATTAAACTTTTAATAGAGATTTGAGGCCATTTGTTCAAAGACTTCTATTATTAGCAGGGTGGTTCTCTGAGCTGCATTCCTTCTGATTATTTTCAACTGGTACGTTCTTGAATCTCTCTTTCTTTCATTCATTTCTTTTTCTTGATTAGTTTTTTTTGGTAGCATCACTTGTGTTTTTATTACATTCATATCTACTCATTATTTTAGGATGGACCTTCTGTTTTTACAACCTGGACTTGTGTAGTCATCATGATGGTCTGTTTCATCTCCTTGAGAATCAGTATGAACTGCTTTGTAAATTTGATTGATTGATCGAATGTTTACTGTGGGGAAGGCATTCCATTACAGGGATTAGCTTTTGTTTTTCTTTCCTACCCTAAGTTTTTTTCTTTGCTTATATTTTTTTCCTGTTTATTCATTTTTTTGAGTTTACTTGTTGATTCCCCTTTCATAGTTTCAGACTATTTTGTTTGCACTGTATTTATTGAGATTGGTGAGAAGTCCTTTTCAATATATTGAGATCCCATTTCAGCCTCATTATAAAGGGTTAAGGAACTGATACATTTTTTTATTTTGTGATGGTGAATTTAATTAATGATCACCTATTACAAATCCCACGTTTTGGAAAATGACTTTGTAAAAGAGAAATGACATTCCAAATTCCCAGTTCATCTTTATTAATATGAACTTGAAGGAAGAGCCCTATGATGATGGGAGAAATCCCTCTACCAAGACATGGCTTGGCTTGTGCCTGAGAGACGCACAGCTTGGGCATGCTTCCGGAGGGCTTGCTGACTGCTGAAGCCTCCAGGTCGGTGAAGGCAGTGGTGCTCATGCTGTCCCCTTTCTCAGTAACTCTGCTTCCACTTGGCCATTGCTGTCAGTCATTCTGACTCTTGTCGTTTGTGTCTGCTGTTTGAAAACTCCCAGGATACCAAGCAAAGGAACAGTTAGAAATATATTTTTTAAAGATTTTATTTATTTATTTGGGAGAGAGAGAGACAGAGAGAGCATGAGCAGGAGGAGCAAAAGGCAGAAATAATTTTTGATTATAGATCACTGTGTCATTTTGGCATATAACTCAGAAGGAGTACAAAGATGGATATTGCTATAACAAAATTTCTTTCATGCCTATCTAGTTATTTATGTGAAAAAGTTTCTTGGCCCTTGCAACTAATAGACTACAAATGGAAAAATTAATGCATTTATAATAAAATTTAACTGTTTGTATTTAATACAAGTTTGTACTGTTATTGTTTTTATCATTTGTACAATAGTAATAAAGGTAAGGAATGCTCAATCCAAAAGAAAAACTTTTTGAACATTTAGAGTTTATAATCATAGAATTGAAAAATATATGTATGGGGTGCCTGGGTGGCTCATTAAGTTAAGCATCTGTCTTCCCCTTGTCATTAAAAAGGGTGACTATGTTTTTGGACCCCAAATTTGAGATCCTTGGGCCAAAAAAAGATTTCCCCCTGATTTGTGAATTTGTTTATGGGAAAATCTTTTACAAACTTCTGTAAATTAAATCAAATTTAACATATAAATTTAACTAAATCACCCTTATTATAAAGAATTTGACTATATAAAATTTCTCTGGCCCCAGAAAAGGTAGCACATAAGGTCATACTTCTGGCCCATCTGGGATTGGGAATTCTTTTGCTTTCATTAATAGAGAGTCTCCCTATTATAGGGGTCCAGATAGGAGTGCTGTAAAATAAGACTGTATATAGTCCTGAAAAAAGAATATTTGTTCCACAAAGTGTTAGAGCCCTGATTCAGTGTTTGGGTAGAGCAGATTGAATGAACTCCAAAAAGAAATCATTAAAGGGTTGATCTGATACCACGCAGAAACACGAGGTGGTGAGATGGGTGTTTTTTCCACATTTTAATATTTTCCAGGATGACGCTGAAAGCCTTGCCCTTAGAGAACCCCAAGCCAGCTAATAATTCATTCTTCCAGGCTCTTGAGAAGGAGAAATGGAAGATTTATACCATTTAGTAGATGCCCTGGGCCTTTCCTAGGAGAGCCTGGAAAGGAGTTGAGGATAGCCTGGAAAGGAATTGAGGTCAGCCGTGGGAATATAACCAGCAAGGCCTTGCTCTTGGGGGTGGGAGGGGGCGGTTAATAGGAGAGAATACTGTCAAAGAAGTTTTGAGTCAGTTCAGGAGACCTATTCTGTGCCATTTACTACTTAACACTGTCATAAATCTCACGAATTGTCTTAAAGAGGAGGAAGTCAGGACTTGGAGAAATCAAGTAACTTGCCCAGGATCCAGAATTTGAACCCAGGTTCATTTGATTCCAAAACCCTTTCCACTACACTGCCATGCTTCCTTGTGCTGAAATCATGGAAAATGAACAATATTCTGGATTGAATTAGGGAACTCGTGGTATTCAGCTAACTTCTGAAAAGCTCTGAGTTGGAGGCATTTAGGGAGAGGAGTAATGCTGGCTAGGAGAGAGAAATTATAGGGTAACACTAGGAGTTCTTCAGATTGTCTGCTTCATAGGAAGGGATTTTGTGTGGTGGCATCTAGTCCTTGGTGGTGGTTTGGAGGAAGTGGCTCCTGAATTCATTTGAGGCCCGTAAGCCCTGTGAAGGAAAAAGTGAGAAGACTAGCATACTCTAGGGATATGGGATTTTACAAAACACAGTGTTTGTTTGTTTGTTTTTTTGTTTTTTGAGACCAACATGGGATTCCCAGATTTAAAATTTTTTCTCAGGGAAAGAGACTAGAAACAAGCAAACAAAACCCCCAAACCTATTATCTTCATATAATGTAAGAAAAGGCATTTGAAAAACCAGAATAATAAATAAATTAAAAACAAGCAAGCAAACAAAATAGGGTAAAAGGGCAGTCCTTACCAAGAAAGCACCTTATACTCATCTTGTACAAAATTGGGCTAGATTTAAAATACTTTAAATTAAGACAAATTACAATAAAATTTATGGATGTGTTTGTCAGTTTTGGAAATTTTATTTGATATACAGCATTAAGAGAAGCTAGACTGTCCAGTTTCATACTTTTTTTAAAATCACAGTTACTGTTGGTAGTCCATTTCAGCAGGTATATTGATGAAAACAGTATCAGCAGTCAGTGTAATTCACTCAGTATGGAGTATTCTGGTGAATGGAGAGAAGGGGAGTAAGAACAGTTCTTAGCTTTCAGTTCTGGCCAGGCTAAGAAGGAAGCACAGTGGTAGCTTTGGGGTCTGACTGGTGAAGGCCATGGGGTGAGTGCTGGCTGGAAGGACCTGTCTGACCCTGATTCCCATGTAGAGTGGGGCTGAAGGCTGCATGGCCCCTCACTGCCCAGTATGGAACAGGTAGGAATTTATTTGAGAGGGATGCTGTAGATGGTAAAATACTTACCATGGCCTGGACCACATTTAAGGGAACCACTCCTCTAAAGGAATTATCCTGTTTGGTTCTCCAAGATAATCTAAAGGCAGAGGCATAGACAAAGACCCATTGTTTTCTCCAGGGCAGCTGTTTATTACATTGGTGCTAAGGAGGGGTGTGGGAAGCCCACAGGACTGTGGCCTAGGTGCTCGGATTTGGGGGTGGTCCTGCTGCTCTGCCTGGTTGGTTTCTTCTGAGTCTCTATTGTGGGGCTCAGGGGCAAACTGCATTTTCCTCCAGGCAGTATAGTCTTAGCTTTACCTTTTACACGGTCTTCATGCCCTGGAATTTTGGTGAATGCTGAGGGCCTGGGAATAGAAAAAAAGCCTAAAATCAGCTTGGGAATTCCCCAACTGTCCTAGCCTGCCTCTCTTGTCCAAGGGAACACTTACCTTCTGCATTTCCAGGGCCATGCTGGGGGAAGTGTGTGCCTTGGCCTCTCTGGAGAAGGGCACATTAGCTTCCCTGGTCTGTTTACATTAGTTTGGTCCTTTCTGCCTTGAATACAAATGAGGCCTTGGATGGGGGATTTCCCTGCTTCCATCGAGGTCACTCCTTCCTTTTGTCTGCTTTTCAGTTTTTCTACCTGGAGAAGAGCTACCCTACCACCCCCACCCCATCCTCCACCCTCATTATTAAAATAGTGTCCTTGGCTTAACTCCTTGTGTCCTAGATTTGGCCTAGTGAGTGGATCGGTTCACAATCAGGAAGCAATTAATCTGTCTCCTCAAATTCTCTTTTGCTGTGTTCTTTGACTTAATCAGATCTTTTTTCATTTGCCTGTCACTGCCTTAGTTGTCAGTACTCTCCCCTAAGAAAGGGTTGTCTTCCAAGCCCAGAGGCTGGACTGTCTATTGGTTCTTGTTGTATGGATGCAGGATTTCCTGGTTCTTTGGAATGTCTTGGCTGCTCCAGTAAAATGTAAACTCTTTGAGGTTAAGAGCCCCAGGTTCATTCATTCCCTTTCCTCCAGTCTGTTTTGTGGCATGTGAGAAGAGAGGTGGGCCCTATAGGGAGTATGACCACCAGTGGCATACTTTGCCCATCAGGCTACCTCAACCTTGCTCTCAATGTCAGCCTGTCTAGCCAGAGCACATACCCCCTCTGAGGCTGACTCCACCATGTGCTGGACCGTGACTCACAGTAGGTACAAGAGGGGCAGGGGTTGAAGGCCTGCCTCGGACCTCTGCGTTCCCTTGTGCTAGCTCCCCCTTTCTTCTTGTTCATTTGAACCATCCTGACTTCAGAGCTTCTGATGTAATTGAGGGATCTTATTTGCCCATCGAAGCATTTTCTTTCTTAAAAAGTCCTCGGGAAGCTCAAATGAATTTTACTTGGTGGTAATAACTTTTGCACTCTGTTCTTAGCTTTTGGACTTAGGGAGGCTTTCTCTCTTGGGTAATTCAGATAGGATTATTTTTTAAATCAGTGGACCTTGTTCTGTACAGTGACTTCTTCTGTTATCCCAAGTCTTCCTTCATATTGATCTTGGGTCCTTATTCTCCTTTTGTGAGAACCTCGTTTGGGTTCCTTGAGTTCCCTTCCAGTTCCACTGATGATGCTCTGTGCTAGTGGTTCTTTGCCTCTAGCCTGTCTCCCTCTCCTCGAGTTCCCGGTTCCCATCTCATACCCATAGATTCCTGTGTACACTGCTTGGTACTGTCACGTATTTTTCTTCTGACTGCTGTTTGGTCAGTTGTTAGATGACGGCCTATTTACATTCACATTTAGATCTAGGATCCTATTTTTAAATCTCAACTTTTTTTTTTAATCTGATTCCCTGCCCCTAGCTTATCCTCAGTTTAAGATTTGGTCTTCCTTTTGTGCCACCCATCTGCTGGTCCAGCAGTGGTCTTTCCTTCTGTTTCTCTGTATGCTGCGCCTGCCTCACTCCCACAGTCTTCCCCTCCGGCGTAGATCACAAAGGAAATATTTAGTTAGTCTCTGCCAAACATTCTGGCTGTGTTATTTTGCTTAAGAAGACATGCAGATAAACTGTTTTGATTCTTGGTCTTGGTGCTCTAGGGCAGATGTTCTCCTAAAGCGGAGGTCTTGTGGTCAGTGGAAAGAGTGCTGGACCAGAGTTCGGAGAATTGGATTCTAGTCCCTGCTGCGCTACTAATTTGTGGTGTGATATTGCGCAAGGCACATTTCTATGTCTCAATTTCCTTTTGTCAAAAGGGACCTTATGATAAAGAAGACAGGAAATCTGTGGACATGAGATGGAAACCCAGCGAGTAAGTCTGGGGAATCAAGGAGAGAGTAGACAGGCTGGAAGTAGAGAACCATTACTATGAGTATCATTAGTGGAACCAGAAGGAAATGCAAATTCAAACACAGATAAAATTAATGTATATAATCACTTTGAAAAAGTCTAAAGTGTGATAACAAAATGGTGGAAATTTCTTGACCAGGATGACTTCAGGAGATAATTGCCTTGTCCATCCTGGGCTTGCTTTGGGTCCACACCTGTTTGCTGTCACCCTTGGGATGTGGGAGGATTAGCCTTCTGTGGGTTTGGTTCCAGAATTCCACCTCCCACCTTCTACCTCTTTTATAACCCCAGGAATATTTGAAACTCAGCCCAGATCCTCACCTGGCTTTGATTTCCTCATCATGTGGAGAATGGTCCTTGAAAGTTGGAGTTTCCAGAAACCTTAAATGTTTCCTAACATGTCCAACTTCTGCATTTGTTGATCACTCCTTCTGTGCATGGCTGTGTTCCAGTTCTTGTGCCCTAAAGGTGATTGCAGCAAGGAGGAGGGGAATCTGGGGGATTCTATCACCAGGAACTAGGAAATAAAAGTAGACAAAAGAACTGAGAGATGCCCTTTTGGTGTTCATGAGAGGCAGGTGTTTGAAGGAGAAACAAAGTGGTTTAACATCTTTCTGTATAAACCACAGCCTCCATGTACACATACTCAGATAGACAGAGGTCCATTCTTTTCCCCCTTATCCCTACCTGTTCTCTTCTGAAATATTTCTGGGATTTTATCTGATCTTGCCTAGTTTACACTTTTTCTTTATAGTTAAAGGTTTGCATTGGTTTCTTCAGTTCAGAATGAGTTGGATGAAAACAGTCTCCAGAGTCTTTTGCTGTCTTGGGATTCTTTGTCAGACATAATCAGCAGAAACTTTCCAAAATGAGTGCAGAGGATACTTGTCAGTGCGGGGTTAGTGATAAGTGATAAGTTGCTGTACACACTATTGCTGTGCCCAACCCTGGGAGGCTCTGGGGTACTGAACGTAGAACTGAGTAGAATAGTTCTGGGTGTAGAGTTACTTAATTGACTCTGTATACTTTCAACTGACCTTCTTTGCTATTCTGTAGTTCTTTATCTCTAAGTCCTTGTGAAATACACCAGGGTGCCCATTCCCTATTTTTTTGTATTCTGTAAGCTCTGACTCCATCCTGACCCTACTTCGTGAATGAGAGCATCTTCTACTTTACTGGGACTGTTAGAGCTAGGTGACTTAGAAGTCTGGGATAGTTCCTGTTCTTTAGATAGCTAGATACTCCAAGTTGTCCAGCTCCAAGGGAACAGGTAGTAAGCATTTCCCATAAGCTTTGTAGATGTGTTCATTGTGAATGTCAACATCACCTTGGCAAAATAATGGTTTGACTTTGGGCTTGATAAGGGTTGTGAGCCCACATCTGGTTATTTGGCATTTTCCCCCATCCTATTCGGTCTTAAACCAAGTTGTCCAAGGCAGATGGCCCACCTGGTAGCGGTCAGCTGATGCCTCATGTGTCCTCTGCCACCCCAGTTCTGGATCTCACGAGCGCTCTGGCTTCTGTCTCTCACCAGTCATAGCTTGTACTGTCACCCTTGGGTAGGTGTTTTTTAAACCCCATTCATATCCTCTTTAATCCTCTTCTTCCGTCCTCTTTCTCTCCTACCTATTTTGCTTGGTTATCTCAGGAAGTACCCTCCTTGTCCCCTTGCCTCTTTGAGTGTGGAGGAAAAGCTAGCCCAAATCATAGCTGAGAAACTTGACGTCAGAACACTTCTCAAAGGAAAGTCAGACATTTGGGAATGAAATTAGGTGGTGTGAAAAATCAGTGCTACACGTCCGGTCCTTGTGAATGCCTTTGGAAATCCCTAAAAATACCCATCTTGTAATTAAACTGTCCTTATTCTAGGACCACAATTTTGGATATGTAAAAACTATTTAATTTTATTTCTCTTATGTTTAGTTTTATACCTAGTATCTACACAGGTATTTTTTGTAGGTTTATTATATATCAACAGTATTTTGGCCATATTATTCAGTAATGAGCTTATCTGGGCATCCAGCTACTATGTTTAATATTGTTTCTTTGGGAAAGGTCTTCAACTCATAAAAGTGACTGACTGATAAAGGAGTGATCATAGTCTTCACCCTCTGGCCCCTGCTGGTACCATTGCCTTGGAAGGGGCTAACTCTTCCCAGCATTTGGAGAGGGAGACAGGTGCTGCCAAGCATGCCTGGAGCTAGATCAGGAAGGCGTGGTCCTGGTCCTGTCTTTTATCTGAGTCTCTAGGAGGTAGCGAGAGGTGCTGGAGTCTGCCAAGCCTGCCTTGGCCAAAGCTATTTTTCTCCCCACTGTCTGTCACTTCAGGAAATACTTTAGTTTGAAGACTGAAGAAGTACCCCCACTTTGAAAATCATGGTCTAATTATGACAGGACCACATTCTTTAAACATGTTGTTTGGTGGAGTTAATTGAATTATCCCCTCCTATTTTTGAGTGGGAAATAAAACATTTTTGTTGTGATACTGTATTGGATCTTAAATGGGAAAGCTCCTAGTTTGAAGTTGTGTACATTTCCACTGGGAGAAATCTGCTGCCAATTTATGAAAACTGAGGACGTCCCTGTGCTCTATGTGTAAACTGCATCTCCTCGTGGAATGAACAATTCGGGAAAATGGAACAACTTTTTGAATAAAATTCCAAGCTCCACTAGGTTCCAAGTGACTGAGAATTTCCTGTTAGAGTGGGAAAGCTTATCCATGTGTTTTTGCCTGGGGACAGTGTGTATCATTTAGTTCCAGAGAAGTTCCTCCATAGCTGATTTCCTCTTTCTTTGTCCTTCTTTCTCTGGTGCCCAGGATAGTTTGAGCTCATCTTTGGTCTCATCTCTTTGAAAAAAGCAGCATGCGTTTTGATCATGGTTTGAGAATAAAATCTGTAGCTTCAGGGCAGGGTGAAACTAATGGTTCTTCTAAGTAGCAAACCTTTCACCTCTGCTTCATTGGTACTAGGCTGTAAGTAACTCAACTAACCAGCTACAGACGCTTATTGTGCAATTTTGAGGTAAGCATGGGCAAAATCCCAGGGGCTGGGAGGCAGACATGTGGCTACCAGAGAGATGACATCAGCTCATTTACTGGTGCTGTGGAGGAAGGGGAGATTCCAGGTGCTTAGCCACCTTCCCGCACGTGGGGGTGGGTGTCTCAGGCCACCACCATTCCTGTTGGCAGCCAAGACCTTTGCTTGGGAAAAACCTTCGTCTCATTCTTGCCCCCTCCTGTCCTCACTGGGACCTGAAATTGGAAGGGGTCTTGCAGCCTTGGCTGTGGGCACAAAGCTTTGAGGAGTGAATATGCATGTGTGTTTGTGTCTGTGCATTCTGTGTTAATGCTAACAACTGATGAGGGTTTCCAAACTGAGGGCTGGATATGAGATGGGGAGGCATTATCTGCCTTTTTAAGAATCTTTATTAGGAATTGCCCTTTGCTTGGAAGGGAAAGCCTTTTATGATTTAACTAGTTTTTTTTTTAAATTAAAAATATCTGATTATTTTCTTTTGATACTCTTAATATGGACACTTCTAATAAGAAGACATTTCTAGTTTCCTTTCTGTGTTCTGCTCCTTCCCCTAGCTTATGCTGGGACAGACCTTCACAAAGTCATAATAGGTGACAATTGGAAAAAGCACTTCTGCAAGAAAGATCTTCCTTTTTGCTTAGCCTTGCCTCGTATATGGGCTTCTGCGAACTGCGGTGGGGCTGGAAAAAGTTTTATGACTTCTGAAGCATGACAGAGAGAGTAGGGAATAGAGCTGGAAGCCATTGGAGCCTGTGAAGCCCATCTGCTTACCAGCTTTACTTTCCTGTCAGATGTTGGGTACCTGGTCTGGTTCCACCCTCCTCCCCTAAGAATGTGGAAAAAAATGAAGCCTCTGCATGGAAAGCAGGTGATAAAGCCATCAACAAAAGCTTATACTATGAGCTTCAGACATCCCCACCCCAGGCCTGCCTCTGGGGCTGTCGGTAGCTTAGGGTTTGTTTCTAAGACTCTTGCTTATATTCAAATGTAGCCACTGCTTACTAGAAGCCGTCTGGGGCCAGCCCAGGCTTGTTCTACCTGGGTGTCTTCCCACTGCTGTACTTTTCTCTTCTTTGGGCTTTCAGATATGAGGACCTTCAAGGTCTGTGAGCTGCTAGCGTCCTTCTTCTGAGAGCCTGGATCATCCCCTTCTGGGCCCAGGAAGCTGTGGTAAGCTCTTGGTTTCCTTCTTAGCTGGCACTTCCCACTGTCTACATTCCTTTCTGCCTGACTCTCTGCCTCTAGGGCTCTGTGGGGTGCAGTTGCTTCAGGCCTCTGTGATGCAGAATACAAAGGCAGTTCTACGGAAGCCAGTCACTGGAGATAGCCAAGAGTTTGAAAGTAGAATTGCCCTTTCGTGCTGTCCTGGAAACTGGAGCTCACTTTTCATGGGATGTGGTATGGTACTGATTCTTCTTAAAACTTTTCCCAACTTGCTTCCCTGTCTCCTTGCCACTCTGTGAGGGAGGGAGGGAGGGAGGGAAGGAAGGAAGGAGGAGAGAGATTGGTGCTCAGTTTCCTGTGATCTTGCTGTGGCACTGGAGATGGCCGCAACAGATGCCTTTCTTGAAGAAGGAGCTCGGAGGCAGGTGAGAGAATCTGTATTCGGGTTTGGCTGGCTGTCTTCCCAGTCAGGGTTTGTTGATGCCCGGTGGTTCATGTTGGCACCCCCTTGTCCTTAAAGGCATGTGCCACCTTCACCCATTAAAATCGTTAACAGAGGGCACCACCATCAGCTCCTGTAAAGTAAAAAGGACCCAAGAGAGCTTTAAAAAGAATGAACATGCTGGGCAGAAGATGAGCTTGAGAGAGAAGTTCCTTGCCCAGGTGCTACCCAAGGAACTCTGTGTGTGTGTGTGTGTGTGTGTGTGTGTGTGTGTGCCGGTTCGAAGTGGTGGGAGGGACTGAACACTTCTATGGAAAAGGCAGTAAATCTGGAGAGGGGATGGCTGGCTATGGCGAACACGGAAGCTGGGCATTTTTGCAGAGATGTGTTCCAGAGTAGCTGCAGGCCAGTCATCACGGGGAGTGGGTTTGGACATGCTCAGTTGTGCTTGCCTTGCTGAATATGTTGGGTGTGATGGCCATGAATGCCTTCCTCTGGGAATAGAGCTGGTCCCACAGTAGCCCTCCCCACTTTGCATCTGTATTATACTTATGTGATGCTTGTCTGTCAGGGGTCCTGGCCTAGAGTGTTCCGGGGCAGAGGCACTGGGTCTGAGAGTGGGCTGGCCAGCCAGAGCCCCACCTCCCAGTTTCCTGGGTCCCTAAGGATGAGAAAAAGCACGTTTATAGCTGCCAGTCCTCACTGGCACAGCTTGTAGAGGTGTCTAGGCCCTGGCAGGTGTCAGAACCTTCTTATGCATGTCCTGCTTCTTTGGGGTTTGAGAACAGATGGGGCTTAATTTGAAGCAGACCTACCTCAAGGGCCCAAATCTGAAATGTATATTATAAGATTATTGCTAGTCTTGGCTCTTCTTCCCTCTGTGTCTCTCTCGTCCCTTTATCTTCCCATCACTTTCAGGGATTGTGAGCAGCTGCTGCTATCACGTAGACTGATCAGGACATTAAGACTGGAGCTAAAGATAGCTGTGCACGCTGCCCTGATGTGCACAGGCTTATCCTTAGAGAAGAGGTTGATTTGAACCTGTGACGATAGAGAGGGCCTTTCCACCTCAGAGTGGGTGAGGGCAGGAAGGAAAAGGTGGGAAGTTACTTTAGGGGCTGGGAAGAGTATTGATTTCACCCCTTCCCTTTCCCCTCCTATGTCCCCAACCTTTCCTTTGAATTGTCAAGGGTGGGAGAGAAAATGGAGATCTTGCTTTTCAGCCTTTAGGCAGTCATAGAGCACTTGTGGAATTTTTCAGCTTAACCAGCATTGTAATGCAAATATTATATCATGCTTGTTTGCTGCATAATGGAACCTATAACCTCCAGGAGAGACAAAATTTGTTAAACAATTAGGATATCAAAGATCTTAACTGTGTTTGGTTACAAACTAAATATATTTATAGTTCAGGAATGAGAAAGATGTGTCTTAAAACTGTAGGAAAGCTTTCTTGAAGGAGGCAGCCTCTTTTCTGGTCTTTGAAAGTTGGATTAACTTGATATAAACAAAGGAGAGGTAGGAAGTATTCTGGATGTGGAGAAGAGCAAGAATGTGGCATGGTCAGGGTCACTGTGCAGAGCTGGAAAGTTGAACCCTGGAACTTCTGCCTTGCTGCATACGATATGGAAGAGAGGCAGTCAGTGGAGGTGGGAATGTGTGGAAATCACTCTTGTAGAAGAAAGTAGGGTAAAGGGAAAGTATTTTGGAGAGGACAGAGACTGGCAGTAAGGACACCTACTAAAGAATGTGGGACATCAGCATCAGGAATAGAGAAGAAGGAGGTAAATCCTAGAGAATGTTTGGAAGTGGAACAAGTAGGACCTAGACATGGGATGTGAAGCATGATCAAGTTGAGGCAAAGGCAGAAGATGTCAGAACGTCTGCCCTATCAGAGTGGACTGTTACTGATAGCTTACGTTTATGAAATGCTTTGCACTGTTCAAAGCACTTTTTCATTCAGTAAGTATCTCAGAATTGGGTGGGCTCTTATAGTTCATCTAGTCTGACTTCATTTTCCAGATGGGGATTAAAACCAAGAAAGGGGAGGGTGCTATTCCTAACTCACACAGTTATTTAATGGTAGAATTGGGCCTTCAGTCTCAGTCTTCTATCTCCTAAGGGGAATTTGAAGAGAAGAGTAGCTGGAGAAGGAGTGTGGGATCAGGTAAGAGTCCTGTCTAGTTGGGTGACATTAGGTGATTACTAATCTCTGAGCAAAACGAAATTAATTCAGAAGCATTCAGACCAGATGAGTGATTTTACTACTAAGATTTATTTTATTTTATTTTTTAATTACTAGGCAAGGAAGATGGATTCCTTGGGTCCTTCTAATTCTGAGAGTCTTTTTTTTTTTTTAAAGATTTCATTTATTTATTTGGGAGAGAGAGAGAACACAAGCAGGCAGAGTGGCAGGCGGGCAGAGGGAGAGGGACAACCAGACCCCCCTGCTGAGCAGGAAACCCTATGTGGGGCTGATCCCAGGACCCTGAGATCATGACCCAAGCAGAAGGCAGCTGCTTAACCACCTGAGCCACCCAGGTGCCCCTAGTTCTGAGATTCTTATGAGTGCACAAAAAATGTACATGAAAAGTACTGAATTGGGTCTGCTGGGAGATGGGCTGGTTTCCAGTGTGGTACTTTTCTGAGGGAAATTTCGAGAGTAATTTGACTCCACGTGATTTTCACCTTCTGTGCTGACCACAGAACCTAACTTCTGAGGAGGACACAACTCTGCTGTTCGGAGACTACGGGCAGTGATAATCGGCAGCCAAGAGCTCAGTATTTGCAGTTACATTTATGGCTCTGTTTGCATTATCACTTCCTTTCCCCATCTCCTAAAACACACACACACACACACACACACACACACTTTCCTCCACTCCCCTCTTTCTCTCTCCTTCCTTTCCTCTTTTATTCTTTCTCCTTCACTGCTTTTCTTGTCCATCACCCCATCCTCCTTCCCTGTCCTTTCCACTCTTGTCTGTTTTGTTGTCTAAACAACTTCCTGTGTTGGAGCGACTTCCCCTCTTTATTGAGCTCAGACGTGACTATTATAGCAAAGCCATGGAATATCCTCGAATATCCCGATGCAGTGGAATCACCGTGGACTATCCTCCTTTGTCTATATCCCTGATGCAGTGACTGGCGCCCTGTGATCAGAGCCAGAATCTGGACTCTTCCTTACGTTCATAGTCAGTCATCCTTCATGTTCTTGTTTCCTGTTAAAATAGCTCCTGATCTGGGGCACCTGGGTGGCTCAGTTGGTTAAGCATCTGCCTTCAGCTTGAGTCGCGATCACATAGGTCCTGGGAGCAAGTCCCACTTCGGGAATCCTTGCTCAGCAGGGAGCCTGCTTCTCCCTCTCCCTCTGCCCCTCCCCCCTCTTGTTCTCTCTCTCTCTCTCTCAAATAAATTAATTAATACAGTTTTTAAAAAATAATAGCTCCTAATCTCCCTCCTTGTGTCCATTCTCATTGCCTATACAGCAAGAGAGAGAGCAGGGAGAGGTCATGGTTGAAAGAAGAGAAGTAGAGATGGGGGTCACCTTTGGTGTCCTCAGAAGTATTTTGTGAACCTGCAGATCCCAAGTAGAGTCTTCATGTTTGCTTGCCTGTCATACTCTCACAGCTCTCTCTGGGTTTCCTGCCCTCTGTGAGGCTCCGCCGGCTGTGCTTCTGCCGGCTGTGTCTGGACACACACCCTGAGTCTGAGAAGGAACAAGAATTTATTTTTTTTTTTATTTTTATTTATTTATTTATTTATTTATTTATTTTTTAAAGATTTTATTTATTCATTTGACACAGAGAGAGAGATTACAAGTAGGCAGAGAGGCAGGCAGAGAGAGAGGAGAGAGGAAGAAGCAGGCTCCCTGCCGAGCAGAGAGCCCGATGCGGGCCTCGATCCCAGGACCCTGGGATCATGACCTGAGCCGAAGGCAGCGGCTTTAACCCACTGAGCCACCCAGGCGCCCAAGAACAAGAATTTAATAAGCAGTGGTTATACACTCGGGAGGACATAGAGTCAGGCCTCATCTTCTTGGTGAATTTTCCCCAAGTAGACTTCCTCTCCTCAGCTCTTGGAGGCCTTTTCCTTGGAAGACGTGTGTCCCACACACCTCAGGTGTGAATATGCATTTGCATGAGTGACTGTAGTCTTTCATCACCCTGAGGACCCTTCCTTGGCTTGCTGGGTTCCAGCAGAACCAGCGTCTCTGAGATACAGCCTCTGGAGTCCCACAGCTTATGAGAAAGAAGCCTTCTGCTGGCATCTGCTGTGCTGGGGACGGTGGTCCTCGACCCTTTGTTTTTTGTATTCTGCCCCCTCTCCTCCCAGTCGTTCAGCAGCATTAGCCAACTGGTTACATGGGCTTTGGGCAATCGTGTTAACCCAGGGGAAGGAACACTGACACTGAGGGAATAATAGGCTTTCTGAAATCTTTCTTTCCTTCAAAAGGCTAAGTGGTACTCAAATATGTTCCTTGACATCCTTGGGAGTAAGGCTCAGGAATTTCCCCAAATATGCTATTCTCAGACTTCTAAACAAGCGTCCTTCTGTTTCTGTCCTTCAGGGATCTTAAATTGCTCTTTCCTCTCCCTTCACATTCCTCTTTTTTCCCCCCATCATCTCTTCTATCTTCCCTTCCTTGCAGCGTGGGGCTTAATTTTTCTCCCTATTGCATAGGTTCCTCTATATTGATCTCTTAAGTGAATGAACGTTCGAAAGCACCTCTTTATACACAAAAGGAAACTAGCTCTATTTTACATAAAGTTGGGATATACCTAGTGCATGTATTGTTTTTAGATTTATTTATTTATTTTAGGACGAGAGAGGACGAGTGGGGGAGGCCCAGAGGGAGAGGAGAGAGAAGCAGATTCCCCGCTGAATGTGGAGCCTGACATGAGGCTCAATTTCAGGACCCCGACATCATGACCCGAACTGAAATCAAGAATCAGAGGCTTAACCAACTGAGCTACCCGGGCACCCCTCCTAGTGCATGTATTGCTAAGGAGCTAATCATTCTAGAAACTTCTAGGTTCTTATCCTTGGGAAAAAGAGAGGGAATGGTTTAAAAAAATGGCATCTTATACTATAGGATGTTGCAGTTTATTTAGTGTGATAGTCATCTGCAGACCAGGGCCTCCTTCCATGTTCCTTGGATAAGAACCGGGTGTTGAGGGGCTGTGGCTCTTCTCTCTTACTAATTCTACTTAGGTACCTAGAAGAAGCATTGTAGTTTTCCATTATGGGAGATAAGCTGGTATATATCCCAGTAATGCCTGATGGAGCTGAAATGCCGCATTCCTGCTGTCTAATGTTTCCGTTAGAATAGTCAAACCCAAGAGTCCTTGCTCAGCAACAGCTATCATATGACAGCTTAGTAAAGAGGGCTAAAGATCCACAAGAATTCACTTTGATATTTAAAAATATCACTTTGTAATTATGATCATGACGAACCCATAGTTCAGGGAGATGATGGGTGAGAATTGTTGAGATTCCTGAGCTTCTCCGTGTCCTTACTAAAGCCTGGGTGCTCAGAGCCCTAAGTGGGAGGTTCCAGTGTGAGGACAAAGGGCTGATCAGGCAGGGCTCAGCTGGCCCTTCTTCCCACCAGCTTTCTTTACCTCATCTAGCCGCGAGTCCTCTGAGATGACTCTGTAGGGATAAAAGTGGTATCTTTCTGTTCTGTAGGAGGACTTAAGGGCCTCACAAACCAGACATGTTAGCTTATTTCTCAGCTTAAGGGACTCCATAGAAACTTGATTTTCTTTTTTTTCCTTCAGTATACTTTGTCTGAGATGTTCTTAAGACTCCATTTACCCCTGGGTCTGCAAATATAGTGTGTGATCCCCCTGGATGCACTATTGTTCTAATGGGAATGGAGCAGAGTAAAGACATGGACCTCATTTGATCTGGGCGCTGTGTTTTAGTCAGTGAACTAAAAATCGCATTGAGTCACCAGTTGACTCATATTGAACCCTTTCTCAAGTCTCCTTCACTTCTACTGTCTTCATCCTGTTGTTAGTACAGTTTTTTTTTAATAAACTTAAGAGTAAAATAATATCTTTTTTTTTTAAATGCCATCTTTCTATATTTAACCTATGGTTCCTGTTTGTAGAGGCCTTTCTTCCTGGTTCTCTCTAGTATATTAACTATCCCTCCTATTTAGTTTGCCATAGGCATTTTAGATAAGCGTGTCTTGCCCAAGTCATTGATAAAAAGGGTGACCGTGATAGGATCTAGAACAGACAGAAAGTGGACAAACTTCTAGGAGCTCCAGAGCGCTTCTTCCGAGTTGATATTGATCCATTTTGGAACACCTTTTAGGCCCAGCTGTCCTGAGTTATCAGACCATCTAGCTGCCATTGTATTTCTGTTTTATCCTTAAGATCAAGAGAAGTTTTTCTAAAGTCCAGAAAAATTGTGTTCCTGGCATTCTTTGATATATGTGTGTATATGTATATGTTTATTTATATGATATAAAATGTATATACAAATATATGTCATGGAAATAGGTATGCATATTATTTTAAACCCCAAACTATTGTTTATAGACCACTTGCTATCTATCACTGTATTTCATGTATTGTCTCCTTTATTCTCTATAATAATTTTATATTAACTTTATTTATTTATTTATTTTTAAGATTTTATTTATTTATTTGACAGAGAGAGAGAGAGAGAGACAGCAAGAGAGGGAATATAAGCCGGGGGAGTGGAAGAGGGAGAAGCAGGCTTCCCACTGAGCTGGGAGCCCGATGTGGGCCTCAATCCCTGACCCCTGGGACTATGACCTGAGCTGAAGGCAGATGCTGAACAATTGAGCCACCCAGGAGCCCCCTTATATTAACTTTATTAAATGAAAGTTTAGTTTTATGTTTTAGTATGACTTGTACTTACTCTTTAGTGACTGGTGCTTCTTTCTCCATGTCCCTGCCACTTTTCATATTTCTTTGTTCTGGAGTTTTGCCCATGATATTGCCTATTCAGTAAATATTTACTGAGCACTTGTTATGTGTAAAGAAAGCACAGCATTATAGCCTGTTGGAAATCCAAAGACTAATAAGAAATTATCTCATTGCTCAGAAGAGCTTATATGTAGTTAAAAATATGAATGGATGGCTTGGTGGGGGAAGAAGCCAAAGAACTCAGAAAAGAGAGTCCTAAGTGTGAATGGAATGTTGAGGCTAGCCCGCTTACCAAATTCTGAATGGAAAGCTCTAGAAGCCATAGTGGTGGCATGTTCCATGTCAGAACCTTTTCAGAAAGATGGAAGGTGTCCCTTTGACTGACTGTTTTAAATCCTATCCCAACACTTTGTTGGAGTGTCTTCCTTTTTCACTTGTATGTGTTTGTGTTGTGTAGTGTGATTATAGCTTTGTGATGCACAATTAGCATTGCCTGATGCTGTGTAAGTCTTCACAGTCATCACTTAAGGTCAATTTTCAAGTAAATAACACACGTATGTGTTGTAAATTCAAAAGGTGCAAAAAGGTGTCCCACGAAAACAAGTCTTCCTCCCACCTTCTCTCCTCTTCCCCTAGAGCCAGTTGTGGTCACCAGCTCTGGGACTGTAGTCATCTCCTTAATGGCCACACAATAGTCCAAGTGCAGTGTTTCTCAGACTGCAGGTCATCATTAGTGGGTTGGGAAATCGAGCTAGTGGGGGATGTAAAAGCTTTGTTTGCTTTCTTAATGAAATAGGTTAGGATAAAAATAGAAGAGACCATCACACATGGTAAAGAGAAGCACCCTTTTTGAGAAAGCTTTTTGGTTCAGTTTCATACACACACACACACACACACACATGTACATGCCCTCTCATACACGTGCATACTACATTACTATATTACACACGTACTTTTACTCTGGGTCTTGGTCAAAACATACTTGAAATTTACCAGTCTAGTAATGACTGATATGGAGATTGTTCCTAATTTTTCATTATTTTAAATAATGCCGGGAGTAGGCATTTCCCCCCCTCATAGGTCGGAAGTTTTTTCTTAGGATAACTTCCTAGAAGTGAGGATACTGGGTCAAAGGATATGAACATTTTAATTGATTTAGCCAAGTTACTTTCTGAAAGCTGTGTCCCATTTACTGTTTAATAAATGCCATCGGTATTTTATTTAGTATAGGTTATTTTTATTTTAACACATTTTCTATACATTATATATTTGATATATATTTTTTAACAAAATGGGATAATTATTTTTCTCAATATAAACTGTCCTATTTTACTAAATATTCTTCTACCAGCTATAATTCTCATTCTGGGGGCAGCTTTTCTTGGATGTAGGGTGTGAGGAGTGACTGCTCTAGTTCTTCTCAACGTTGAGCCATTCTTATCCATTATTATGATTTGTACTGTAGATACTTAAAAAATATTTTATTTATTTATTTTGGGAAAGAGAGAAAATGCACGTGTGTGCCTGAGTGGGGGGAGGGACAAAGAGAGAGGGAGAGAGAGAATCTTGAGCGAACCCTACGCTGAGCACAGAGCCTGACATGGGACTTGATCCTATGACCCTGAGATCACGACCTGAACCAAAATCGAACCAAAATCGAGTCAAATGCTCAACTGATGGAGCCACCAAGGCACCACTGTATATACTTTTATTTACTGGTCTTTAAATTGGCTTTTTAAAGAGCTTTTTATTTTTAAATAATTTTAAACTTGCAGAAAAGCTGTAGAAACAGTACAAGTTCCTCTAATCTTATAGAACTAGGGTTCGGTTATCAACAAGAAGTTAATAGTAGTGTAATGTCAACTATAGACTTAATTTGGATTTAATTAGTTTTTTCTGTTCCAGGATCTAATCCAGACTCCCACAGTACATTTATGTGTTGTGTCTTCCTAGTCTCCTCCAGTCTGTGGCAGTTCCACAGTCTGTCCCTGTCTTTTGTGACCCTGAGACTTCTGAAGGAGTACTAGTCAGGTATTTTATAGAATTCCCTCAAGTCAGGTTTGTTTTGATGTTTTCTAATAATTAGATTGAGGTTATGGATTTTTGGGAAGAATGCCACAGAAATGAAATGTTTTTTTCAGTGCGTCATGTCAGGGCTACTGTCAGTATGTCTTATTGATAGTCATGTTACCTTTGATCACTTGGTTAAGATAATGTCTGCTAGGTTTCTTCATCATCAAGTTTTTATATTTCTGTCTTTGTAATTAATAAACACTTTGGGAGAAATACTTTGAGATTGTGCAGTTTTCCTATTTCTCTTTAAACTGCTGCCCATTAATTTTAGCAAATAAAAAAACTTACACAAGTGATCTTTGAACAACATGGGTTTGAACTGTGCAAGTGCATTTATAACATGGATTTTTTGGATAAATACATTTTTTTAAGATTTTATTTATTTATTTGATAGACAATAAGAGCAGGAACACAAATGGGGGAGTGGGAAAGGGAAAGCAGGCTTCCTCCCGAGCAGGGAGCCCGATGCAGGGCTTGATGTGGGTCTTGATGTGGGGCTCAATCCCATGACCCGGGGATTGTGACCTGAGCCGAAGGCAGACTCTTAGCGACTGAGCCACCCAGGTGCCCCCGGATACATACATTATAACACTGTGGATGTATTCTCTTTTCATATGATTTTTCTTGATAACATTTTCTTTTCTTTAATTTACTTTATTGTAAGAATATGGTATATAATACACATAACATACAAAATATGTGTTAATGACTTTATGGTATTGGGAAGTCTTCCAGTCTGAAGTAGGCTCTTAGTAGTTAAGTTTTTGGGAAGTCAAAGTTATTTGAAACTTTTCAACTGCACAGGGGGCCAGGACCCCTAACTCCAAAGTTGTTTGTGGATTGACTGTACCTTCTTTCACCCTGGTCTAATCAAAGAGATCAGTGAAAATGGAGTTACTAGCTGGTTATGTTTTTTTCTTATGCCCATTAAGATAAATATAAAAGTATTTAGCATTTTTAAAATGTTTGTCCATATACCACTTTTAATCAATCGTCTTCTATACACACCATACCTTGGGAACCCTGGACCCCTCTGAGGTGCTAAGCACCAAATGGTTTAGGTTTTATGGTGACATTATTGATTACTTATTAATTGGATTGATTAGTTGGTTTCATTAGTTCATATATTAAAAATGTATGAATTGTGCTTGGTACAGAGTCCTAAACTAGAATTCAGAGTTAAGACATAGATCTTGCCCTAGAGAATATTACAGGCTTATAGGCTAGTAGGAGAATTAAGTTGAATAAGCCTTGTACACTAAAATACAAGGCAGTGAGCATGGCTAATAGTGGAATGGTAGACTGTTTCAAGTAGTATAGGGGCAATGGGTAGAGAATCCAGTCCAGGCAGGGAAAATCAGGGAAGATAGCATGGAGGAGGTGACACAGTCTGGGCCTACATCTCCCACAGCTTTGCCCAGATCTTATTCTGAGGGGTGCTTTTCCTTTCAGGCTCAAGGTATTTTTTGGGGGGGGGGGTTATCATGGAAAAGCTATTTGAGTCTATATTCTTCTTCTTCTTCTTCTTTTTAAAAATATTTTATTTATTTATTTGTCAGAGAGAGAGAGAGAGAGAGCACAAGCAGGCAGAGTGGCAGGCAGAGGAAGAGAGAGAAACAGGCTCCCTGCTGAGCAAGAACCCCCCCCCCGCCCCGTTGCGGAACTCAATCCCAGGACCCCGGGATCATGACCTGAGCCGAAGGCAGCCGCTTAACCAACTGAGCCACCCAGGCTTCCTGAGTCCACATTTTTCTTATCACCCCAGCTCTTTTACCCTCACCTCTGCTATCCTCAAGCTTTGGTTGAGACAGGTTAAGATACTGGTTGAACTTGGAGTTCCTAGGCAAGTAAGCATGAGAAGCCCATTCTGGCAAGGTAAAATGGTGCTTTTAGAAGGGGTCTGGAGTATTGCCTCCTCGGTCTGGTCTTTCCTGGCCCTAGACTGCATTTATGTGGCCCGGTGTTAAAATGCTGAGACTTAACAAGGGACAGTATTCAGTGATCTGTGGATTTGAGAGATTCTAGGAAATTAGTGCATATATGAGCATTGAGACAGATACTCCAAGAGACTGTATCAAGTCACTGAGTATCTTGTGCCCTGGGGATCTGAATTTTGAGTTTCATATTGAGGATTGTGAGCTGAGTAGAGGTAAACTAGGGCTGGGAGGCCGACAGACCAAAGGAGAGTGTGCTCAACCCAGCGTGAAGATGTCCGGTAGCTGCTTATTCATAGGGCAGTGGGACCCAGGATAGTTACAAGCTGAATCCCACACTCTTTTAGTCCAGAACCTTAATGTTGGGTAGGAGGGTAGTAGATGGGTGGCAGGCAGGTGGGAATCGGGCAGGAGTAAGGACCCCAGAGAATTTCCTGCCATAAAATGCCAGGACTTGAGCATAGGATGGCTATTTCATCTGTGTAAGCAGGAGCAGAATGTGTGCAGCAGTGGAAAGAGACCGTTGTTTTGTTGATTCACAGGTGCTGTAGAGCCCATGAGGAGACTGCTTGATTGGCAGTGGGCATAGTATCTTTCAAAAGAACTTAGATATTGCCAATTCTTCTGGTCCGTAAAAGCGGCTTTGTCTCACACCTGTGGCTAAGGAATGAGTCCCTCACAGAGGCTCAGTCTCCTTCCACGGCATTTCCCAGGTCATTTCCAAATTTCCCCATCCTGTGTTTGGCATCTTTCTTTTCAGTCTTCTTTAGGCAAGAAGCCTGAATCTCCTCCCATCTTCTCCTCTAGGAGAGGCTGCCTTTGGTGGGGCCGGTCTTCTGTCTGATCCTAGGCAGATGACTCCAAAGCCCCAGGCCAGGGACTCTGCTGAAAGGCCTGGAGGAAACTCTGGAGCCCCTGAAACAAGAAGTCTTCCTGAAAGCAGTGGCAGTAGGTGACTAGGACAGAACAGTCGGACTGGGCAACTGCAACAGAACATTCAAGTTGTAAGGACCCTTAAAGAACAGCTAGTTCCAACAGCCCAGCAGCCCTCTCGTTACGTGCAGGGAAAAGTGGAGGCCCTGAGTGGGGCAGGGACTTGCTCAAGATCTCACCACCCTGGCGACCGGGACTGGAGCTCCAGTCGGCCGACTGCTTCTCTATACCTGCATTTTTTTTAACTTTTCCCTTTTCAACTACATTGTTGTTCAGAGGTAGCCGAAGAAAGCTGTAAAGCCCTAAAGGGCTGTTGTGCAAACCTGCCTGCTTACACGGCAGACAGAGCCCAGTGGAGAACCGGGCAGGACACATGCGGATTCCCCCGCTACGCGGGCAGAACTAGATGTCGTCGGTGGAGAGGCGGCTGGACTCCACAGTCTGGTGGGCACTGGAGCTCGGTTCCCAGAGGCGGCTGAAGTTACACTGCATCTCTTAGGCAGTCTGGGATCCAACAAGTAATATCAAAGCAACAGCTTACTTTTCTTGAATTTCTTTGATTCCAAAATAAGGAGTGACTTTAAAAGATTTACTCTGCTCCTCTGTTTTTAGGTTTGGAATTTCAGTTGTTAAAGAGACAAGGAAATACTATAAGCTCTTCTAGTGACCAAATGTAGACTCTAATTATCATACATATATCTATAAATGCGCACACACACACACACACACACACACACACACACACACTCTCTCTTGGTGCGGTGTAAGTCTATGCATTCAGATTCCCTCATCTTATTATGGAGGGGACGGCTTCTGTTTTGCTTTTAAAAAGTCTTTTTCGGGCGCCTGGGTGGCTCAGTGGGTTAAAGCCTCTGCTTTCGGCTCAGGTCATGATCTCAGCATCCTGGGATCGAGGCCTGCATCTGGCTCTCTGCTCAGCAGGGAGCCTGCTTCTTCCTCTCCCTGTCTCTCTGCCTGCCTCTCTGCCTACTTGTAATCTCTCTCTCTGTGTCAAATAAATAAATAAAATCTTTAAAAAAATAAAAAAATAAAAAGTCTTTTTCAAAGATTGATTTATCCCACAGACATAGATTGCCCCTGTGAATGAAATAGTAAAGTTGGTAGACCTCATGGGGCTCATGATCATGGGGAAGACAGGGGTACGAGTGACAGCGATAAAGTGCTGTAAATACCACGATAAAGGCATCTTCAGACTGCTGTGGGATTGCACAGCAGACAGACAGAGTCTGCTAAGAGATCAAGAAATATTTTACAGGGGAGGTGGTCACTGTGTTGGGCCTTACAAGCAGTAAGATTTTGCTTGTTGGTTAGGGGGGCTCCTCCAATAAAGGTAACAGCATGAGCAGCGAGGAGGGAGCGGTGGGAGAGGAAGAATGCAGTTAAATTATAAAACATAAGATGACTTTTTTTAAAGGAAAAATGTATTTTTCATAAGCACAGTGACCTGCACGGTGGAGGTAAGAGAAAGTGTTTTTGTGCCTGAATGGAGCTGACCTGAGAGAACCTTCTCATCTATGGGAGCTGGGCCGTTCCTGCACCCCGCTTGGTTTGGCAGTGACACTGGCGGAGGAGCCTGTAATGGGTAATGGGAGAGGCTATAAAACCCTGGAGCACGTCCCTAGAAGAGTGACCTTACGAGGAAATTTCTGGGAAACAAACCACAGGGAGACTTGACAGGAATTTTTGGTCAAGCCCACAGGCAAGGCACATGAAGGGAGAAGATGTAATTATAGTTTGTAAGTCTATGAAAAGAAACAATGAGTGGCATGAAATAGCTGTTCTAAGTTTCTTCTTCCTGTAGGACGAGACGAAATGGGTTCTTCGCAGTCATTCAGCAGGTCTTTATTGAGTGCCAGCTGGGAGCTGGGCCCTGTCTTGGATGCACGGAATATGGTGGCAAAACAGTCAGGGTTCCTGCTCCCAAGGGACTCATCAGGGAAAGCTGGCCTTAAGAAAAGGGAAGTGTATTTTGGTTGGAGATTATGGTGAGCGCTATGAAGGACAAATCCTCATTTCCATTGGAGGATCGGGGAAGACCTCTCTGAGGAGGTGAGAGGCAAGTTGAGGCAAGGTAAGAGCCAGTTAGGGAGACTAGGGGAGGGGGGAGTGTCCCAGGCCAAAGGGGGAGCAGCTTGGGAAAAATCTGGCCCTTTGGGGGAACTAAAAGTAGGCCTGTGTAGCTAGCACACAGAGGTGGAGGGCAGGAAGTATGCAGAGAGGAGGCTGGAGAGGGATCAAGCAGGGCCTTCTAGGTCCTGGTAAGAATTTAGATTTTATCTCAAGTGCGGTGGGAAGCCATTGAAGTGCATCAAACAGGAAATGACAGGATCGGATGGAGGAGGGTGATTCAGACAGCTGTATGGAGAATGGAGCTGGGAGGACGAGAGTGGAAGCTGGGGCAATCCAGGAGGGCTTTTAATGATCAAGGAAAGGGACTGAGGTGACGGTGGAGGGCAGAAAAATGGACAGACACATTTTGGAGATAGAATTATTTGGAATCGGCAAACAGTGGATATGGGGAGAGAGAGACAGGAAGATGCAAGGGTGTCTCCCAGATTTCTGGCACAAGTATGCATGCATGCCTTTCAACAGGTCCTAGACCCCACGAGGCTATAAAAGCCCTATCATTTGGGAAAGGTCAAGTAGGGTTGATCTGAATCCAGGCTTGCAGAGGCAGTGGAGGGATACAACTCTCCTCTTGCCCTGCCTAGTTCGGAGAGCTTATACCTGCTGCAGCCCAAGCAGGGGTTCCAGTTCTTCTGTCATGGGGCCCTTACTGTCTCCCCTCCCCCTGAGGACAAGGTTCTGAAGAACCTCTGTGAACTCCAGTGTGCCACTAGGGGGAGCATGGCCTGCATTCAGTGCCTGGTCTGGAGGGCTTTCTGGAAGTCTGGATTATTTTAGAGACTGACTTGTATCCACTTCAGTACTCAGCCCTGGCCCAGACCCCTGGCTCCTCATGGTGTTTAGAAGAGGGCCTGACGTATGATAGGTGCTCAGTAAATGTGAGTTGGTGCTAATATTGTAACTTTGAGTATTATCTTGTTTTAGAAGTGAATGGACATCATCTCTTCTTTCTCAGTACAGCTATTCTGAAGTGGAATGTGCCTTTTCAGGATCAGGAGGAGAACAGAGGGATGCCTGTGGGGAATGGGAAGAGGGAGAAGTTTAGGGACCTGATGGTGTTGCACCTGCCATTTCATCCTGTCTTCCTTTCCAGACGTGGGACACTAGGGCCATGAGGGATTCCTGAGGTGGTGTTTGGCTCAGGTCGGGCATCTGTATTGGGAGATTGGTCCTTGCCCTCCTTGAAGCTCTGGTGGCTTCACTCCAGCAGGGGTGCCTACCACTTAGGGTTTATACTGTCCTATTTTTTCCTGTTGCATTTTCTTGACACCTTTCCTACGTTAGCTCCTGACATATAGTTACCTTTTTTTTTAATATGTATACATTTACCTTTTAAACTCAACTCAATTAAAATCTTGTTTTGAGAATTTTGTGATATATCAGAGGTTAATAAAAATGCAAGGATTCTACATGTGATCACTGCATTAAAGCTTCCATCAGGACCTCTCTGGCATTATTTTAGGGAGCAGCATTGAAAAATATCTTCCTTGAGCCCCAGTGTCCTCCTCTTGGAGAGATACCAACTGTCGTGGGTTTTTGTTTGTTTGTACATGGTAAAAAACAGCTGAGATGAATAAACATCTTAGCTCAGTGCCCAATTTAAGGAGAATACTTTCCCACACATCATCTCTCTTTTTTTAAAAAAAGATTTTATTTATTTGATAGAGACAGAGCAAGAAAGGGAACATAAGCAGGGGAAGTGGGAGAAGCAGGCTCCTCACTGAGTAGGGAGCCCCATGCGGGGCTCGATCTCAGGACTCTGGGATCATGACCTGAGCCGAAGGCAGACGCTTAACGACTGAGCCACCCAGGTGTCCCACATCATCTCTTTTTATCCATCCCAGCCCTATCAGTTGCCCATGGGGTAGGTTTCATAGGTGGAAACTGGGAGGTTAGTTAGTGGTAGCGCCAGACACTTCCAGAGTCTTCTGACCCCTGCTCCATGGGTGCTCCTGCAGCTACTCTGCTTAATACACACATGAGAGTTGAAAGGCCTTGGTACCATTTCTAGATCTGTTATTTTCTGCTTCTGTGACCTGGGGCAAGTCATTTGACCCCTCTTTGAGATTTTCTTTAATCTGTTAAATTAGTGTGTTAATACCAGCCCTAACTTTTCGGTCGGTTGTTTTGAACAGATGAACCAAGATTTATGAGAGTACTTGGGAAAAGTGTAAGGTAATTTATAGCTATGGGGCAGGACTTTTCCCTTTAGTCTGTGCACCATTACCTTCCACATCTCATAGATGCTGTCGTAGAGTCTTCAGGGCAACAGGATGGTAGTCAGGTCTAATGCATGATGACTCTGAAAGATTCTCTGCCTTCCCCTGGGAACTCAGCTTTGTATCTCCATAGCGGCTACCAAAAAAAGTTGTTAGTTCTTAAGATCAGATGGTAGTGTACTTTAGTGGAAAGTGCCCTGGACTGGAGGCCAGTGGCCTGGTCTCCCTAGTTCTCTGACTGCCTAACTAACTAGCTATGTAACTGTGGACTAAACATTTGCTCTCTCTGAGCCTCAGTTTTCCCATCTATAAAATGGTAATAATATTTTAAATGTATTTCAAATGGTTTGAGGATCAGACAAAATAGTGCATATAAAAGAAAGTAACAAAGCAGAAATGTACATGGGGGTGGGGCTTGAATTGAGAGCCTGCTGTATCCCAGGCACCGTGCTAGCTCTTGGACGGGAATGACAGTATTCCTGGCTGTGACAGCAGTTCCCAAACAGCCGGGGCTTTGGCTGCAGGCCCTCTGTAGGGCAGAGAGATGAGGCCGTGTTTGTATCATGTTTATTGCTTGGGCTGTGACTCTAGACTTGCCCAGGATTCTTACTGGTCCTGATCTAGTGTCTTTCCTCTGCATTGCAGGAAGATGAGAGACTGCTTGGGCACCAGCAATAGTACCACGAGTCCCTGCACTGGTTAAGGCGATCACCACAACCTGAGCAGGCAGCCAGGTAAGCAGAGAGGCCAGTCCAGGCGAGCTCCTGGGATGCGAATGCATTTCCGCCTCAAGTGCTGCCCGGAAAATCCCAAGCGCACAAACAAGTCAAGGCAATGCGTCTGGGTCCTCCTACCCGCGCACTCTGGGACCCAGAGGAAGGGCTTGTTTCCCCTCCCAAGTGCTCCGGCTAGCTCCCTCCCCTCTGGCCAGGATTCCTCCCAAGTTAAAAAAAAATGAGACACTGGAGGGGAGGAAAACAAGTCCCCTCACTGTCTTTCCCTTCTCCCATCTGAGCTGTTGAAGCAAGTTCCCAGGAGCTGCCCAGAGCCCTTGTTTGACTGGAAGGGAGGTAGGAGGAGTGGAATGTGTGCAGAGCCCGAGCTGATCAAAAGACAGTGCTGTTTCATGGAAGCCTCCCAGAACTGAGAGCGGGAGAGAAGGGGGGTGGAGGGGAAGAGGGGAGAGGAGACAGAGAGAGAGACAGAGAGAGAGAGAGAGAGAGAGAGAGAGAGAGAGAGAGAGAGAGAGAGAGAGAGAGCGAGCACGCGCGCTCACGAGTGAGAGCGAGCGAGCAAGCGCGAGCGCAGGAGCATGCTGGCTGGCGAGCACAGGGTCTCCATGACAACCGGCCTGGCCAGCTAGAAGTGCTCTGCTCATTTGGCTGGAAGGAGCGCCACGAAAGGTCAGAGGAAGGAGCTGTGGGAAGCTCGCAGCAGGTATCGGAGCTGAAGCGAGTGGATTTTGGGGCCCTTGGGCTCCCTTACAGACTGTGGGGTGAGCCAAACTCTGCCAAGAATGGAGTGGGCAGGAAAGCACCGGGACTTTCAGGTAAGGTCAGCTCCGGCTTGGATTGTTTTTTCTCCTTTCCTGGCCATAGTCTTGAGCTGTTTTCTGGGAAGCAGCAAATGTCTGTACTCTCTGCTCGGGGTTTGGGGCTCAGGAATGATGTCATGCTTCAACAGTTGGATTCTATTAGCTTAAGGAGGAGGGAAACAGCCAATTTTCTTGACTTTGCAAATCTAGCTGATCTCACTCTTGCTGAACCTGAGGTGTTTAGGCTTTTCTGTAGAAATCACCATCTTTTATTTAGCCCAAGGCTTAGGATATTTTACAGAAAGTAAATTTTTATATAGAGAAAGCAAATGATCATCACTCCAGTATTGTGTCTGAAGTTCCTACACGGAAACGCCAGTGTCTTTTGAGTGGCTTGGTTTCTTCTAGTGAACACTGTCTGTTTTGTCTCATGGTGCTGCTCTGTCTGACCTGTAATGAAAAAAAAAAAAAAAGCCAATTAACTCAGCTAGGAGCCTGTGGGGAGTTCCCAGTCTCTGGAGCAGTTCTTGGGACAGAGGGACCGTCTTAGGGATATCTAAGCTGGGATCACACTCTTAGTTTCTCTCCTAGGAAAGAAGCCTGCTGTTCTCCTGCGTTAACAAGGCCCATAGCAGGCTTTCCGAAAATAATGTATATGGGGTGGAGGCTGGCAGGTGTGTGTGTATTTTGGGGGTGGGGGACCTGCGAAGAGGTTTCCTACACAGGTATCTGAGTGAGCTCTCAGTGGTGGCTGCTGAGACCTAGCTTGCTGATGGAGACATGAGGTATTATGGTTGAACCAGATGGATACTTTGGGGTAATATTTTAACTCAAATCTCAGGGCGTTCACTGTCCATGCTGTGCACTCCTCTTCTGTTTGTCCTGTGCTTTGGTAAAGCTTTTTCTGACCTAGAGGAGTGGTGTGTGTGGTGAGCTCAGTGTGGCCTAGGAGAGGAGTCCCTTCCAGAAAGGTGCTTTATAGGTGATGGGGTAGCTAGGTTGTTAGCAATCTTATTTGAAGGATTCATGCAGCAGACACTCCCTGCGGTGGGGACCCATCAGGAGATGTGCTTCCGCTTCAGCCATGTTATATCTCAAACTTACTCCTGGGCCGCAGGGAACATTGTGGATGCCTTTGGTTTCTCTGCAGGATGAGGGAACAGCTGCTGTCCTGGCTCTTTGGTTTTTCTTCTTGAACTTTCTGAACAGAATGTCTTTTGTATTCTGGCAGACAATGAGGGGGCCTTCTGATTAACTTCGGGTCAGCTTGCCTATAAAGGCACTGACCATGTCCACAGTTTGGGCTCCCTGAATGTGTACATGTATGCATCAGTATTGTGGCCTGAGGGTCCATAAGGGTGAACTCCGTGGCCCTGGACCTCAGAGGGGCCACTGCTAAAGTGATGCCTCCTTTTAGTGCATTCCTAAGGATCCTCTGCTTGGTTGGAACCTCTATTTTGTTGGGGGGGAATACAGCATGGTGCTGTTGGTCAGGATTAAATTTGGGGGTGTGTGAGGAGGAGGCAATGCAAATCCAGAATCTCAGTTTTCCTCTGCTTAAGTGGCCGTGGTTGGGGCTCATTTCTCCCCACCCCTCGCCCTGACAATGTGAAGAGGGCTAGCAGGTGATCATTGTTTTGATACAGCAGAATGAACACTGGATTTGAGGTTAGTAGACTTGAGTCCATGGTCAGATTCTGCTACTTGCCATCAAGGTGGCTGCTGGCAAGACCATTAACTTCTATGACCTTCAGATTTATTAGCTGTGAGATGGGAGATAATGGTATAACTACTTCAACAGGTCTGTTGGGGGGAACAAAAATGAGATAAATTCCATGAAAGTAACTGTAAGCAAGTCAAGTCCTACATAATGTAAGATGTTGCATATTAAAGCTTGAAGGATGACCCCACTCTCTTCTGGAAAGTCATTTTGCCCCTCTGTTCTGGTTTCCCAATTTATAAAGTGCCCCTTTTTTTTTTTTTTTTTTTTAAGATTTTATTTACTTATTTGACAGACAGAGATTACAAGTAGGCAGAGAGAGGCAGGCAGAGAGAGAAGAGGAAGCAGGCTCCCTGCTGAGCATGGAGCCCAAGGATGCCGGCCTCTATCCCAGGACCCTGAGATCATGACCTGAGCCGAAGGCAGAGGCTTTAATCCACTGAGCCACCCAGGTGCCCTAAAGTGCCCCTTTCTTTTGTGCGTTTACAAATAACAATTTAAAAAACCTTTAAAAAGTTCTTTAAGATACTAAAGAAAACAAACAGTGCTTTCTTTGGGTTGGGAAATAGAGTGATGTTCACTGTAGGCTTTGAGCCTCATAAATGATCCTTCAGAGATGAAGCTTTCTTTCCCGTAAGTCACCTGACTCACGTGTTTAGTACAGAAGAGAGGGATTCCAACAGACCCTTTGCTTTTTCAGTGTCACACAGCTAGCTACCTGCCAGTTATGGTATCATAAATTTCAGTAGCTGGAAGACAGGCTTCTGGTTGTCAGGTTTGGCTCCGTCTTTCTGCTGGGTTCTGCTGGGGAAACTGTATTGAGTGGACAGAGAGGCCTTTTCTCCTGTTCTGGGTTTGAAAGGCAGTGTCTAACTGGCAGGAAGAGTGATCGCTCTGAAAGGCTCCTTGGGGGCTGGGCAGCTTTCAGGAACCTGTGTGGCTACAGCTTAGAGGGAAACAAGAAAGAAAGAAAGAAATGAGGAAGTGGGAATTTCAAGGGCAGAGATTCTTGATATGCAGTGGGACCGTGCCAGGGAACAGAACAGCAGGGGTGGGGAGACTCCAGGCAAGGACACCGGGATCTGATCTCAGGGAGTGTTCGCGGCTCACAGCATGCTAGATGGGAACACGGGGAGGGACGCAGCACCCCACCTGCCGCCCCAGCTTTTGTCGTAGGACAGGGAAGCCGCCTACCATGCCCTCGAGTGGGCTCTGGGAGGAAGGCCCCGGGAAGACCCTAAGGAGGCAGATTTGTCGTCATTGTTCCACAACAGAGCCTTTTTTTCTGCGCGAATCACAGCTCAGCAGCCTCTAAGTTCCGATGGCGAAGTTGTCCATAGCTTGGGTTGGGGCTGCAGCTGTTCCCCCCTCCTCCTCAGTCCAGCTTCCCAGAGCTGAGTCACACATTGGATGGATCCCTCCGTGTTCTTTAAGGATTAAAAAGTAACATTCCTGTTCTCACTCCCTCTCTCCCCCTTCCTCTACTCCCCTTCCTGCACACTCTCCCTCTGGGCTCCCTCTCTCTAAAATTAGAATAATCAGCTATCCAAGGAAGTTGAAACTTTAAAATGCCTTGGAGGACAGGCCGAAGGCATCCTGAATTCCGCTGGCTCTGCCCTGTCCCTGGAATGGAGAGCCTGGGTATAAAGTTTGCAGGGGTGCCCCAGACTCCAGGTATCATGGCCACTCTGCTGGGCCTGGGAGATAGAAAGGGTGTGCTCCATTTCCTACCTAATCCGATTCGAAGAACTACTTTGGGGGGCACCACTGGGTACCTTGAGGGTGTTGGGAGGGTCTGAGTCAGGGACTGCCAGAGCACCTCCCTGCAGACAGGCGGAGCAGAGAGACTGAAGAGCCTGTCTTCCTGTTGCTTCTCTTGTCTCCTACGTTGTCACTGCCCTGGAGGCTCATGATTTCTAGTGTTGGGCCCAAGAGAGTTTGCTGAGGTAGCTGAGTACAGGGAACGTGTGTCTCAGCCTGGAGGAATACAGGTGTCAGCCCTGCAGAGCCTTGGCTTGGTCTCTCTTCTACTCCTCTACATTAGCTTGGGAGAAGAGGGTGTTTAGGGTGGGCAGGGCGGGGGGAGGGGGAAATCTGCTGGCAGATAATTGAGTTCTTTGAGTTAGAAGAATCATGGAAAGTGGAGAAGGGGCCAGGAGGGCATGAAAGAGGAAAAAAAAATTACCATCTGGCATAGTCTGCAGAGACTTCTCTAGCAAAGCCTGAGGGGGAACTTGTACTAGTGAGCGCCTTCTCCTGGGGGCGGGGAGGGAGCAGCTGAGCATCTAGTTTTTGCTGGGGAGGAGGAGCTTTGTGCGTCTGTGTCAGCAGGTGGGTGTGGTGAAATAGTGGGTGCCTCTGTCTGTCTTAGGGGAACATGCCACCGAATCTTGCCCGATAGAAGAATCCCCTGTAAGACCCAGAAAACTCTCTTATGTGTATATGTGTTGAGGGGAGAGGAGGAGCTTAAATGAGTCTAGACTACCTCATCGTAGGACTTCTCCAAAGATCCCTTCTCTTATTATTTTTGGCTCTAATATATTGTTGAAATTATCACAATATTCTTCTTATCTAAAAACTGCCTGTGTTTTAGATGGTACTGTTCTATAAAGGGTGAATTATATGCAGTTATATACCTTCTTAACCAAAGCTGACCTGTGTCTAAGGGTTCGTTGTGAAAGCACCCATCTCCCGAAGATGCAGACTCTTCTTGTGCATGACTTGTCACTGAAGGGCATTGTAGGTGAGCTGGAGGTTGACTAATAGGAAGCAGCACAGTGAATGAAGGACTGTTTGACCCTTGGGAAAATGAGATGAACAGGGGTTTATGGGAGACTAGGAGGAGATAGGAGAGAGGCTCTGGACAAGGGAACTGGGAGCCGGGGAGGAAGGTAGTTCTGAGGAACAGCAGGGGGGATAGAAGGCGGTACCTAGGCTGCTCTTGGAGGCCTTCACAATTTAGCAGAAGGTTGCCCTGCCCCCAGGGGACCCAAGGAGACCGTGTAAGTCCTAACAACTAGGGAGGCTGGCATTGGGGTTGACACTCTGTTCATTTGTTCCTGGGCTTGGAGGCATTTCTGGTGCCCATGTGCCCTCTTGGTCTGTCCACCCATTTTGTCAGTGAATACAGAGGGTCTGGGCCGAGAGCTGGGGAGGGTCTAAATAGTATCAAGTGTGAATTTGATGTCACTAGGTATTGTATCATAGTTATTTCCTCCCCAAAATGAGCCTCTGTCTCTGTGATTAAGAGAGAGGAAACATAGACCTGCTGAAGTTAGGGTTTTGCAGGTAAGGTTAATAACCATCTCATGCTTTAGGCTGGGAAGAAGGCAGGACATCCCAACTCTTAGACTCTGATATAAATCACTGTTTGAATGATGGAAGAGAGTCAACAAAAAAGGACCGGAGACAGGAGGGAGAGGGTTCTAGGTCTCTGTCGAAGCTTCTCTGAGAGTGTCAACCGATCAGGTGTGGGGGAAAGGAAAAAGGAAGGGGAAAATTGGAAAGAAAACTGTATAGTCAGCTAGTTTGCAGAACTCTTCAGCCTTGTTCGAGGAAGTGAGTTTTGCTGTGCTCACTTGTGTCTTGGAAGACAGGCTCCCTTATGCAGTTCTGACAGTTGAGTTTTATAGCTTGCTTTTAAATGAGTCATCCTGTGTTTGTTCAGCTATCAGCGACCCCTGATCCTCAGTGCGTGTGTGGTGGAACCATCGGCACTTCCCGGGAGCATCTCAGTGCAGGGAGGTGCAGTGGCGAAGAGTTGGCGCGTGTGGGGTGCACACGCCTTGGTTTAGAACCCGACATTGACATTACGGTTACTAGCTGTGTGACCTTGGGCCAGTTGTTGAATCTCCCTGAGCCTCTGTTTTCTGTGAGGTATCTGTAAAATGGATATAACAGCAGTACTTAGCTTGTGAGAGTTGTGTTGGGGATTGAAATAAATGATACATGGAAAGCTCTCAGCCCAGTGCCTGGCACCTAGTAAATGTTCAATGCTTTCCCTTATTATTATCAACTTAGAGCATCACTTTGAAGAGTAAGGCTGGCATCTCTTAATCAGGTTGGGATTAGAACGCAGGAAAGTCAAATTAGATTCTATTTCTTTATTTAAAGATTTTATTTATTTTCTTGAGAGAGAGAGAGAGAGAATGAGAGAGAGCACACAGGCAAGGGGTGGGGAGAGGGAGAAGCAGATTCCTTGCTGAGCAGGGAGCCCAACTCAGGGCTCGATTCCAGGACCCCTGAGCTGAAGGCAGATGCTTAACCGACTGAGCCACCCAGGTGCCCCAAATCAAAGTCTTCTTTTAGAAGTTTATACTTCGTGTTTCATTCACCTTTCTGTCAAGACTTCAGGAGAGTCTCCACGGTCGTCCTTCTCAACCCAGATTCAGAGGCTCAGCTTCACCCTTCACTGTAGGATGCTTACCCTTCACTGTCATTGGAGACTAGAACTGCTTTTTGCCTGCTCCTTTCCTGCAGGCCTACCCATGCAGGGCCCTAGGTCCTCCTTCACCCAGCACTGGCCGCCCTCCACAAGCTCCTGTTGGTGCTCTGGATGCAGGCTACCCCAGCACTCCTCACCTCTACTTCCGTGAATTCTATCTGTGTATCATCCTTTGAGGCCCGGCGTAGAGCATAGGCTTTGCAGCCAGCTCTGGAAGGATGTAGTCTGGCTCTTCCTTTTATTATCTGTGGACCTCTGGCAAGTTAACTTTTATAAACCTTAGTGCCTGCAGCTGTAAATTGGGAGTAAAATGGTACTCATCTCAAAGGTTTGTTGCAAGGGTTAAATGAATTTATATAAAGTACTTCGCTTAGTTGCCGGCACAAATATGCTCTTGGTAACTGTTTGCTGCGATTTTTGTTCGAGCTCTCTCCTTCCTGTGAGTTCCTCTGCCTCCATCCGGCAGTACAAAGAGCTCTGGTCAAGTAGTCAGCAGATCTGAGCGTCAGTCCTGACTCTATCAGTGACTTGTCGGGTGACCTTGGGAAAGTCACCTTGGCTTCTCTACACTTCAGTTTCTTTTCTAGAAGGTGGAAGGTTTAGATTGAGGGTTTTCATTGACATTCTAACTTGACTCTTAAATGAATGTCTTGTCTTTCCAACAGATTCCCTGAAGTTCTATAAAATTAAGTGTAATATTTTATACATTTTATTTCCCCAACATGGCCAACATATATAGTTTATGCTTAAAAAACATTGGAGTAGCTTTTTAAAAAATCCCATCAGCTGTATTCTAGGAAGCTTTTGACTTGGTTCTCATAACTTGGAGCCTGAGATCTTGTTCTCAGAGGCACAGGACCTAGTCGTAATGACTTGCAAAGAGTCTCCAGCCTTTAATGAGTTAGAAAGTCTACCAGGTTAGTAAGAAAGGAGGTGGGTTTCACTTGGTGCTGCTGGGAAAATTTTGGTCGACAGATGTTTGGGGTACTTACTGGTTGTGCTGTATAGACTCAGATCAGCCCTGTGAATAAATACTGCCGTCACTCTTTCCTTCCCTCTGTGGAGAAAAATGGCAGTGTTTCCTGGCTGACCCTCTCTCTCCCTTAGAGTTTGAACTGAGTCAGTGGTGCTCAAAGACAAATCCGTGTGTTAGGAGAAGAGCCGTCTAACGAAAGGGTGATACTTAGAGCCTGGGCTCTGGGGTCAGAGAGTTGGGGTTCATATTCTGGCTCTGCCACTTACTCCCTCTAGATCTTGGGTAAATTGTGTAGCCTGTCCATGCCCCAGTCCCTTTTCTGTGAAACTGTGAGTACTATTTCACAGTGTTGTGGTAAGGCCTAAGTGTCACGTGCTTAGGATAGTACTTTGTATCTGGTGCTGAATGAAATGTGAGCAATGACTGTTAGATTTCTTATTCCCTTGTAAGCCAAGCAGAGTTTGTTTCCAAGTGGCTGGTCTGTCTGGTTTGTTCTACTGAGACATGTGGGGCAATATCCCCTTCTTTGTCTTGGGCAGACATCTCTAGTATCAGCAGAGCAGTAGTAAGTGTCCTGCAAACAGCACAGAGATCGTAGCTCTTGTACTTTGCTTTTGCAAAGACATATATAAACCAGAAAGGGAATCTGAGCTAAAGAGCATGTAGGTTGAAAGGAGTCTCTCTGATGACTAACCTACGTTATATGGCACTGGAGTTAGGGACAGGCAGAACCCTGGGTAAAAGAACAAGGTGGGAAGTGGGCTGAGGAAGAGTGTAAACTCAGAGATGGAGCTAGGTAACGAAGAGTGGTGAGTATTTCTCGGCAAGTGGTAGTGGCTACGACAGTCAGCCCTGTGGAGAAGCTCCTGGTACTTACTCTTCCCAGAGGCACCTTGACTCCCCAGCCCCAGGTGAGACTTGCTTCCACAGTGACACAGACCAGTGTCAGGGGAGTGGCTGATTGGGATGAGGTGGTTCTAATCTGTTCCTAACCAGAATGAGGAGCATGAGTAGCTCGGTGTATCTTATCTACAAGTATAATTATAAAGAGATTTCCTTTTCCAACTGCAAGGAACAGGAGCTGTTGCTGCCAAACTTAGCAGCATGTTTTAAGTCCCTCAAATCTCCTCTGAGTGCTACCAAAGCTCTGAGCTTTGTTGTTATCTCTTGTTGAAATATAGCCTGGAAAGGTCATCTCAACAGTGCCAATTTATGGGCCTGCTGAACCCAGGCAGGCCTAGGGTAGAATGGGGAGTTCTTGGGAGTAGGTGCTTCACAGATTTTCCATTTGAGTCAGGCTGTTTATAATCTAAGGTTCCTTTTGCTTTAGAAGACCAAACTCTGCGGATTAGGGTCAAACATTTTCTTTCTTTTGCAGTTTTCCTTCTGTAGGCAGGAGCTCCAATTCTACAGTAGCTCCCTGCACAGTGCAGAGAAGCTCAGCCTTGATGGGCCTTAGGGCCGCCAAAACCATGCCTGGCACTCCTCACTGGAGGTTGGTTTTCTTGGCACAAAGTTATACCAGCATCCTTCACCCCATTTAGTTTATTAGCAGTTTTTGACTTACTGTGTGTTTTGAAGGAGTGATTAAAAGAGACGAAGACCACATGGTGTAGAAACCACACATAGGTTTTTGCACTCATTCGTAAAGATCTCAGGAAAAGAAGATCAGACCCGTGTGTGCATATACGGTACTCTGTCACTTGGCAAAGTGGATGCAAAGGAAACTAAAGAACCTAACCAACCCTAGCAACTGTAAAGAAGTGTGGCGCTTGAGTGTGAGAGAAAATACCTGGGACAGCTGAAGTGAACTTGGCAATGGCAGTGACCTTGGCTGGCAGTCTGTGACTTGACTAACTCTGCTGCTGTGTTTAGAGAATTGAGGCTTTGGAGTCTAGGAAGGAAAGACAGCACGGAAATTTTTTATTTTCTTTGCCTCTCTCTAACCCCCCTGATTCACTCACCCGTCTGGGTTTAGACGCCTGTAGAAAGACTGCCAGCTAAATTGCTGTTTTTGAAGTGGTTTGGGCAGTACTGCCCTCTCTGAGTCTCCGTGTCTCTGGGTTGGAGTCCTCACTGCTGCCTAGGAGTGAGTTACTGCTCATTTGTGCTGGGAGAGCCAGCTGGGGGGAGACTGCTGGAAAGAAGGGCAGTGGGTTGAACTCTGAGGAAGTGCCCGAAGGGAAGTGGCAGGGATCAGGTTAAAAAGAAAACAGTGAGGAACAACTGGGGATGTTTGTCTTATTTAAATCTCATCAAATAGAAATAGAAAAGCTTTTTTAAAAAGATTTTATTTATTTATTTGAGAGAAAGCAAGTGAGAGAAAGAGAGAGAGAGTGCGTATAAGCGGGGAGAGAGGGAGAGGGAGAAGCAGGCTCCCTGGTGAACAGAAAGCCTGAAGCGGAACTCGATCCCAGGACCCTGGGATCATGACCTGAGCTGAAGGCAGGTGCTTAACCCACTGAACCACCCAGGCACCCCTCAGGTGGTTTCAAAAGCAGTGCTATCCAGGCTTCTTTTCACTTGAAGAATACCCAAGATGAGATGTCTGCACAGCTTGCTCAAACAAGTTGAGCCCTGAGAAACTGTAGAAATTAAAGGAGAACACCACAGAGTCTTGTGTATTTACTACAACAAGAAAAAATCAGCTAGGAGCGGGGAGCAAGCCATGGAGACTGTAACACCTGTGACATTATCCCCGCCCCTGAGAGCTGTTCATGTTTTGTCACTAGGGGAGTTAGGATGACTGCTTGTGTTCCCCAAGAGTTTATTTCTCCTCAGCCTTAAAAATGTAAGTAATTAATCAAAGTATAGTTAACATGCAGCATGATAGTAGTTTCAGGTGTACAACATAGTGATTCGATAACTCTGTACATTGCTCAGTGCTCCCCATGCTGTGTAGTCACCCTCTGTTACCATACAATGTTACTACATTAGTGACTATATTCCCTAGGCTGTACTTTTTATCTCTGTGATATATTCGTTTTATAACTGGAAATTTGTGCCTCTTAATCCCCTTTATCTATTTCACCCATACCCCCACTTGACCCCCCTTCTGGAAACCACCAGTTTGTGCTCTGTATTTAAGACTTTGGTTTTTGTTGTGGTATGCTTATTCATGTTTTGTTTGTATATTCCACATATAAGTGAAATCATATGTTATTTGTCTTTCTCTGACTTATTTCACATAGTGTAATACCCTCTAGGTCTGTTCATGTTGTTCCAGATGCCAGGGTTTCATTCTTCTTCATGGCTGAGTAATATTCCTCTCTCTCTCTCACTCTCTCTCTCTCTCTCTCTCTCTCTCTCTGTATACCATATCTTTATCCATTCATCTATTTTTAAATTTTTATTTATTTATTTAAAGATTTTATTTGTTTGAGAGAGAGAGAGTACACAAACGGGGGGAAGGTCAGAGGGAGAGAGAGAAGCAGACTCCCCACTGAGCAAGGAGCTGATGTAGGCATCAATCCCAGGACCCTAAGATCATGACCTGAGCTAAGGCAGATGCTTAACTGACTGAGCCACCCAGGTGCCCCTATACATTCATCTATTGATGGATGCTTGGGTTGCTTCCATATTTTGGCTGTTGTAAATCAGTACAACCACTATTTAAAACAGTATGGAGGTTCCTCAGAAAATTAAAAATAGAAATACCATATGATCCAGTAATTCTACTACTGAGTATTTACCCAAAGGATATAAAAACACTGATTTGAAAAGATACATGCACCCCTATGTTTATAGTAAAATTATTTACAATAGCCTTTTTATTTCTGCTTTACATTCTTTCCCTCAGATTCCATCTTC
The DNA here is from genome assembly GCA_002007465.1 of Ailurus styani. Classification (NCBI taxonomy): domain Eukaryota; kingdom Metazoa; phylum Chordata; class Mammalia; order Carnivora; family Ailuridae; genus Ailurus; species Ailurus styani. Next base: position 766,333 of record LNAC01000157.1, on the reverse strand, counting down.
TGCTACCACATAGAGAAGCAGGGTGTTGGGGGTGTGTGTCAAACTCTGCATTCTCTTTTTAGAAACTTTTTATTCATTCATTCATTCATTCATTAGATAATCATTGAGTACACATTCTGGTCTAGGCACTGTACTATATACTGGGGATGTGGAGATAACTAAGACAGCAAAGTCCATGTGTCATGAACTTAAAGTATTTGGGTTATCAGTCAGTAAACAAGTAAACAAATCAATAAATGAGATAAAGTTAGTGACAGGAGCTATGAAAGAAACGGTGATGATATAAAAGAGAGAGAGTAATAGGATCTTGAAAACTATTAGAAGAGAAGTTAGAGAAAGCATCTCTGAGAATGTGATATTTGAGCTGCAAGTTGAAGCACTAGAAGCAGCTGTGAATGTGCAGGTTTGGGGGATGTACGTTTCCTGAGGAGGGAACAGTAGGGGCAAAGCCCCTGGGTTGGAAAGAGCTTGGCATGTTGAAAGAACATGAAGAAATCATCATTGTTAGAATATAAGGAGCCATTGGTTATAAGGATGTAAGATGTTGGTGGAGGCCAGGCCAGGTACAGCCTTTTGGTCATGGGAAGGAATCTGGAGAGCCAGCGTGGGGGACATGTTCTAGGCCTGTGGAGCAATTAGGGATAAGATGTTAAAATGTGAGAGGGATGGTTGGCTAAGAGGAACATTGAATTTGACTGAGAATAATAATAATAAAAAAAGAGAATATGGGGAAATAGAGGGGATCTAGAGTGGGGATAGGCATAGCTAATTAGGTAAAAGAAGTGGAATAAGTGTAATTCAATTCTGCATAATTCTTGGGATCAGAGAATATATGTTTTAAAAACTGTAGTAGATTTTAGGTTTGTGGTGTATCATTAGAGAATGCTTTCTGTATTCCTGGGATTGTATTAGACCAGGCATTGCTACTTGCATCATTTGAGTAAATTCTCACAATAATCTTTGAGTGAATTTGTTGTTCTGATGTCTACAGATGAGGAACTCTGAGTGGCTAACTTGCTTAAAATCCACATCCCAGTCTGTATGATTCCAAAGGATGTGTCCCTTTTATACCTCCACTCTGCTTGGTACACCAAATGTACCTCCTCTTAGTTATCTAAAATATTTCATGTGCACTTTCCCCCTGAATTATGTGTTGTTAACTGTCATGTTCTCCCTTCTATCCATCGGAAGCTAGGATAGATCTTGGATGTTTGTGAATTTTAATGAGTTCTTTTCAGCTTTCCTGAAAGGAGTACCTGGTTAAGTATGGAAAATGCCAGTCCAAAAACAGGGGTGGTGGGGGTAGGTAGCAAGACTTGGAAACAGATAATCTGAATTGAATCACATCTCTTTGGGTAGGAAGAGCGATGGTTTTTCTCATGAGCAATACTCCACAAGTAGTCAGATGTCTTAGATTACGATTCCTTTTGTTTTATAGTGAGAAAATAGAATTTGTTTTGGAAAACTTAAGTAATTTTCAGTAAACTTGGATTTGTAAATGAACTATGATTTCCTAGTTTATAGGTCTCCTTTAGAGTCTCAAAGTTTATTGGAAATGTTTCAGGAAAGAAATTTATCAGGCCACAACTTTCACTTGTTGGAAATTGAATATTGACTAGTTTCTATTGGTGGCTACTTCTTTTGTGAGGGATTGATCCTGTTTGGACTCTATAAATCAAGGGTCAGGATTCTGAAATGAAAATGTGTGGGCTGTTGATAAACTCTCATTCCTCCTGAAATCTTTGTTCAGCCTCGTCAGCCAGCTTAGATGGAATAGTTTGTGAAGGGCAGAGCAGGGTGAGATTGAATTTCATTTTAGTGTAGATTCTTGACACACAGAGGAATTTTCTTTTGTAATGGGATTCTGCTTTCCTGTCTCCCCTGTCCCTGTCTGTTTTAGTAACTACTTCTGAAGGAAAAGATATGTGGTTAGGAAAGATTCCTTTAGACAGTGTTTTTATCTTTAGCACTGATTCACTGAGCAGACACGAGATAGTCACCTACCATGACCAGGTCCCTACCATGAGAGGGGACATACAGATGAATTAGCGGTGTGGCTGAGAAGATTGCTTCAGCCAGATCTCAAAGGGCTTGACCCCTCCAGGCACTGGGGAGTCCTTCTTTTGAAAATAGGAAGGGAACACAATTGGATTTGGTTGGTAGAAAGTAAACCCGTGAGACCATGTGGAAGATAGAATGGGGTGGGAGTGGGGGGAGAAAAACTTGTTACCTGGTGTAACTAGTGGGGTAGTAATCCAGTCTCTCAAAGTTCATTTAAAGCAGAGTATAAGGGAATTCTGGAGGGTCTGAACTCCAGGTTGCAGGTTTTTCAGTCTTGAGCAGCTCCCAAATTCAGCAGGAGAGCTAGTTTCCAGTTCAGTGGGTCTGAAGTGGGGCCTGAGAATGTGATTTTTTTTTTTTTTTTTTTAGAATGTGCATTTTTTTAACAAGTTTCTAAGTGCTGCTGGTGGTTGGGGACCACGGCTGTAAGAGGCTCAGCTGCTGATATTCAAATAAGGGTGTGAGGGCCAGATGTAATCCACATGCCTTCTTCCGGTGACCTAGAATTTCTTGTCTGTACTTTAGACTCTCTTGGGTGGCTTACCACCATAATGTCAACAAAGCCCGGTAAAGGCTCCCGCCCTCGGTCACAGTGACTCTTCTCACGATATCCGTATCACTTCCGGCAGAGGTTTCCGGCTGAGTGCTCGTCTCTAAACAGCTGTTTGACTTCTTGGAAAATGCCCATCCTGGGCCCTTGATTCGATTAGGATAGATGGCATTTCTGCAGGGAAAATCTCCCACCTGCCCTTTAGCACACGCCCTGGCTGGCAGGACTGTTTCAGGGACTGCATGCAGGCTGAGCACCGAGTGTGTTCTGTTGATTAACCAGGTTTACACAGGATATGCCTGGGAGATTATCTCTTTATCCCAGGACTTGAATTTCCAGGGCAAAGTCCACAGTTGGTAGCTGATAGGCCGAGAACACCTGGAAGAGAGGATTTCACTTGGCTTTCACTTAGCCAGCCCTCAGTGCCTCTTTGTAGAGAGGTCAGGGGTTCTACTTGTCTGCTGCCCAAGCAGGTATCTTTGGGGTGCTTCTCCCAGAACAGTGTGGCTCCAGGCACTGCCCCCTTGCTATCTAGGTCAGGACCCGTGGCTTCAGGTGAGACACTTGCATGAATCAACATAAGCTGCCCTCTCTTCCTTGGCGTTATCATTTCTTGCAACACTGTCTGTGCTTGCTTCTCTCCTTGGGGGAGGATCTCCCAGGGCTCCCCTTTTCTTTGCTTCACTCATTAGTTCAGCCCAGTGGTAGCATTCTGTTTCAGTGGGAAGAGGTATTAAAGGTTACCTGACCTAGCGCTGCCCAACCTTTTCATACCCCTGCATACACAGGAAATGATCATTTGGGTAAGTCACGTTGGGATAATAGGAGGAGGCTCCTGGTAGTGCTGAGCCGCAGTGCTGCCCTGGGGCTTGAGGGAGTCACTCTGTCTGCACAGCTATAACCCATTCTTGGCATTGTGGTTGGGAGCTCTGGTCTCGTCAGAGTCCAGACACGTCCAAGTGCGTCAGGGTTTAGAGGTGAGAAAACAGTGCGCCCAAAGAGGTGACAGAGCTAGGACAGAGATGCAGGTCATTGCACTTTGGATTCAGCGCTCTTTTGTGAGCATTTCACAAGGACTGTAATGTGTTGCAATTTCAGATTAGTAAGTATGGGGCGCCTGGGTGGCTCAGTGGGTTAAAGCCTCTGCCTTCGGCTCAGGTCATGATCTCAGGGTCCTGGGATCGAGGCCCATATCGGGCTCTCTGCTCGGCGGAGAGCCTGCTTCCTCCTCTCTCTCTCTCTGCCTGCCTCTCTGCCTACTTGTGATCTCTCTCGCTCTGTCAAANCCTCCTCTCCCTCTCCCGCCCTCTCTGCCTACTTGTGAACTCTCTCGCTCTGTAAAAAAAAAAAAAAAAAAAAAAAAAAAAAAAAAGATTAGTAAGTATGGCATGAAACTGTTGCAGGCTAATTTTCGTTTAAGATTTTTTTCTTTTTTGATAACAAAAGTAATACATTTGTTCTATAAACTTTTACACAATAGGAAAATAGATGTTGGAATATAAGCCTCTCCTATAAACCAATGCCCCAGGAGTATAATCATTGTTGACAGTTGGGTAACAGTGGGTTTTCCCCCCTACAATACATTTATATAAACATTTATTTTATTTTTATAAAAAGAGATTATAGTCTAATCGAAGATGGGAAACTATAAAGTGTTGGCAAGGATGTGGAAAAATTAGGAACTTCATACACTGCTGGTGGGAATGTAAATGGTACAGCTGTTGGCGAGCCAAATTCAAAAGCTAAAACTTACCATGTGACCCAGCAATTCTACTCTTAGGTAAAACCGCCCCCCTCCCAAATTGAAAACAGGGACTCAGATATTTATATGCCAATATTCAGAGCAGCATTATTCACCGTAGCCAAAAGGTGAGGAATCAACCTGAGTATTCACTCACTGATGAATGAATAAACAAAATGCAGTATAGCCACACAATGGACTATTATTCAGCCATAAAAAGGGATGAAGTTCTGATACCTGCTACAATGTAGATGAGCCTTGAAAACATTGTGCCAAGTGAAATACACCGGACACACAAGGACAGGTACTGGATGATTCTGCTTATATGCAATATCTGTAATTGGCGATTCACCAAGAGAGATAATAAACTAGAGGTTTCCCAGGAGTTTGGGGAAAGGGGAGAATGGGGAGCCATTGTATAACGATGGGTATAGAGGTTCGGTTGGGGTGATGAGAAAGTGTCAGAAATAAGTAGTGGTGATGGCTGCACAACATTGTGAATGTAATTAATGTTACTGAATTGTAAACGTAAAATGCTTACAGTGGCAGACTTCATATATATTTTGCCATAATAGCAAAATGAAAAAAAAAGATTATACTCTCCTGAAAATGTTTTCACCTGGTCATATACCTAGGCTATTTTTCCTTGTCAGTGCATTCCTTTCAACAGCAGCATTAGGTTTCTTCAGGTGGCTGAAGCATACTTTATTGAACCCTGCCCCTACCGATGGACACTCGGAGTTGTTTCCAGTTTCTCCTGTCCTGAACAGTGCTGGGCCGCAGCGGCCAACTGTCTATAGCTGTCTTTGCCTGAGCATTGTAGTACTTGTACTACCTTCGGCAAAATTCCTAGAAGGGAAGATTTGCTGATCAAGAGTATACTCATTTAAAATATTAGTAAACCTTGCCAAACCACTTCCCAAAGTCATTGCATCAATGTAATTCTCATCAACAGTAGGTAAAGGTTTCTCTTGCACCCTTGCCAACACGGCTGTTATAAATCTTATAGGTGAAAGGGATTTCTTATTGTTACTTTATTTAGGATTTCTTTCTTTTTTCATTTTTTTAAAGATTTTATTAATTCATTTGACAGAGGGAGAGCATTAGCAGGGGGAAGGCAAAGGGAGAGGGAGAAGCAAGCTCCCCACGGAGCAAAGAGCCCGATGTGGGGCTCAATCCCAGGCCCCTGGGACCATGACTTGAGCCGAAGGCAGACTCTTAATAGACTGAGCCACCCAGGTGCCCCAGGATTTCTTACTAGTGAATTGAACACCTTTTATGCTCACTGGCAGTTGTGTTTCTTCTTTTGTGAATTTTCGTTTCAAATACTTTGTTCGCTTTTCTGTTTGGTCATTATTTTTTCTTATAGATTTGCTAAGAGTTTTTACATATGTGTTACATTAGAACTGTTTGCTGTGTAAGTTGCTGATCTTTTTTCCTCCAGTTTATTTTTAATTTTTGACCTTTTTTTTTTGCTCATTATTTGCCTTTCACATGTTTTAAATTTTTCTTTAGGCAGATACATGATATTCTCCTGCAGGGCTTATTTTTTTCTCCCCTTAATGACTCTTGAGTTGAATTTTGTGTAATACCTGGAAAAATTTTCTTCATCAGAAATATACAACTCATCAGAAATATACAACTCATTGATTTTTTCTAGTGTTTTTGTCATTCTAATTATACTGTAATTAAATTTGTACTAAGGATTGAGGTAAGAATTAAATTTTATTGATAAAAAAACCTAAAAATAACCCTTCTCTTATTAAATCAGCTCCATATATAAAAATTTGTGTCTGTTTACTTTAGAGTTTTTCATGAGTGAGGCTATCTATATTTAATTTTTTGCAATATAAAAGTCTTTAGTGAGAGAGGCAGATCAAAATCAAGGAATTGTGCCCAAGTTTTCTGATTCATTCCTTTTGTTTGTTTGTTTGTTTTCTATGATCCTTACAGAGTGGAGCCAGATTCCTTTCTTTGAGGTTTAGGGAAAATTGCATCACTCCCCTTCTGAAGAACTTCACAGTGAATCCTGTGTGCAATTATGTTTGACACATTAGACCTAGGTAGTGTGACATGAAAGCTTCGCTTTTACAACATACCTAGTGAGATGAGCAGCCTGGCTAGGTGGGAGCAGAGAGGCAAATGCATGTTTGGTGCTGAGGATGCCAAGGGCCAAAGTCTGAAGGGATGTTAAGACAAGACCGGGAAAGGTGTGACTCTGCTCGAGGGGAGCAACAGGAAGAAACTTGACTGCTTAGAAGATTAAGGAAGATTTTTGAACCAAGAGAAGGAAAAGGAATCATTATTTATGTCCCAATTACTAAACTAGTAGGTCCCGCTTTTGTATTTTAAAGTCACCTTCTCAGCGCTGGGTCAGCCAAGGGTTGCTGCTCCCAAGGGTTGTGAACCCAGAAGAAAGAGCCTCATTCAAGGTCCATAGTAAGTAAAATCCTGCAGCCAGAGAAGTTAGGGTTTGAAAGACCCAGGAGAACGGAATCGACCTGGCATCATTTCTGTTCTTGTCAGCCAGGAGCTTAGACGGAAATGTTTTCAGTGGGAATAGGCTAAATAAGGAAGCAGGAGAAACTACTTCAGACCGGCAGACATTCATTAGGCCCCTGTAGGACTGGCTGCATATATATGTACAATCCCTACCCTTAAGGAACTTAGCCGTTCAGTGAGTAAGACACAGAAAAGGTCAATACAGTGTAGTGTGATTTATGCCTCTCTAAGTGGTAGCAGAAGAACAGGGGTCTTTTAGTCACTGGAGGGAAGAGAGGGAGGAAGATGAAGGGCAAGGTTTCACAGGGCAACTAATGCCGATTCAGATTTTGAAGGATAAATAGATTCTTTTTTAAAGTTTGTTCCTTTTGACCACCACGAAGAGTTATTTTTTAAGCGGCCAAGCCAAAGGAAGGGCATTCCAGGTAGAAGGATCAGCATGTGCAGAGACAGAGAGGAGTGAAGCAATATGTGCAAAGTTATGTGCACGTAACTACCAACTGGTCATATTGGCTGTGCATAGTAGGGCAGGGTGAGCCGTGTCAAGGTGAGACTGGAGACGCAGATCTCAGGAACTAGGCCTTGAAGGACTGGGTCTGCCATGGCCTACCGGATCACCCCAGATAGAGTGGGTGTTTAAACAACAATAATTTTATTATTACCTCTCATGGTTTTGGGAGTCTTGCATGGGGTCTTCCTGTGTAGTTTTAGTCAAATGGTGGCTCGAGCTGGAATCATTAGAAGACTCACTCTCCCCATGTGTGGTGCCTAAGCTGGCAAAGTTCAAGAAGCTGAGGCTCCTCTGCTCCGTTGTCCTCACTCTATCTTTCCCTCACCCTCCATCACTATTCCCTGGGGTCACCCTAGCTTGGTGGGCTCAGGGATTGCTGGATCTCTGATGGGGTGGCTCAGGATTTGAAAGCCAGTGCCCCCGGTGAGGCTGGGGGGTTACATGGCCTTTATCTAACCTGGCCTTGAAGTTAAGCACCCTCACCTAAGCTACATTGTGTTCCTTGAGGTAATTCCTTTAGGTAGTTCAAGGGTAGAACCCTTGAGGGGTTCCTCTGGTTCAAGGAGAGGAGTATCAAAGAGTTCGCAAACTTGTTTGGAAATCACCACAAACATACAAAGAAACTTGATTTTTATGCAATAGGGCAGTCTTGGCCATACTTAATTCATTGCTTACCATCTTTACCACCATCTTTACCACTGTATTACCGTGGCCTCTTAATACCTGACCTGTTATTTACATAATGTTTAAATCAGCTCACGTTCGAACTTAAATTTATTTTAAAAGGCAGTGTTATCTCATTCTCTTAAAGTGGAAAACTCAATATTCCTTGCCATACACACACAAGATAACTTTTAAAGTAAATACGGTGAGAACAAAAAATTTTAGCCAGATACTGCTGCCTGTGAAAGTCTCTTAAGAAATCCAGTGTTAGAGCTAGGGACAACAGCAGCGAGTGGAGACTTTCTTCTGAATCGAGTGAGAAGGTTCGAAAGAATTAGCAGGTGAAAGACTTGATCACCTTGTGATTTAATGCTGCCGAGGGCCTGCCCCCAGTTCCTTACCACGTTCTAGTCATCAAGCTGCTAGAAGAATTTGAGGCCTGCAGTCATCCGGTAAAATTTGCACCGTAGCAGGATCACTCTGGCTGAAGTGCAGAAGGTAGACTTGAAGAAAGTAAAAGTAGGAGCAAGGAGATAGTTCTTAGGAGATTATGGCAATAAGGCAAGCAATTGATCATAAAAGCGGGGTGAATGAGTGGCCGAGGAATGGAGGAGGTGAACCCGAGGCATTAAGGAGACAGGGATTGCAGGGCTTAGGGACCGACTGAGCCGGGGAAAGAAGGAGGAGAAGTCAGAGGCAGCTTGTAGAGTTGGGAAAATGTGGAGAAAGGCTGTGGAAAAAGTACAGGAGGGGAAAGTGCTTTATTAGAGGTGGAGTGGAAATGATGAGTTCTGGTTTAGGCATTCCTTTTTCTTAAATTTTTAAAAACAATTTTTTTCTTTTCTTAAAATTTTTAACATGAATTCACTTGGCACTTTATGGATTTGTCTGATTGTTTCTTTGGGGTATTGTGTAGGTTCTTTCTCTCTCACCTGTGTTTTCTGTAAACTGTAGATTAGATCTAGAGCCTTGATTAGATTTAGGGTAAGCATTTTTTTGGGAGGGGAACCCTTTATAATTGATGGCAGCAGATTGGAGGCATATAATGTCTGGTTTTCCCACTATTATTGATGCTAAATTTGGTTACTTCATAAGGTAGGGCCAGCCAAATTTCTCCATTGTAAAATTATAGTTCTTATTTTATAACCAGCAGATAATCTGTGGGTAACCTTTGGCACTATTCCCCATCAATCTTTCACTTAAGTGGTTTTATTTTTTAAACTTTTTATTGTAGAAAATGTCAAACATACACAAAAGTAGAGAAAATCAAAGATAAACAGCCATATATCCATCATCCATCTTCAGCTGTTATCAGCCCTTGGCCTAGCTTGTTTTATCTCCATCCTTGTCCACTTACCCCTCCTTCTTCTCCACTGGATTTTGGGGAGCAGATTCCAGGCATCATACCATTTTATCCATAAATACTTCACAATGTCTCTCTAAAAGACCTTTCAGACACATTTTAGACCACGTGTTAATTTCTGACCATTGGGTTTTAGCTGCCCTCATGAGGGAACAAAGAATGCTGATGGTTGAACTGATCCCAAGTTAGGGGTTTACAAGTAGGTCCAGCAGAAGGAGAAGGGGCTAGAGATTTGAGGGTGTGATGGATTGTGGATTCCTGCTTGAAAGTTCATACTGCCGCTCAGTCTTTTCAGTCTAAAGACTTTATCTCCCATCCTCTCACGGTCTTATCTTATAGCTTGACCTTACCTTTGGCCTCATCACCTGGAACTGTTCCACTTTCAGGATCCTAAGCTCTGAAATTGCCTTCGCTCCCCAGTCTTCTGAATGTTTACACCTCCCACTCTTCATTGTCCCCTCTGGACAGCTGATTCTCTGACCTTTCCTTGCTTGTGGAGCCTCTGAGCGCCCTCGGGATTGCCCACTTGTTTTCCTCTTCAGCCCAAATCCCAAAGACAAGAATTCCAGTCATGCACTGGATTACCTGAGTTCCCTCCCTCTCTTTTCCTTCTTGTACTCTTCAGTCCTGGTGGGCTCCATAATCAGATTTTGCTGCTATGGCCCCTAGATTTCTGAGGGCTGCTTCATTTTTCAGAAGCACAGTTCCTGACCCATCATTCCTTTCTCAGGAAATTTATATGATTTCCCAGAGAAAAGACAAGACCCTTTAATTTGGTTCTCAAAGGCCTCTGAGAGCTGACATTTCTCAGTCTTTCCACTTCTCCTTTTCCCTGGTCTACTTCCAGTTAAACTCCCATCAGACTGAACATCTTGCCATCCTTCCTATGTCTTCTACTTCCCTGCCTCCAAGACATTGCTTATGTAGTTCCATTCCCCCAGGATTGCCCCTTTTATCTTTTGCCATTTGACCTTCCATGCCCAGTGCAAGGGCAGCCCTCTCTAGGAATCCCTCCTGCTTCTTCATTTGGAAGTAATCCCGGTCTACCTAAATCCACAGCATTTCATATCTCTAGTGGCCCTTAAAATAGTCTTCCTGGTATTTATTAAATTTATATTTCTGTTCCGTCCACCTTACTGGAATGTTTGCTCTTTGAGGGTGGACCCAGGCCTGAGGCATTTTGGAGTCCCAGCCAGCACTAAGCACATTAATTTACACATGTTGGTGTTCAGTATGTATTAATTGAATGCACATATGATTCTAAGTGTGAGTGGAAGGAATGTAAGTGTGAATCTCCTGGCTTACCAGAGACTGTCCTTAAAATTTCCCCTTATTCTGTTCTAGTGAGTAAAGTATCAGACTTAGCTTGACCTGGCCCTATAGAGGAATAGACCAAGCTCCTGACCTAAAGTGGAACAGGTGAAGCACCAGGCTTGTCCCACTGTGGAAGCAGGGGCCTTGAGTACCAAGAGTTCCAGCAGGATGTTTCAGGTGTAGGGAGTTAGGCTGGCTGGGCTACATTCTGTGCACTGTAGGGGAGAGGATTTCAAAGTAGTACAGAAAAAGGAAACACTGAAAATGCTTTTGGCAGAGGTAGGAGGAGAGGGATTGGAGAGCATGGTGACCCTGAGGGGAGGGTTTTATTTTCATCAAGTCAGGCCAGTCTTTTTCCTCTGTGCCTTCCAGGGCTGAGCCTCAGTCGAATATGGGAAAACATGTGGGCATGATATTTGCCATTCTTCCTGCCTTGGGACCTTGAGTCATAGTCTAACTCTTCATCTCAAATTGCCTCCTCGGGCACCTGGGTGGCTCAGTGGGTTAAAGCCTCTGCCTTCAGCTCAGGTCATGATCTCAGGGTCCTGGGATCGAGGCCCGCATCGGGCTCTCTGCTCAGCAGGGAGCCTGCTTCTCCCTCTCCCTCTGCCTGCCTCTCTGCCTACTTGTGATCTCTCTCTCTCTCTCTGTCAAATTAAAAAAAAAAAAAATGCCTTTCTCATTCTGTCCAACTACTGTTTGTCCTTTAAGGTCTGGCTTGCATTTTGTCTCCCACAGAAAACTTATCCTGAGCTACTCCAGCCCCTCTGCTCCTGCCCATTGTACTTAGAGTACTTTTACTCTGTATCTCACATTAGAATTATTTCCTACCGTTATCTTCTCTCTCTAAGTTCTGATGAAAACAAAGCAGTGATCAGTAATTAATTACCATTGCTTTTATTGAGGAGCCTGATACTAGAACTTGAAAGATTATCGGTAGCAGAAAAACTGAAGATGGGAAACTTAGTCATGGGCTGGTTCTCCAGAGTTTGGGTCTGGGGAGGCAATGCCTGTTCGTCTTTACGATTGCCTAGTGTACAAGAGAAGAGAGTGGGTTTCCTGAATTCTGGCTTTTGAAGCTCTGAATTCAAATATTCTCAGCATCCAGGCAGGTGAGGGAATGAGGTTTCCAGGGCCTGGCCTCCAGGGAAGAAGAAGGAGGGCTGATGGCTGGGGCCCCACATAGCAGTGGCCAGCTTGGGGTAAGCTGGCACCATGCCATTTCCCCTCATCCAGAGGAGCTGTAGGCACACGTGGTAGATTGGAGCTTGACGGATCCTTCACCAGCCTCTTCCCCGAGCTGGAAGCAGGACAGGGAGCAGCAAGCCAGTTGGCTGACTTGCCTTTTCTGCCTTCAAGTACTTTGTTTCTGTTGCTAACAACAGACATGGGTAGTGTAAATAAAACACAGACACACAGGCACATAGACACATATGTAGAGACTGAAAATTTGAGTTGTCAGGGGCAGAAGGAGGGGCTGAGGTGGAAGGAGACTGAAAACGTGTAGCTAAGTCTGTGAAGATACTGAGTGTGTGCTGGGTCCTCCTCCAGCCCTTGGCGATAGGGTAGCTGAGTGAGGGAGCCTGGGCCCTCGAGTAGGATAAGATACTGCCTGGATACCACAGGTGTCAAAGACTAGGTGCTTGTTAACACTTGGATGCAGAGCTTCCCCCAGGCCCACTCCTCCGAGGACGATGCTGCTGCTCTGAAGGCTGGTGGCGGCTTCTTCTGTCTGACCTGCCGTTCTTTTAAGGCTTTTTGCTCACTGATCCCTTGTGGTGCTACATGTGGTGTACACTGATCAGCAGAGGCTGGGGCATTTCAGGTGGTCTTGACCTGTCAAAGCCCCCTGGGGTCTGCACACTTCAACACATGACTAGTGTTTTGGGTAATGTCCCGAAAGCTGTGATCGTCCTTAGCATGGACTGAGACCATTTCAGCCTTGCTGGGGAGGGTAGTCCTACCAGCAGGACGCTGAATGGTTAGTGCCATAAGAACTAGCAGTTGTGTTTCATGTGAGATGAGCTTTTTTGAGACTTGAGTTCCGGATAGACTGTGAGGAGGGTAGGTAATGAGGAAGACTGTGAGTCTCCATTGCTGGAAATGTAACTAGGGGTGGGTTAGATGTTCTCTCTTCCTTTATTCCTGGGCCCAAAAGATTACATCTGGAGAACATTTTCTGTTTCTGTTCAGGAGGGAAAAAAGAGACTGCAACGATATGATATGTCTCATGGAGTTATTGTATTTGTTCCTATAGGATTTAAAGGATCAAGGTACCTGTGAATGGGTTACCCATTTTTTAATTTAGAAGGTCTGTAATATTATCCCTGTAATAACAGCAATCTGACTTATACTGATAGCCTTTCTTGAGTAGGAGAGAGAGGAATAGAGTTACTGTCAGGGTCTGAGAATTGCACATTACCCTGGAGGGGCTGCAAGGGGTTGCCTCCCGTGTGACCTCCATCAACTGTGTAGTCACAGTGGTACAAAGTCCGGGAGCTCTTGAGGAGACTTGGTGACTTTCTCTCTGTTCCCTGGCTTAGGCAGGGTAGTCGACTATGGCTACTATTGAGTGGGGTGGGATTCAGCCTACATCTGAAGCTGATAAGTGGTCAGAGAGAATGCTGGTTCTTGTAATGAACTATGTTCTAGACTACCAAGCCTGGGTGGCTTCTTGAAGAGGCTTAAGGGGGAGGCATGAAGACCTCCAACCGGACTTCATCTCTCACCCCCATTACCTACCCCACAATTATCACAAGTTGCCAGTGAGGTTTGGTTGTTGACTTCCCTACCTGCACAGTTCAAGTAGGCAGGGAGGTTGATGCTGAAGCCCCTCCTACCAGTTAGCAGCATGGAAGGCTGTGTTGTTTTCCTTACTGTGTCCTCAGTGTCTGGCCTCCTGCCTGGCACAGAGGAAGTGCATGGTCATTGTTTGTGGATTGAGTGGTTTCCCAATCTAAGCTTGAGAGGGACCTTAGATGGGGCCTTGAAGTTTGGATAGGATTTGGATGATAAGCAGAGAGGAAGGAAAGTACTCCAGGCTGGAAGTGGTTTGAGCACAAAAACATGGAGGCAGAAATGGACATGTTTGCAGCAGGAGGTATTCTGCCTGGAGAGAGAAGTGTGTTTGTATGTGTGTCTCTGTGCAGGTCTGTGTGTCTTTGTGTGGAGGGGAATGGAGGGTGTGGTGGTATGGTGTGGGATGGTTGAAGAGGAGAAAGGAAGAAGAGAGAAGTATGATTGGTTGGTAGCCTTTGGTAGTCTGGAGGACCTGGGGGAATCTGGATCTGGTATGATTGGCAGTTAAGGAGCCCAGAGGAATGACATAGTGATATTGATGTTCTAGGATGCTTAGTCTGTCATTTATGAGCAGGGAGGACTGGACATGGAAGAATAAAGGGAAACTAGTAATGATAATAATAGTACTTCATATTTATTTAGTGTGAGGTGATAAGCTAGAGAAAAATTGCACAGAAGATGACATAGTTAACCTCTTAATATTTGGCTCTATTTGGCTTTTATTTGGTTAAATAAGAAATGGCTCCAAGGACATCCTCTTCCTGGGCTCTGCTTCCCAAAATGCGTCCTTGAAGCTGCTGGAGTTGGGGCTGTTATCTGGCTCCGCGGGGCTGCTGAGTTTCTGCATGCTCCCTGCCAGGAACTAATGTCCTTTGGCCTCAGCTGGGGTGTGTCCCCAATCCAGCCATCTGGAAGGTCAGAGAAATTAGCCACTAGAATGTGCCCATTAGTGCGACGAGGGGTTACAACCTGTCACTGGAATCTTAAGCCTGGGAACTGCTTCTCTCACAGGGCTTTTCCAAGTTGGAACAGGCTAACTGTTCTAGCACTGATTGCTCCCTTATTTGGACACTAAATTTTCAGGGTGATATTGGACTTCTCCTTTGGTTTAGGAGAGTTTTTTAAGGATCTGATATCCTTGTGAGTGATTTTCAGAGATAACGTGACATCAGAGCCATACCTTTCTTCACCTGATTCTTTCCTTGGCCTCTAGCCCATCCACTCACAAGACCAGGAGGGTGCCCTGTCCCCCTGCCTCAGTCTTCTTAGGGGAAAGGCTGGATAACACATCATGAAGCCAAGAGTCAGGGTGGCTGAGGCTCGAGAGTTTGGGCACCAGGGCTTGGGGCCGACTTCATGCCCAGCACTGGGGCTTATCTCTTGGATTTGGGGAACTTACTCTCTGCATTGACTTGGTGGATTTGTAGTTTATCAACCTAGTTTCCTGTAGTGGCCAGCCAAGGTGGGGAGCATGATGCAGGGGAGAGGTGTGGGGGGTGGTGGCTGTGGTGAACAGTGGCGGATGGTGGTGGATGGTGGTGGATGGTGGTGGTGATTGGTGTGGTGCTGGTGAGGAATCTTGCAACTTTGAGAACACACTTCTTTCCTGCCCACACCCCACCGTGGAAAGCTAATTATACCCAATCCCGACCCCTTTAACTTCTGCCTTTCCTTGTGGTTGACCTCTGTCAGTCTCAGGAAGGTAATCTACCTCATAAAGGTGACCCGTTGGATCCTCCTGGAAGAAGGAAAGCAGGAAGGAGAAGAACATGTTTCCAGTGGTGTGCTTTCACTAGTTGGAACTCGCTGTGGGGCAGCCGTCAGCTCTTTGGGTGATTACTGTGGGCTCAAAGTGTGATGCTGTGTGTGGAAGAGGCTGTAACTCATAGAGACAGGTATGACTGTGGAGGGAAGGCAGGGTCTTCTACCCAACCCCAGGTGAAGGCTGACTGCACTGAGAAATGGTTCCTGCCCAGAAGGAAAGCACCTCAGGTGGTGGTAAATTCTTTTTGTGTAATGCCTCACTTCATCTGCACAACCACACTTCACTGCGGGAACTGTCATTTCCATTTAAATGAAGAGGAAACTAAAGTTTCGGGAGGTTGGGTAACTCCTAGCTAGTAGAGGCAGAGTTGGAATATATATCCAAGACCGCTCTTTTCCATTATTCCTTATAGAGGAAACCATGACAAGCCATTAACTTTAATATACTTTTTATTTTAGAATAGTTATAGATTTACACAAAAGTTGTAAAGATAGTACAGAGAGTTCCTGTAGACCCTGCAAGACATTAATTTTTTTTTTTCTCCCCTTCTGGTCCGTTTTATGAGGCTTCATGGGGTGGGGGAGGGGCAGAGTACAGATTTGGAGTAAGGACATTTTTTCCAAAGATCCTAACTTGGAGATTTTTCAGCTAAGAGTTTTGAAAGTCCCATCAGAGTACATTGTTTCTTCCCCAGTTCCACCGTGTGGAACAACAGAGCTGAGGCTCTGCTGGACTAGGCTAGACCTCGCTTTGACATCTGTTTTCAGAGTCAAATACCCTAATTTCTGATGTTCTCAGTAGAATCAGATAGCAGCTGAGTTTTGGAGTTAGGGAAGGCATGTTGCTGTGGGGAGGGTCCCTAGCAGCTTGACTCCTGGACATTCTTCTGTCTGATGGGGCTGTGACAGGGGAGTGTTAATAGTTTGAGCTGGTCTTTCATGGCCTGCAGCAAGAGCCCTCCTGAGGGAGGCTCTCTGAGTCTGTCCTTGCACAGTGCGGAGTATCTTGTGGACGTCGCTTCTCTGGGCCCAGGCCTCAGTGTGCAAGCAGGCAGGCTGGCTGTGGGCAGGATCATGTCCGTGGGCAGCTGGCGTGCTTTGTTTTGGGCCCCAGGCACATTCTCCATTTAAGGGAAAGGGGTCTGCAATCTCCTTGGCTCTGGGTGTGAATGGGCTGGCCCAGAGTTTGCTCATGGCCTTTGCTGGATGTGCTTTTTCAATGAGATCATTTCAGAATTACATTCCTATGAAATTATATTTCAGTCAGGACGTGAAACTGGATTTGTGTAAAAGCACTGGCACTAAAACTCAGGGCTCAGAGCAGGGCAGAAATGAAGATAGGGATAAACAGCTCTTCTTTAGAAGGAGAAGACAGAAAGAGAGAGAAAACAGTTGTTAAAGGATTTTGCATTGAAAATTGGTACACTGTGAGCATCCCTGGGGAGTCGAGATTGCCCCTCAGACCCTGGAAAGGCAGACTTGATGTTTGCTCTCCCAGCTGCTTGCCACCCCCAAGAAGTATGGGTGCACCCTCCCACGTTGTCCTCTCTCATAGCTAGTTCTGTTTCTGTTTCTCTTTGTCTCTCTCACACACACAGACGCACACACAACCCTTCTATGCTGACATTATGAGATTATCATACTCTGTATGATTCTGTGTAAACACTGTTCTCTCCTCTCAGAATGCCCTTCTCTCCCCTTGTCTGTCTAGAAAACGCTGGTCACTCTCTAAAACTCATGTCAGCATTGCTGTCTCTGAACTCTGTTGTGCTGCCCTGAGACCGAGTATTTTGCAGGACCTCTGTGCTCTCATCCCCTTGTGCGTCCCACTCTCCTGTACTTCTCATCTGGTGTGTCTGGAGGGCGAGGATATTTCCCCCAGGACCTTGTACTGTGCTTCACAAGGAGCAGGTGCTCCGTAAATGATTGTCGAAGGAAGGAAGCGAATGAATGAGGACTTGGATGCGAGCAAAAGTTGGGCACTGCCAGCAGGGCGAGCCACAGAGTGGTGGTGGCTCACACAGCATAGGTAACGTCAGAGACCCCAAGACTAGAGAGTCAGATTTGTGGAAAAGGTGATGTATGTGTGTGCACACAAAAATACGGAGAAGTTTGAGGACTGGCAAGATAGAGAGCCCAGTGAGTTCTAAGTTCTGTGGGCAAATTATAAAGATTGGGTCTGGACTCTCTCAAGGTTAGATGACACCACTTCCTAAGTGATTTGTGTGAAGCTACAGCAGGATAGAGAGGAAAGAGCTCTAGACTTGGAACTGGGGATTCTAGTAGTGCTGGTGACAATACTCATAATAATTATTAACAACGATGTTGATAATAACATAACATAACAACATAATCCTTACTGTGGACCAGACACCATTTCAGGCACTTTTCATACATGAGTCCATTTATCCTTACAATAAGTTCTGTGAGGCAGCTACAGCATTAATTGTTGTCATATAAAGAACTGAGGTCACACAGCTATAAAGTAGTTCTGGACCTGCTTCTGCACTTACTGGTTGAGCGACCTTGGGGGAAGGACCAGCCTCCCTAAGCCTCAGTCTCCTTGTAAAATGGAGAAAATACTGGTGCCTGTCTGGCTTAGTCTGTAGAGCATGTGGACTCTTGATCTTGGGGTCGTGAGTTTAAGTACCACTTTGGGTGTCGAGACTACTAAAAAAAGAATGGAGAAAGTACCTACTGCATTCAAGCTCTGAGGCTTGTTTGGTAGGCTCCCCTGAGGTAACATGTGAAAGTGGTTTTGGGAAGTATAAAGCACCCCACAGTACTATGGAGCCAGTGTTGGGAAGAAGGGAAACTTGCGTGGTAATTGTGGTTTAGCTATTGGGCTCGTACTTAATGTGTATGCTGCTCTGAATGTGGGGCCATAGTTGTACTTCATGGCTGCTTTGGGCTGAGTCTTTGATTATATTTAGAATCGGGATTGAGCTGTCATTAATGAATCAAGAAACCAGTTTTTATTGGAGCCAAACATATGTATGAATAGTCACTAGCAGCAGATTCTTCAGGCTAACCAGTTCTTCCTTCCTAGTCGGAGAAGTAGTGTGGAAGCAGGGTGGTGGACATTTGCATGGGGGAGAGTTACTCTGTCGGGCCCTCAGGAGCAGTGAGACCACTTGAACTGGTGGTGGAGAGGCTGGGTCAGAGAAGAGGCCTGTGTCAGCTCCGAGAGCCCATCTGCTCAGCAGTGACTGCAGGATTCTGTGGGCTGGTGGGTGTGACCAGTTTTTTTTTCAGGTGAGAAATTTGTGGGGAGTTTTAGAAATTGATTTACATCACTGTTGCCTTGATAATGGAGACTGTGTCCAAGATGGTAGTCCATTTTTGTGGGCATGGGGCCCACAAAGATGCCAATAGTTAGGCTTGGGAGTGAGCTGTGCTGAACCAGGCAGTAGATAAGGAAGAGGGGTGAAGGGGATGAAGAAGGGTGTCTCCATGTGCAGCCAAGGAAGAGCAGTGTGGCCCTTCTGAAGCCTGGTGTTAACCAGTGTTCTTTGGACATTCTTAAAGCCAGGCAGCTTCCTCCATGAGGTCTGAGCTCAGAGCGCCTCCAGCCTGATAGCTGCCTGTATGGGCCATGATGCCTGTGGGAATAATTATAGGTCACTGAACAGAACCACTAGTCAGCTACATCCCTCAAAAATGCCTAATTGTAGGCTACACGTATGAAAATATACAAGAGATTAGATACATGTCATACCTCATTACAAAGAGCAATGGCATGAGTCAAATGTGACTTGGGTGGTTGTTAGTATGTGTGAGTGGCTTGGTGAGCTTGCTAGCTGGCCCAAAAGGATGCAGGGGATGTGTTTACCGTGCTTCTCATGAGGGGACTGGGGACTTAGGGAAAGGGGAGAGAATATATGCTGGGACCATCGCTTGCTCTTTGTATCTGCACTTACAAATCAGTGATTGTGGCTACCTAAAGGTAGATCTGATTCCTCTTTGGGAATTGTCTCCAGCACCAGTTTATAAACCACATTAGAAAATGTCACATTTGAGTCCCAGGACCCTTGGCATTTGTGAGTCTTTAACATTCTTGGATTTAACCATTTCTGACACTCATGACGTCCTGTGAAGTGTAGTAGCTTGTAGATTGTGGATTGTCAACCTTAAAGATAAAACTTACTTTACCAGCAAAATGGGGTTTATTCAGGAATAGCAGAGAATTGCAATTCAAGACAAGCAAGCTATGGCAAAACCATAGGCAATTTCGAAGAATGAAGGAGAAGAACTTTTTTTTTTTTTTTTTGAGAGAGAGAGAGTGTGTCCATGTGTCCATGTGTCCGGGGCCGGGGGCGGGGGTGGGAAGGGGGTTGTGACGGGGGAAGGGGAGAGAGAATCTTAAGCAGGCTCCATGCCCAAGTTCATCTCACAACCCTGAGATCATGACTTGAGCTGTAATCAAGAGCTGGAAGCTTTACTGACTGAGCTACCCAAGAGCCAGGATGCCCTTTTCTTGAGGGAAAGGGGAAGTTGGGTGGGGCTGTTATAAACAAAAAGCCCGTTGGAGTCAACTGGGGCTTCAGAATGTAGGGGCTTTTTATTGGCTGAATTGTGACAGTCTCTCCCGGCTGGGCTGTTCCTGGGGGGAGAGAAAAACCTTTTTTCCTCCTGCTGGGAAAGGAAAGTAGCTAAAGTAGTGTAGACTTCCTGTTGGGCCTGCAGTTGTGAGAGCTCCCATTTCTGGCCTCCTGACTCCATTTTATTTTAATTTAATTTATTTATTTCTTAAGATTTTATTTATTTATTTGACAGAGAGAGACACAGCGAGAGAGGGAACACAAGCAGGGAGAGTGGGAGAGGGAGAAGCAGACTCCCCGCTGAGCAGGGAGCCCGATGCGGGACTTGATCCCAGGACCCTGGGGTCATGACCTGAGCCCAAGGCAGATGCTTAACGACTGAGCCACCCAGGCGCCCCCTGACTCCATTTTAAATGAGGTTTCTTTTCTTAATTTTCACCCTGAGGTGAGTTTGAAACACTGTGCTGCAAGGACTCAGGAGAGCAGGATGCTTTGTCGCAAGTCAATCTCTCTTTTATGCATTGGCATATCTGCTGAGCTCTGTAGACCTCCATGCAGAATGATCCTTGCATTTATGAGGAAGGTAAAATGGGTTAGGATAAGGACTCTTAATTTGAGTCTGTGGAGTAGCTTGTGAACCCCCCCTAAAAGGAAAACCCTAAAACAGCAGACAGAATCGTATGTTCTTACAAACTCTCCGTGGAAGTTCTTGGGGTTTATCAGCTAATCACAGGTCTCTCGGACATCCCAAGTAAATAACTGCTGTACTCTAAAAAGCAGAGATTTGGGGCAGTTTCCATACGCATCCCCCTTGATGTGAAGGCTCTACAATACATTGGCAGTTACTGTTTACTCTGACCTAAGATGGTTTTCTCTAGTTTGTGGGGTTTTTTTTGGTCATATGGCTCTGAATGAGTTAGCACCCTTGAAGAATGCAGATTTTCTTTCAGAGAAAATTCAAATCATGTTCCAAAGACTCTGAGGGCAGTTTCCAAATGGGAGTTTCAGAAATGTTTTGAGAATGTATTGGAATAAACATTCAAGCCTCTAAGGACTACTTTGAAAAGGAGAATGTCTAGTATATTGTGAGTCTGTGTATCATTATTGTTAAATGATCTGCTTCCTTACCTGTAGTTATAATTCCCTTGCCCTTAGCAGCTGGATCCAAGCCTATGGCCCTAGCACAAGCTGGGCAAAGCAGATCTTGGGGTTATTCCTTTGAAAATTGGTCTGTAGTCAGTATGTTGTCATTCACATGTCCTCTAGCAGGATAAATGCCTGAGGTTGATGCGGAAATTATAAGCTCCTTAAGAGAAGTGAAGGTATCTGAAAATACCTCATGTTACTTAGCTGGACCATACTTACCTACTGCTGGGTTAAAGGAGCCCGGGTTCACGTAGGAGCCTACTTTGTCTGGTGGGGGTGGGGATGGGGGGGCTTTAAAAATACCCAGCCGGTTGCTCTGGTCTGGTCTGGTCCAGCACACTGTTGTCTCAGCGTGAGGCCTTGCCCCAGCTGAGAAGGCAGTCTGAGCTCAGTCTAGATTTCTAAGCTTGTAAGTAGCAGTAGAGGTGGTAGGTAGGATTCATCTGTGGCCTTTGGGGTCCTCTTTCCTCTCAGTTTCAAATTTTTTAGTTAACTCTAAAACCAAGAACTCTCAATAGGGAAGGGACCTTACATGCCATCTGTGCTAAAGTACAGAGCAGGGGGAGAGGGGGAATAGACAAACCTTTTCTGCCTCATTCACTGCTGTTATCCCCAACATTGTAGTTGAGTGACATGGATTAAAAAAATACTTTTCGAAAGAATGAGCCCCTGTGAACACCACAAGTTCAGCAGACCATTGCCTATTGCTTCATTTGTTCATTTATTTGACAACTATTAATAAGCACCTACTGTGTGCTGTTTACTCTAAGTTCTGGGATATACTACAGTGAACAAGACAGTCTTTGTCCTCAAGAGCATAGTCTGTCATGGAGAAGTTGGGAATTAAAAAGAACTTATAGTCTTTAATTGGAATTTAAGAATCAAAAATTCTCCCTCATTTTGTCCATTCTAGATTTTCTCATGTCTGAGGTCTCTTTGGGGGCCATAGAAAGCGCATATAATCCCTTTTCACATGAGAGCCTTTCAGAATTCTCAAGGCAATTACCCGCTTCCTCCATCCCCAGCCTTGTCTTCTCCAGGGTAAACATTCTCCATTCCTTTAGTCATTTCTCCCGTGACATGCCTCTGAGTGCCCCCTCCATCCTGGTCGCTATCCTCAGGATTCAGTCCAAACCGAGTCTGTCCCTTTGACAGCGTGGAGTCCAGAACTCAACACAGTATCCCAAACATTAAGTTCCAGGGACCGTTCCAGACTGGAGCCTTTCCTGGATTTCCACTTTTCTCTGCTTGCTCTGGGCCCAGGCGACGGATGATGGAAAGAGAAGGTCCTGGACTTGGCCCAACTGAGAACATCTTCATATTTGGTTGGCAAATCCTGAAAGTGGAAACTCCTTTCTTTTGACTCCTTTCTGCCTTCGCTCCTCACCCATACTGCTCCCAGTTGATATAGACGGTCTGCATACAGCCTTGCTGCCAGTGGTTTGCCTTTCCTTTTCTGAGTCACTGCTCTTCACTTCCAGGGAAATTAGCATGAAAAAGCAAATTCCAGTTCTGTAACTTTATTCTGTTCCAGCGCTTTGTCCCATTCTCTATCCCAACCCCCACCCAAAGTGATAAAAGTTGAGTCTTGTGACATCACAATAGTTAGCTATTGTATCAACTGCAGTGATGTCACCAAGAGAGGATTATGACTTCAGGGAAGAATGGAGGGAGGGAGTGGGGCAGGCAGGAGACTCCTTGGGAACAATGGAGTTATTTTCATGCAAATCTTCCCCCAAAAAGCCCAGTTGGCCTTTCTGTGGATGGGCTGTCTGTCAGTGGAAGCCCTCACTCAGATTCCCATTACTCCCTCTCCCTGCGGATTAATGGTTTGGTTTGTGGACATTGCCCAAGTCCGAGCATGTGTGGAAGTCCCCTGCCGGCCTGGCTGGCTTCTGGGCTGGCTTTGGGTTTTGTTCACTAGGTCAGTGGTGAATAGAGGTTTTTAGGGAGGGAGTTCAGAGGAGAGCCTGGGAGCCCGGGGTATAAAGCAGGCACAGATGTGCACCGGCTCTCAACTGAGAGGTAGCTGGTGTGCAGCCACTTCTTTTCAGGCATGGGAGGCGGGGAGGGAGGGCAGCTGTTCTGTGAGCCGCTGTGTGCCTGACTGTGCCCTCCCTAGACCTGAGAGCTTGCTGCCCGCGCCCTTCTGGGACTGGGTTGGGCCTGCCCTGGGAACTGCTTCTTGGCTCCTTGATGCAGAGACGTAAAAACACCTGCTGCCAAGGTTCCCAGACTTGCTCAGTTCCTGGGCCCATAGTGTTTCAGTAATTTTTTCACAGTGTCCATAGCCCAAAAGAAATACCTGAGTTTCATTTGTGAAGCATTTAGGTCTAAAGCTTATAGTAAGAGCTTATATCCCAACAACTGAGGAGCCATTTGAAAAAATTATACACATAAATTGAAAGGAAAAGTATTTGTATTTCATTCTTAAATAATCACAGTTACTAACTAATGGGATAGACTGGGCCCTATATAACATCTCACTTCTTTGTACAGGGACAGATGGTGGCTATACTTGCTGTGAACATAGCATATTGTGGGAACTTATAGAATCACTATGTTGTACACTTGAAACTAATGCAACATTGGGTGTCAACTATAGGAGGAAAAAAAGACCCTCACATCTTGGAATCAGAGTGAATATTGCCATCTTCATTTCCTGTTCCATATTGCTTCGCACATGGCACTTGCTTTTTACCACTGTAGCTGCTGAAAACCCAGCTTCACAAAGAAATGACATCACTGAAAAGAATGTAGTGTAATATGATGTTGAAAGTGTGAACTTGTGGGGTGTCCAACAAATGTTAAATATTGCTCTGTTTCCCTCAAAGAATTAAAATACTTTGCAGCACCCCTGTGAGTTCATTGCAGTACTCTAGGGTCCCGCAGCACACAGTTTGAGAACCACAGACCTGCAGCCAACAAGTAGCACTTGCTTTGTTTAAAGGAGGAAAAAGAGGCAAATTCTGTCCTCATCATGACTCTGAAAGAAGCTGGATAGATGGATGGACAGAGTCCCCATACTTGCAGTCTCCGCTCCAGTGTGACTGCTTTTTTAGGGGACGGCCTTTCTTTGACCAGGTTCTGTGTTTATAAGAGCTTCCATCTCTAGGTGGGGAAGAATGATGAAGAGAAAAGGTCTAAAGAGCAGCAATAGAGGAACATTTCTGATATTTATTTTGTGTTGATTCCGGGCTCTCTGAATTAAATGGCTTAAAGAAAAATGGAGTTTTAACACCAAGAATTTGGGGGCTATGTGTGGGACCTCTGCTGATACCCTTTTCTAACTCTATCCAGATAGAGCTGGGCTGCAGGGGTATACTTGGGATGGAGCATGGCTTTCTGCCACAAGATATGACAAAGACCAAGGGACAGATGTGCTCTGGTATCAATTATAGAGCTCAGTGCCAACGTCTCCAGACTCTGGTGTCTGCCACTTACTTTGAAACCCTGGGCAGATTACTTAACCTGAGCCTCAGTTTCTTCATCCATAAAATAGAAATACTGACATCTAGGTTAAATGAGATAAATGGATGGGGTGCCTAGGTGGCTCAGTCTGTTAAGTATATGACTTGGGCTCAGCTCTTGATCTCAGGGTCCTGGGATTGAGCCAAGTGTCAGGCTTCCTGCTCAGCGGGGAATCTGCTTCTCCCTCCCCCCTCCCCCCTCCCCCAACTTGTGCTCTCTCTCTCTCTCAAATAAATAAATAAAATCTTCAAAAAACCGAGATAAATGCATGCATAGAGCTACCAGAGTCTGGCAGTATACGTGTACTTTCTTCTACTACCCTCCAAAATTGAGAAAGGGCTGTTCTCCAAAGGTAAATTCAACCCTTTTGATCTGGCCAAGATCTATAGTATGAGAGTGACTCTGTTTCTTCTTGATAACCTTGTGTATCTAGTGTTCCCAGATCTGCTGCGCCCTGTAACCTGTGTACCCACTGTGTATGTCCCTTTTCTTCTCGAAATGGCATTTTTTAAATGAACAGAGTTCTTATTTAATGTAGCTGAATTTATCAGTGTTTTTCATTAAGTTATCGCGTTTTGTGTCCTGTTCAAGAAATCTCAGCCTACTCCAAGGTCTGTCTCCTTGGCTTTTGCTTGTGGTTTTTCTTCTGCTTTCAGTGTTCCTCTTCTGTCTTCTCTATCTTTCCCAAGCCCTTCAAGACTCTGCCCAGTGTCACTCCCTGCCTCCTCCGGAAGCCCTCCCTGAAATCCATTCTGTCCCGCTGATTAGGTGTCTTTCTCCTTGCTCCCAGAGCTCTGTGTTCATACTACTTTCACAGTTCTTGTTACATTGTATCAAATCCTTTTTAGTCTAACTGGGGCAGGATGGGTTGCTGCTCAAGGGCCAGGACCAGAGTAAAGCACAGTAGCATGGGGGCCTGGCTGGGAAGATGTTCTCAAAGGGTTCGAGGAAGTAAATGAGTGAAAGCCTTGGGTGCCCACACCTGTCCCTCTTCTCTACTACTCTGACAGTATTTCCCAGCCTTTCTCAACCTGTCCCCTCTTTTGATGAACCTAAAGATCTTGTGGGCAGATTGTGAATCCCCCAGGGAGTGTGCTCCTGACTGAAAGTTAACTACATTACAGTGCCTCGACAGGGCTGATGACTTGTATCCAAAACAGTAAACAACAGAAAAGGAAGGTCCTGTAACTGATTAAGATCTACAGAAAGGACGCTTGCCTTTTGCAATTGAGAAATTGTTGTAATCTTTGCGGAAAGCAATTTCAGGTGAGCTCTTAGGCTGAAGCCTCCCCTGCCCTGAATCTTTTGGGTGCTCAGAAAACTGGCCCCTTTTGAGTTTTCTGAGTGGATATGATTGTTGGAGGTAGGTCAGACTTAACTGGGAAGACTGGTGGGTTTGGAAGATGGGCCTGGATAACGGAGCCCAAAGCTATTCACCCTGTGCAGGGAGGGTCATTCTAAACTGGTGGCAAATGTTTTGTCATTCAGAAAATATTTATGGAGGGCCTGCTGTGTAGCCACTGATGATACAGCTGTGAAGGAAACACAAAAATCCTTAACTTATATAAACATAATGAATGGGAAAGAAAAGTAGACCATAAATGATATGGAGAAAAATACACCAGAAAAGGGAGGAATAGGAGTGCTGAGAAGCAGGAAGTGCTGAGAATGGAGGAAGGTTTTTTGTTTTTGTTTTTGTTTTCGTTTTAAGATTTCTTGGGCACCTGGGTGGCTCAGTGGGTTAAAGCCGCTGCCTTCGGCTCAGGTCATGATCTCAGGGTCCTGGGATCGAGGCCCATATCGGGCTCTCTGCTCAGCAGGGAGCCTGTTTCCCCCTCTCTCTCTGCCTGCCTCTCTGCCTACTTGTGATCTCTCTCTCTCTGTGTCAAATAAATAAATAAAATCTTAAAAAAATATATTTATTTATTTTAGAGAGAGAGAGGGAGGGGGAGCACTCACGCAAGAGAGCGTGGGAGGCAGAGGGGCAGTGGGAGTGGGAGAGAAAGAATCTCAAGCAGACTCCCTGCTGAGTGTGCCTGATGCAGGGCTCAATGTGGGGCTTGATCTCACTACCCTGAGATCATGACCTGAGCTGAAATCAAGAGTCTGATGCTTAATCCACCAAGCCACTTAGCTGCCTGTTTTTTTTTTTTTTAAGATTTTTTTAAAAAGTAATCTTCACACCCAACATGGGGCTCGAACTCACAACCCCCAGATCAAGAGTTGCACGCTCTACTGACTGAGCCAGCCAGGCACTCCGAGGAAGGTTTTTTTGTAGCAATTTTGTTAATACTAATCTTTTACAGTGTGGTCAGGGAAGGCCTCACTAAGAAGGTGACATCTGACCAAAGTCCTGGGAGAGGAGGAAGCAAGCTCTCTCAGGGGCATGCCCTAGTTACAGGGCACAGCAGTTATGAAGGCCCTGAGGTAGCACTGTGCCTCGTATGTTTGAGGAAGTAACAAGGGGACAGTCGAACTAGTATGGAATGAGTAAGGGGAAGAGTAGTTGAAGTTAGGTCAAACAAATCATAGGGCCTCAGCCGATCAGGGCCTTGTGAGTCACTGTAAAGACTTTGGCTTTTACTTGGAGTAATTGGGAGCCCTTTCAAGGTTTTCAGCAGGGAAGTGACAAGATCTGCACTAATGCCAGTGATAGTTTATTGGGGGTGTGTTGTGTTAGTTTCTATTTTCTCAGTGAAACAGGAAGCAAAATCAGCTAGAAGAGTAAGGGCAAGGGAAAAAGTTTGAAGGCTGAGAGTTGGGGGAAAGGTAACCTGTTGCCTAGAGACCTCAGATGTGTTCCCTCTTGGTTTTGAGTACACTGTTTTTTTGGCTTCTGGTTGGTCTCCATGTTCTCGTTATAGAGGTGGGGTCTTTTCGCTATGCTACAGATAGGAGAATGGCAGTATTGAGACTTGCCCAGTCCCTTTGGCCCTTACTATTTCCTGGTCCCCTCCTGAGAAAGTCGGCTTGTGGATGATGTGTTTTTCAGAGCAGGGAGGCATTTTGCCGTCATCAGTCAGGTTGAGTTTAGCTAGACTGGAGAGCATGGGAGGTGTGAGAAGGTGGTCAAGATTCAGGATCCAGAAAGGCTTCAGAAAGAAGTTGACGTTTGAACTGAATATTTGAGAATGAGTGGGGGAGGAGGACATCAAGACAAGAAGGGATCGGTTGAACAAAACCTTGAAGGCATGAATGTTCCTGGCATGCGCAGGAAGTGGCAACTAGTCTGCTGTGGTTGGCTGGGGGGAAGGCGCTGGTGTGAGGTAGGTCTGCAGCCTTTGAATCAGCATCGTGATGACGGGACCCACAGGCTCTTCTCGCCAGAGTGAAAGAGGGCAGTGGTTAGCCCCCAGGAACAGGGCTCTTTGTGGGGCAAGCCTCTATTCCACTTTCTTTTCCCACATGTTGCCAAGTCATTGGACAGAGTAGTCTCCGTTGTCCTGGCAGAGCGGGTTCAGCTGCTTGCTGAGAGGCTGAGTTTCTAGACCGTGTCTGGGTTTTTAAAACTATCTTGGAAGCCACCAGATTTCCTTTGGCCTGGAATTGCCTCACAAGCCCTCACCCCTTTTCAGGCCTTCAGGAAACATTTAAACCCAGCTTTCAACCTCCACAGAATCTGTCCTGAAGTGGAGAAGGACCATCTGGCAGGAAAAGGGACTCAAAGTGGTTGAGGTTGAAAACCCAAACTTATAGCCCTCTTTGAGGAGGAGGGTTGGGAAAGAGGATGTGGGAGTGATAAATGGACAGTGAAGAGATGGGAAGAGCTTAATTTTTTTCTGATTATTATTCAACAACAACAGAAAAACAAAAAACAAAAACCCCGTCTTTTTCTGTGGCTGGTTGAGGAGGATTTCAGCCTCATAGGGACCTGTAAAAACTGACTTTCCAGCAAACCAAATCTCAGTTCCTTTCCACTTGACCAGGCTCAGAATCCCCTTGACATTTTTGCTTGAAGGGCTTTCTGGACCTAGAATCCCAGAATCTGGGGCTGGAATGGAGAAGCTCCAAGGTATAAGGTACATAGAAATAGTAACAGAGAAACAGGGTCTGGCATTTTGGAGGGAAGTATGGGATAGAGTGGAGAAAATCGTTCCTGGCTCCCTCTCTAAAGCTTCCGTGGCCACCCATCCAACCTCCGAGCCCACTTTGTCCCTTTTCCCTTGGAAACCCTTGCTTTTAGGCCCAGCAGAGCCAAAGACAGGTTGTGCGCTGATAAGCAGTGAGAAATGAATCGGGAAAGGAGGGGAGAAAGAAGGAGGTGAAGGAGGAGAAGCCCATGTGAATGAGATGAAAGTGGGTTTCCCAGGAACCGCCTCTCCTTGTGGGTGTGTTGGATGAGAACCTGTTACGGCAGCACCATTCCAGAAGGTAATAGGGACACTTGGGAGAGGATTGACTGAAAGCCCCGAGGTGGACAGTATCGGCTGAGGGATGGGAGGAGGGAAAGGCCTGCTATTGACAGTTCGACTGGGTGGCAGCCACAGTTGGAAAACTCCCTTTCGTCAGTTCTATAGCAACTGTGACTTTGGGAAGAGAAGGACCATACTTTAAAGGATATGGCCTGGGGCGCCTGGGTGGCTCGGTGGGTTAAGCCTCTGCCTTCGGCTCAGGTCATGATCCCGGGGTCCTGGGATCGAGCACCGCATAGGGCTCGCTGCTCAGTGGAGAACCTGCTTCCCCCTCTCTCTCTGCCTGCCTCTCTGCCTACTTGTGATTTCTCTCTCTCTCTCTCTCTGTTAAATAAATAAATAAGATTAAAAAAAAAAAAGGTACCCTCTTTTGTCATCAGTTAACAAGTCAGTTAATGTTAAGTTGAGCACCTAGGGAAGAACTAGCTAAAACTGCCCTCTAGCTTTCTCAGCCAGGCGGGTACAGAGGGAGCCGGCGTGGCAGGAGAGCGGTACGGCTGAACTTCCTAGGAATGCTGAACAGCAGAGAGGCTGAGCCCGTGAGCTGTTAGCCCAGGCAGAGCCAGGAAAGGGAGACACAGCCCTTGCCACCTTAGCCCAAGGCCAGCACATCTGGAGAGAAGGAAAGACTCAAATACTCACATGTTTGAGAACTCTGGTTTGGGTAGTTAAAAGGAACTCATTCTAGTGATGACGTTCCCTTCATGAAGCAGGTAGTGCCAGTGTTGCTTGCTGGGACTCTTGAAGGAGGAAATTAAAGACCTAAGCCCTCCTCTGGGGGAGCTGCCGGTCTGTCTATTCCTTTTCTTGGCCAGGGACCAGCGATGAGGAAAGGTTGCAGGAGGGAGTCATTAAGAAGGGAAAGAGGGTCTGAGAAGGTGTTCCCTTGAGTGGGCATGTTGACCTCACTGTGGTCAGACTACAGCTGTATGGAGCTGTGTGGTCTCCAGGTTCTCAGGGCACACAGGGAGCTCTGTTCCCTTTCCCACCTTTTCCTTACCTCCAGGCTACCACTTAGTGGAATGCAGTTGTTAGCAGAAATTCTCTGATATGGTTTAGAGGTTTCCTTTGTTGGGTATCTTGACTTCTTACCTGGACCAGTAAAGTGTAGTGTTTGGCAGGGTCTGTGTTTCCTCTACGTGGCGACTTTAACCCCAGCAGAATGGGAGGCTTCCTTCCAAATGCTTGCATCTGTTCCTCATCACTCTCGGGGTTCAAATGTCTCCTCCTCCAGGGCCAAGGCATCGTGTCACGTCCACAGTTAGGCCCATGGGAAAGTATTACATAGACATTTAGAAGTATCACCTAAACAAGGGGGAACTTTTTTTTTTTTTTTTGCTCTAGGATAGGAAGGTTTATTCTTAGAGGTTGGGCATCCCTCAGAAGGCACGCCCTTCAGAGCCTGACCTGATGGGTCTCTTCCTGGACCTTCGGGAGAGCATGTGTGGTCATGGGACTGGGTTATAGGGAGAAGGGGTGGGAAAGAGACATTTGCAAGATGGAGGCTGGCCTGAAGGCTGGCCTAAGCAAAAGCTGGGAGCCTTTCAGAGGTCTTTCCTCCAGGGGCAGTGAGAATAGATTGGGGTGAAGGGTTCAAGGGGTTCAGAGGCGGTGCCCTGCACTGGAATAGGCTCCTCTTCCCTGCACTGCGCAGGCCCAGATGACCAGAGGCTTTGTGTGGTTGCTCCACAGGAAGCATGTTCCTGGTACAGTACCTCTTGACCTGTCCCTGCTGGGACTCAGGCTAGGGCTACAGCACTCACGGGCTGACGGAGAGTCAGGTCAGAGAGCTGAGTCAAGCTGGCCAGCCACAGGCACTGGGTGGGGAGGGACAGCTGTAAACTGGAGAGAGCTCGCTGCATCTAA
The DNA here is from genome assembly GCA_002007465.1 of Ailurus styani. Lineage (NCBI taxonomy): Eukaryota > Metazoa > Chordata > Mammalia > Carnivora > Ailuridae > Ailurus > Ailurus styani. Next base: position 735,629 of record LNAC01000157.1, on the reverse strand, counting down.
ATGGCCCCTTTTACTCAGGCTAGCCAACTGTGGGCACACAGAAATGCAGACAACGACATCAGATTTCCTAATTTTTCAAGAGAAAGGCCATAGTCTGACTTTATTTTATATTTTATTTGTACCCACCCACTTTTTAAAATGTTTGATAACTAATCCAAAATTCTTAAAAACAAAGGGAAGTCCAGATGAGACCTGTTTTCACTCTTACAAACCATCAGCTATGTCTTTGGGTATAAACTCTTTTTCCCAGAAGTTGAAAGTGAGGAGAAAGTGCGGAAAGCAGATGTTAGCTACCAGAAGTGGGTGGCAGGAAGAGTTGTTTTGAGATACAAGAACACTGAGCACAACTGAAAATTGAGGAGCTGTTTAGAGGAGACCGTGATAATGCCTTCACTGGACTTCGTTTGGCCTTGCTCTTTGTCATTGAGGGTTGGTGGTTCCTGTGCAGGGTGGAAGAAGCTGAGGGGTGGGAGGAGGAAGAGGGACCAAATGAACATCCGTCTTTTATTTGCTTACAGCTGGGAAACCTTAGGAAGACGATTAGTAGTGATTTTTGTACCTTTCCAAGTCCTCAGAAAGCAGTAGGACATAAGCTTGCACACTTACAGGTATATAAACTAGTTTAAAATGCAAATTCCTAGGCCCCATTCCTAGAGATTTCCATTCAGGAGGTACAGGGGGGCCTGGGACTCTTTTTTTAACAAGCACCCCATTGATGTGAAGGAGGGTGAGTGTATAGCAGAGTCAGGCAGAGCTGGACCCACATTCCTGCTCTGTTCTTTCACTAGGTGGGTGATCTTGGGCCAGTCATTTAATCTCTCTGAACCTAAATTTCCTGGTTAAAAAGATGGGCCTGTGTCATCACTACCTTGGAGAGTGGTGAGAGCTGAATTCGAAGATGATTAGAGGTACCACTGATACTGACTCCAAGCTGGGGCATGGTGCAGGTTACCTGGGTTCAAATTCCTGCTGAGCCACTTTCTAGCCAAGTGACTCCAGGCAAGCTATTTAACTACCCCGTACCTTGGTTTCCTTGGTAACATGTAAATAATAAGAGTATCTACTTCCTAGGGCTGTTACTAGGATTAAGTGATTTAAGACATGTGAAGTGCTTATAACTTAAGCTGTTACAGACTTTAGGAACATGTCTTAATAAATGTACCTTTGCCTTTCCTGAGGTCCTCTACTATGGGTAATAAATAGTTTAAAGCTCACTTCAAATGTCACCTCCCTCTGAGGCACTTGTGGGGTCCACTTTTTAGTTGACTCTTCTCCCTTTATAGTTATATCCTCTAAGGGCAGGGACTGTGTCTGAATGTTTTTATATCCTAGTACCTTTGCACAGTGCTTGCATAGAGCAAATGGATTGAATGATAGTAGTAACAGGGAGTTTGAAGATGACTCAAGGCCTGGAATAGACTGGTTGCTTTCCAAATACCTCAAGCAGCATGATCTGGAAGAAAAACCATTTATTAAGCTTCTGTATGCCCTGCAATCACGTGAGGTAGGTCATGTTATTATTATTGCTCTTAGAGTGGGAAAGTTGAGTCTTTGAAACTCACTTGTGCAATGTCACTTAACTATCAGTTGATAGAGGCAGGATTGGAATTAGTTATCTGACCCCAAGTCAAGTGTTCTTCCCACTGCACCTCAAGTACCTAGGACGGTGGTTTCTTTGTCTCAATGCAGAATTTGTAGAACAGTTTTAGGAGTACCTTATTATAGACCTTTTTCTGGATAGTCCTGCCTCTTCAAATGGTTCTCTATAATTTGTTAGAGCTGGGTTTTTGAGCAACTCATGACTGATGGTAGATGCTAACTGAACAATTTCATTTTCTTTCTTTCTTTTTTTTTTTTTTTAAGATTTTATTTATTTATTTGGCAGAGAGAGAGAGATCACAAGTAGGCAGAGAGGCAGGCAGAGAGGCAGACAGAGAGAGAGGAGGAAGCAGGCTCCCTGCTTGGCAGGGAGCCCGATGCGGGGCTCGATCTCAGGACCCTGAGATCATGACCTGAGCTGAAGGCAGAAGCTTTAACCCACTGAGCACCCCAGGCGCCCCAGAATTTCATTGTCTAAACATGCAGTTTCTGCCTGGATTTGCCATTGATGGGCCTGGGAACTAATGGAACAGCCTCTCAGCCCCCTTCTCTGCTCCATGCCCAGTGGGTGTTTCCTTTAATTGGAGTATCTTCTCTCCGTGCAGCCAGGCTAGCTGAGGTGTCAGGCTGAAGCATAGCTGAGAGCCTGGAGTTTCTCTTAGAACCCTGGAAGAAGCAGTGACCCCCAGGAAGCCAGCCATGTGCAGTTCACAAGTCTGAGCTTCAGGTGTAAAGGGTTAGCCTGGTCCTTAGTTCTGCAAGCCCCTAGATTGTTCCCTGATTTGATAGACCTGGCCTCGAGAGAGCAGATGGGAAGAAGGATGACAGGTTGGCATCTCTGTTCTTCTGACAGAGGGACCTGTCTGGGGTTCTCGGCGGTCCCTGCCCAGCATGCCTGAACTCCTAGGCTACTTTTGAGAATAGCAGCTGTGTTCTTGCAGAAGTGTGATCAAGAATCCTTGCCATGGGCCTCGTAGAAATTTTGATCCACTCCTCTCTTGGTTACCTCTTCATAGGCTTTTTCTTGTTGGCCCAAGCAAATGTCAGAGTCATCTGTATTTTTTCTTCTTACTAAGTTGGCTCTATGTTCTCATATTCAACTACATAAAAGCATTTCTGAGCAGTGGGCCCACCCTCCTTAGATCGGAAATTCGGGAAAAGAAAGAATATATTTTTTATCATGTTATTTTAACATCTTTCAGTTTCTGGTCTTTCCACAGATCTTCTGCCCTTTCCCTGAGGACTTGCCCTGGAGCTGCTAGAACATGTCTGGTGTTGTTTTGATGGGATATGATGGTTATTGTGACCATTGTTTCCATGGGCACTGTGCTCCCTGAGGACCCTGAGAGTCGGCCTGGGAAAGCTTCCAGAGGCTGCCTCTTTCCTCCCTTCTTTCTGTTGCACACACAGCCTTATGCCAAGCACTTCACTTGGCACTGGGCTGCGGCAGATAAAGAATATCTCATGAGAGCCAATGGGCACAGAGGCTCTGGTGGCAGGGTTGACTTCTCTTCATCCTCATTATCATCATCCTCATCCTCATCATCATCATCATCATCACTAACATGATGTATACTTAGGTTTATAAAGATTCCCCCTCCCCTTTCTCTCTATGGAAGATAAAAGTGGGGCTCAGGTTTGGTTTTCTTGTCACCAAGACCAATCAACTTATTTGCACCAAGGTAATAAGTAAGATGGCCTCTAGAATTAAGGTCTTTAGTGGCTGTAAATAAATATGTTTAACTTTCCCATCCAAACGCACTTCATTTGGGAATGCCAATCAGAGTGAGAACTGCTGTTCAGCTTCCATGAAGGGGTGTTAGTCTGGGCCAGAGTGTACATTCACATTGGAAATATGCTTGGTATATCAATTGTGTACTCTCTCACATCCACTCTCCAAGGCACTTAAAAAATTTTTTTTTGCCCTTAAGTTTTATTTTAACAGCTCTATTGAGATATAATTCATATATTATGAAAGTCACACATTTCAGTTGTTTTTAGTTTATTCATGGAGTTGTGCAACCATCACCACGATCTAATCCCAGTACTTTTTTTTCACCTCAAAAAGAAACCCAAAAAATAGGGGTGCCTGGGTGGCTCAGTGGGTTAAAGCCTCTGCCTTTGGCTCAGGTCAGGGTCCTGGGATCGATCCCCTCCCTGAGCAGGGAGCCTGCTTCTCCCTCTCTCTCTGCCTGCCTCTCTGCCTACTTGTGATCTTTCTCTCTCTGTCAAATAAATTAATAAATAAATCTTAAAAAAAAAAAAAGAAGCCCAAAAAATAGATTTGCCTATTCTGGACATTTTGTAAAAATGGCACCAGGGTTCATGCATGTTATAGAGTGGATCACTACTTCTCATTCCTTTTTATGTCTGAATAATATTCAATTGTTAGCATATACCACATTTTGTTTATGCATTCATCCATTGATGGACATATAGATTGTTTCCACTCTGGCCATTATGAATAATGCTGTTATGAACATTTGTGTATAGGTATTTTTATGGACACAGTGTTTTTGTTTCTCTTGGATATAAACCTAGGAGTGGATCATGCTAGGTCATATGGTTACTCTGTGTGCAGCTTTTCTGGACTGCTAGATTTTTCCAAAATGGCTGCACCATTGTACATTCTCACCAGCAATAATGAAGGTTCCAATATCTCCACAGCCTTACTAACATTTGTTTTTATCTGTCCGTTTCATTATAGCCATCCTGGTAGATGTGAAGTTATCATCCTTTATTGTAGTTTTGATTTCCATTTCCTTGATGACTGGTGGTTGTTTCATCAGCTGACTGGCCAATTTTATATCTTTGGAGAAATGCCTTTTCAAATCCTTTGCCCACTTTTTAATTGGGTTATTTGTCTTTCTGTTATTGAATTGAAAGAATTCTTTATACATTCTGGATATAAGCTTCTTAGCAGATAAATGATTTGCAAATAATTTCTCTCCATTTGTGGGTATCTTTTAAATTTCTTGATGGTAGGGGCTCCTGGGTGGCTCAGTAGGTTAAGCTGCTGCCTTCGGCTCAGGTCATGATTCCAGGGTCCTGGGATCGAGTCTCTCATTGTGCTCCCTGCTCCTCGGAGAGCCTGCTTCTCCCTCTCCCTCTGCCTGCTGCTCTAACTACTTGTGCTTTTTACCTCTCTGTCAAATAAATAAATAAAATCTTTAAAAAAAATTTTTGAAAAAAAATTTCTTGGTGGTATTTTTATAGCACAAAAAATTTTAATTTTGTTATAATACAGTTCATGTCTTTTTTGTTGCTGGTCCTTCTGTTATCGGATCTAAGAAACCATTGCCTAATCTGATGTTACAAAAATTTACCCCTGTTTTCTTCTAGGCTTTGCTTTTGTAATTTTTTACTCTTAGATTTAGGTCTGAAATCTGTTTTTACTTTTTTTCTTTTTTATGGTATGAGGTAAGGGTCCTACTTTATTTTTTGCATATGAATATCCAGTTGTCCTAGCACCATTGGTTGAAAAGACTTCTTTGCCTATTGAGTAGTCTTGGCATCCTTGTTGAAAATCATTTGACCATGAATGTTTGGGTTTATTTCTGGACTCTCAATTTTATTCCCTTGATCTCTATTTCTATTCTTATGTCCATATACACTGTCTTGATTACTGTGGCTTTGTAGTATGTTTTGAAATTAGTCTGGGTTCTCTGACTTTATTTTTTGTTTTTGTTTTTTTAATTTAAGATTTTATTTATTTATTTGACAGAGAGAGAGAGATCACAAATAGGCAGAGAGGCAGGCAGAAAGAGAGGAGGAAGCAGGCTCCTGCTGAGCAGAGAGCCCAGTGCGGGGCTCGATCCCAGGATCCTGAAATCATGACCTGAGCGAAAGGCAGAGGCTTTAACCCACTGAGCCGCCCAGGCACTCCTATCTTTGTTTTCAAGATTGTTTTGGCTGTTCTGGATCCCTTGGATTGCCATAAAATTTTAGGACCAGTTTATCAGTTTCTGCAGTTGATAGATATTCTGTTCAATTTATAAATCAGTTTGGGGAATATTGCCATCTTAACCATTTTGAATTTTCTGATCCATGAACATGGGATGTCTGCTTATTTATGTCTTCTTTAATTTCTTTCAATGATTTTTTATAGTTTGCACTATACAATCTTGCATTTCTTTTGCTAAATTTATTCCCATTTTTGTAAGTATTCTTAGAAATAGTAAGGTTTTTTTTCCCCTGCTATTATTAATGGAATTGTTATTATTGATTTCATTTGCAGATTTTTCATTGCCAGTGGTTAGAAGTAAAATTGATTTTTAAAATATTACTCTGGGGGTACCTGGATGGCTCAGTGGATTAAAGCCTCTGCCTTCGGCTCAGGTCATGATCTCAGGGTCCTGGAATCGAGCCCCACATTGGGCTCCCTGCTCAGCAGGGAGCCTGGTTCCTCCTCTCTCTCTGCTTGCCTCTCTGCCTACTTGTGCTCTCTTTCTCTCTGTCAAATAAGTAAATAAAAAATATTTAAAAAAATATTACTCTGTATCCTTCAAACTTGCCTGACTTTATATATTAGTTTAAGAGTTTTTAGTGGAATCCTTTGGATTTTCTATGTACATGATCATGTCATCAGCAAATAAGAGATAATTCTACTTCTTCGTTTCCAATCTAGATGTACTCCTAAGGTTTAACCTTTTTCCTCCTTTTATTGTTTTAACATAAAGTAGTGTTCCCTAAAGGATAATGATATATTTGCTAACTCTGTATGGTACATGAATGGACCTTTTTACTTTGTCAGTACTTAAATCCTATAATGTATGTTAGTTTTATTTTAATGAATATTAGAAAAAAATACAGCTCATAATTTTATGGTGTTGGCCCAAATATTACCCTATTAGAATATTCCTGAACCCTCTATTTCAAATAACAGATCTTCACTCTCCCTCTACCTTGCTTCATTTTCTTCTTCATACCACTTATCACCATACATATTATAAATAAATGTACACTGATGCACATGTGACCTGTGCAGGCTTATTGTTTGTTTTTCCTGTGATGTGATCTCCCTGAGGGCAGAGACTTTTTTTCATTCTTTGTTGGATGGTGGTGCCTAGGACATAGACACTCAGTAAATATTTGTTGAATGACTAAATGATTAATTATATAGAACAAGGTTAAATTTTTTAAGATAAACAAGTTAGTTTCAAGTTGGTTCAAGAAAAATACTAAATAAATAGTTATTCAGGAGGTGTGCAAATAAGATGATTTTTCTAGAAGTTTGAGAATTTTTAAGAAATGAGAAGAGGTAGGATGGAAATGGAGTTTTGTCATGTTCTGTGAAGTGATAAGTTATGTGTTAACTCACAGACTCATTGCCTAGACCAGATCAGGGGTCCCTGGAGGCTCTTAAGCTATAACACATGGAATTAAATCTATGTGGGAAAGTGGTTCCTGCCACCCGCCACAGAAACCCTCTTGGCAGTTTTGGAGGTCATCTGGAAATGTTTGAGGTACTTTTGGCTGCCTGTGGAAACTCGGTAATAGGCCTTGTCTTCTTTGCAGGGCTCTGGGTTTGCAGAGAGCAGAAATGACCATGACTGCCAACAAGAATTCCAGCATCACCCACGGAGCTGGAGGCACTAAGGCCCCTCGGGGGACTCTGAGCAGGTGAGTGGGGGAGCACTGCTGGAGGAACGGGGTTCACTGGACGGTGGCACCAAGGGGCAGCCGAATGGCTTGGGTCTAAAGTATAAATGCTTATCGTCATGACTCTGACAGTTGTCCAGGTGTATGATCTGGGCCCAAGTCATGCTGACTATGAAGCAAAAACCATCTCTAATATCTATGCCATTTTCCAGTTTTATAAGTGTCCATAGGAGAGAGCAAAGGGACCCTATTACAGATTTTGATTTGTATTGTTGGAGGACACTAGAGCTCCAGGAATGGAGCCAGCAAGAAGTAGAGGACATTCTCCTGGCTATATCCTTTTCCTTAAGTTGGGGACAGCTTGGGGCCTGTGACTGAGCAAGGCTACACTGTAGTGAGGAATGTTGACCACACTGGAGATCGGGGTGGGGAGACAGTTATGCATGTTAGCACAAGTTGCAAGCAGAAGTCTAGGTTCTACAAGAATTTAGGCTGGGCTGTAAACAAAGAAGCTTGGGGAATTTTAGTCAGTATAAGCTATAATTCACTTTCCTGGTTTGGTCTCTTTTTAAAAGTGGAATGTAGAATGATAGAAAAACCACAGATTTTGAAATTGTATACAGTTGGCTGCAAGTCCAAGTTCTAACTATTCCCCAAATAGTGAGATCTCAGTGTATTTACTTATGCCCTCCAAAATCTTGGATACTCATCTATGAAGTAATAATAATAGTCTGTATCTCAAAGAATTGCTGTGAGGATTAAATGAGATAATATATGTCAGTGCTTAGCGTAGTTCCTGGCATAAAGCTTCTCAGTAAATGTTGGCTCCCTTCCTATGACAGGATAAAAGCTTCCATAGCTGGGAGATCGATGCATAGCTCTCACCGGGACTTCTCAAATTTAGTTCAAGGCTGGATGCTGATGTCCTAGAAGAACCTCCGGGGTCCTTTATTAAAGCCATGTACCTTTCCTAGCCCCTTCTGCTGAAGTTAAGGTGGATAAACTTGGCTTTGGGGACCTTGGCCACTAGAATGCATAGCTGTGAGAAGGATGCTCAGCTTAGGTTGGGTACGGCTAGTTCTGTTCTGGGTGTCCAGGCTGTGCAGTGCTACGCTGAGTCCGGTGGGGTGTTGCACACTCAGGTCTGTCCAGAGGTGGTGGTAGATGTTTGGTTCATTCAAAGCTGGGATCAAGATATGGTTGGCAGAATGGGGCACTGCCCATTGCCTCTAAGGAGCGGCTGGTATGAATGAGGCAGGAGGAGTCTCCTACAACACACATTCAACGTTTGGTCCTGGTGGAAATGGTCTGGATGGACTGTGCCAACCAGACAGAGATTAGGTTCTGAAGTGTAAGTACGTAACAGCCTGGAACTTAGGCAAACAGATTAGATAGCCACCCTGTGGCAGCAAGACCTATGGGAACAGTCCCTACCCTGTGCCCTTGCATCTCCTCTAACCTAGACTAGAGTTTCTTGCATACTTGCTTCCCTGAACTGGCTGAGGCGGAAGCACAACTTCTTGGGTAAAACAGTTAGAAAACTTGAACTCTCCCAGGGCATGTTGGTGGGCACAGCAGAAACAAATCTAGATCTTGGAGTCTTTGTCTCCCATTGTCTGCTTCTGAGAACCACTCTGCTGGGCTCTCGCCAGTCTGGTGGCCTGCCTTACTAAGACTGAGTTGGCAGATGGAGAGTGGGAACTAAGGTTCCCATTTTCTTTTTTAAATGTGAGACTATAGAAGTAAAGTAAGCATTATTTGTGATTATATAGTTCATCTTAATTTTAAAGCAATAGTATATTCAGAAACTGCATTAGAAATTACCATACCAGCAGCCTTAACTTTTAAAAATATTCCTTCCCCCCCACCAATTTCCACTATGTGGGGGGTAGAGTGGGGGAAGCAGGTGTTATATCAAGTCACAAAGTAGAATCAGGACCACCGACAGGTACCCATTTCTATTTGGAGTATGTACCTACATGTTTTAAATATTTTTAGAAATTGCTCTTCCTCTAGCTTCCCGGCATGCTTGCCGTCATAGCATGATAGATGATGTTTGTAAATGTCTGAGCCTCTGATGTGCCTAAAAAAATCATTCTTCCAGTCTCCCCTCTAGGTCTTCACTTCCCTTCCTTTCTGCCATATTTCTGCTTCCCTTTTCCTTTTTTCTCCTGGGCTTTTGGCATGGAGTCCCAGGCCTCCATGGATAGCTATATTCTTCTCTCAGAGGCTACTGCTGGACTGTGGGTGTTAATTTGAAAGTGCCATCTGGTGGATTCACTGGCTGTCTTCACCCCCAGCCATATCTGGGGGGTGCTCTTTGGGCTGAGTAGGGCAATAAACCACCAGTTCATTTAGGAAGTCATTGTCAGTGAACTCTGTGGGCTTTCCTCTCAGGTGCCAGGCTCTGTGATGGACAATGGGGGAGAAAGAAGAATGATCCATTCTCTTTCTTCAAGGCATGTACAGCTTGGATTAATGATCTTGACACCTGAATCTCTTAGTCTGACCTTTCAGTAGATGTTTGGCAGTGACCTGAGGCCCTTTTTTTTTTTATCACTAGCCCAGGGGTCTCCATGGCAAAAAACTCCTTGGTGTGTCGGGAACTTTGGGTGGGGAGTGGAAGGGCACTAGGGCCTGGGGAAGCTGGGTGTTTGACTCACTAGCTGCTTTGGGGACCCCCATGTCATCCACATGGAAGTAGAGGAATCCAGTGGTAGTAAGAGGCATTTGTGTCTCACTCTAGGGGTAGGAGGTGCTCTGGGGCACGGAAAACTAGTGGGAAGGGGAGATGGGACCCTGTGGAACTGTCAAGATAGGTATTTGCAAGTTTGTGTCCTTAACTTGAATGAGACCTCACCTGAGCCAGAGTGGGTTGAAGATCCTGGATTCCATTCTATTTTTTGGCTTCTATGGGTATTTTGCTAATATATTTCCTTCCTTTTCCTCTGTAGCCGAGTTTTGATTGTCAGGGTATGTAGGAGGAGGAAATCTTAGCCTTTTCATTTGACCACCGAAGTTTTGTTCTTTGCTAGGCTTTGGTCTCTTGGAGTAGGTTTCCCTTTCTCTTTGTTGATGAGGCAGCACAGGCACGTTGCTTCATCCTCAGCTGCCAGATACACCCTCCCTACATATAGTTCGCACTCCAGCTCAAAAGATTTGGCTGCATCCAATTCTGGGAGTGGGAGGTGGGATTCTCCAAGCTCCCCTGGATTTCAGAGGTCAGGCTTTATGATGTTGGTGTGGATGACCTGGGGTGAGAATAGAAGCAGTGTGGTAACTTGCAAACAAGGAAGTGTTATGTTTAAAGCTAATTCATGCACCTAAATGGGGTGAAATTTGCTATGCGTTGCTCTCAGGAGATTTCACTTGTGTTTTGAGGCCTGGCAGGCAGCAGGGGCAATTCTCAGAAGACTCATCATGCCTCCTGATTTCCTTAACAGCTTCTTCATGTGAACCTCCAGCATCCGGGTCACTGCTCCATGGAGGTGCAGGCTATCTATTGTGTTTGGCCTTTGGATGTAGGTGTGAGAAACCTGGCTGCCTATAAAAGTGTAGACTTCTTGGGGTCACAGACTTTGGTTGACTTCTTTCCATCTCCCTTGAGCCTGGAACAATGCCTGGTATGTGGAAGATGATAACTATTTATTGGCCAGTTGATTAGATGTCTGGGAGAGGAGTCCTCTAGCATAGGCTGCCGTGCTATTTGAGTGCTCATAGTACCTTTTTCATAGGTCTGACCAACTTTGGGCTCCCTTTCCATTCAGTCCCCAGACTCTTAGAAAGGCAGAACTGAAAGGAAACTTAGAGCTCATTCAGTCGAACCCACTTGTTTTACAGGTTGGGAAGCTGAGACGTAGAAAAGGAGAGGCTTTCCCTCTAAATACAAAGCTAATGGGAGAAAGAACTCAAGGCCAGCTCTCTTGGTCCTTCTGTTGTTTTATTGTACCACCCCATTCACCTCCCTCTAAACATTCCTGGGATCTTCCTGCTCAAAAACTATTGTCAAGTATGATATGGTCAAACTCAGCCTGGCTTATAAGACTTTCATAAAAAGCCCTGGTCTTTCTACTCTTATCCTTCACTGTTGTCTACTGCAAATCTTACCTTTCTGCCAGTCTAGCTGCAAGTGTTACTTCCTTGTCAATGCTTTTCTTAACCACCCAGCAAAGAAGGACTTCCTTCCCCTCTGTATTCACTCTTAGAATCCTTGGTTTGGATCCTCCAGTGGCACTTGTCATACAGTACCTCCTAGGGTGCATTTCATGGGGGTCTTATTTCCCCTACTGCGTTGGAACTCTTTGGAGGCCCAGCACATACTCTTTTGGAATGTTAGAGTTGTAGGGGTCTTAGGATTCATCCAGTTGACGTTACATATGAGGAAGCTAAAACCCATGTAGCTAATTGACAGTGGAACCATATTTTCAACTCATATTTTCAGGTTTCTGTGCAGAGGAAGGCATTAGTTTGTAAGACGGTGAAATCCAGAGAGGTCTTGGGGTTCCACTGCTAAAGTAGGCACTGATCTAGACCCTCTGCCTTAGCTTGCAGGAGGAGGGTAAGAGCTAGCAGGTAGGGGAACTCTCCTGAGAGTGGTGGCTGTGGCTACAAGATGGTGCTGCAGAGCCTGTCCTGGTGTGGCAGGCCACCTGTCCGGAGGACCTGTGGCCTTAGCCCCCATTACCTGAGATGCTTCCTAGAATCCAACCGTGACGTCAGAAATTTGTCTGGTTATTTATTGCTGCATAACAAACATCCCTAAACTTAGTGGCTTAAAACACTAACGGTCATTTATCTTGCTCACAAAGTGCAGTTTGGGTAGGGTTCATTAGGGAAAGCTTGTCTCTGTTCCTTGCAGCATTGGTGACTCAGTGGCTCGGGGCTGGAATCATTTGAAGACTTGTTACTTACATGTCTCACTGTTGTTGCTGGCAGTCAGCTGAGACCTCAGCCGGGAACACCTACGTGTGGCCTCTGTGTTTGGTTGCATGCTTTTACAGCATGATGCCTGTGTTCTAAGAGTGAGCATCTCAAGAGAACTAGGCAGAAATGCATGACATTTTAATGACCTAGCCTCAGAAGTTACATGGTATCTTTTCTGTTTTACCCTGTTGATTAAGGTGATAACAAAGGTCTTCCTGAGTTCAAGGTAAAGAGCTCTGCCCCAATTCCAACGTGGTGGTGTATGTGAGGGTGCTCTCCCACACCACTAGGCAATTCTCTGACACCAGCTGAGTGCCCTACAATTCAACTTGATTCCGAGACTATCTCAGTCCCATAGACTGCCCTTTGCCTCAGATGCTAATCTCAAGCCCAGGTTGTTACCTGTGCTTCTGACAGACGGGCTAAACATCAGAGGTTCCCACGACCCCCTCCTTAGGTTCATTAATTTCCTGGAGTGGCTCACAGAACTCAGAAAACCCGTTTACTCACTAGATTACCAGTTTATTACAAAGGATATTAATGGATACAATCAACAACCAGATGAAGAGATACATAGGGCAAGGTCTCAAACAAGATTTTTTTGTCCTGGGGAGCTTGGGCCTTGCATAGTGGCATATGGCAGTGTGCTGATTCACCAACCTGGAACTTCTCTGAACCCTGCCCTTTTGGGTTTTTATGGAGTCTTCAGTTGCATAGGCATGATTGATGAGATCATTGGCCATTGGTGGCTGACTCAACCTCCAGCCGGTCTCCCCTCCCTGGAGTTCTGGGGAGGAGTACAATTGAAAGTTCCAGTCCTCTAATCACAAGGTTGTTTTCCTGGCACACAGCTCATGCTTAGGTGTAGTCCAAAAGTCACTTCATTAACATGACGAAAGACACCTTGATCACTGATATCACTTAGGCAATTCCAAGGGTTTTAGGTGCCGTGTGCCAGAAATGGGACTAAGACCAATTCTATATTTCTTATTATAAATCACAACATCACACAAGTGGAGGGAAATAATTCCCACTTGATGAGAGGAGTATCGACTTCACAATGTTAGGACATGTGAGATGGGATAGGCCGTGGTCACTGTCTTTGGAAAATGTAATCTGCCATAGTGTGCCCTCTGAGCACAAAACTTTACATCCTTCCCCAGTGTGAAATACACTCAGTCTCTCCCTGAAGTTCCCAAGTCTCATCTTGTTAATGGCATCGGCCTGAAGTCTAAGATCTCATCATGTGAGTCAGGTTCAGGTATAGATGAAACACTTTGGGTACAGTCCCAAGTCATTGTGTGCAGTTCCTTGAGTACTATTTCTCTTGATGTGAAGACTTGTAAACTAAAGAGAGTATGTATCTGCCACCCAAGATACTCTGGTGGGACAGGCCCAGAATAACTGCTGTAGATAGCCCTCTTCACAAACGGGGAACCTGAGGCCACGCAGCAGTTACTGGCCCATTGTAATTCTCCTATCCAGGGAGGCACAAGTGACCGCAGCCTTGGTTAAGTCATGGTTTTACTGCTGGGGAGGCATTTACCTTGTCTCTGGCTCCCCCCTCAGGGCTTTGAGTTCTGCCCTGACTGACTCATTCTTCCTTTTTTATCAAAAGTAGCTCATTCATACTGGTGAGTAGTTTTCTCCATCTGCTTCGTGCCTATAACATTTCAAGTGTCCAGAGTCTTCCCTTCATTTTATACTGTCTCTGTGCTTTCTACTCCCCGCCAATATACTTCATTTAAAAACTTCGTGGGTTTCTTTTGAATCCCTTTATAACCCACTGTAGTCGACAGGAGGCACATGTGCAGATCGCTTCACCGTGAGCCCCTTCCTGCACTGGGTTCCCTGGGAGAGTGCTCTGGGACAAAGGTTCTCAAGAGTCTCGTGGAAGCCTTACCATTTACAGAAGTTCTGCGAGGCCCACCCTTCAAATCATTAGAAGGCCTTTTGTCTGTCTGTCCCTGAGATTCTCTGAGGCAATGCTTGAAACCATTTTCTTAGGTCTTGACAAAGGATTTTTTAGGACTAGACAAAGGTCTAGTCCTATTCTAGTTTTTTTTTTTTAAAGAGGTTTATTGAGGGACAATTAAACTACAGTAAACCAAACCCTTTAAAGTGTACAGTCTGATTAGTTCACACACCCGCGTACATAACACACAATAAAACTGCCAGTACAATCTGGAAGCCATTTCTTAATTTGAGAATTCTTTCCTGTCTAGAGAGACAGAAACAAGTGTTATTTTCTAACCCAGAAAGCCCTTTCTTGTTTCTGTTTCCTTTCCGTGTTGCTTGAAAACGAAACAGTCCGTTTTCTGGCTCCTCTCTTCCATCTCGTACTGTAGGCAGCCAGACGTCAGACGGCACCCGCAGCACTCTGCTCCGAGACACTTCAAGCTGGATCATCGAATTAGGTAGATTTCCTATTTTCCATGTCGCCAGTGGGGACAGAATCAGCAGACTTCTCAACTTGTTATGAGGGTCACCTTCCCTCTAGCTTCTACTAACATTTTCCTTACTTTCCCTTAACCCCTCCTGACGGCCTGTCACTCAGTCCCCAAGTCAGTGATTTAGGATTTTGTTTCAACAGCACTAAATTTCTAGGTACCCAAATCTGTTCCATGTATTGACTGTGGTATAAGTACCCTGGGATTTATGGTGTAAAACAACCATTTTATTATGCTCACAGACTCTGTGGCTTAGAAATTCAGAGAACACTGCAGGGATGGCTGGTCTCTACTCCACAATGTCTGGCACCTTGGCTAGAAGGACTTCAAGGTGTAGGGTGAATCATTGACTAGGGGCAGGTGTCACCTAGAGGTGTCTTGCCTCATGTCTGGGGGTTGATGTTGGCTATTTCTGGAACCTCAGTTGGGACTGTTAGAACACCTATATGTACCTTCTCTACATGGCCTGGTCTTCCTCACAGCATGGGAGATAGGAATTAGAAGCCGCTGGTTTCTTGAGGCTTGGGCCCGAAAATTGGCACAGATTCATTTCAGTTGTATTCTATTGGTCAAATGGTTGCAGAGCCCAGATTTAAGGGAAGGGGTGAGTTTTATAGGAGACATGTCAAAGAATTGAGGGATCATATTTTAAAACCATTATAAATATCTTTAGTATGGTTTCCTGGAACTACATTTCTCTCCCTGTTGGCTTTGCACAGTACCTGGTTCTATTTCATAGAGCACTGCCATTTTTACTGGACTAGGGTTTTAGGGATATTCCTGTAAGGCATCATTTTTTACCTGCCTCAGGGAGGACTTCTGTCTTATAAATACTCTGTGTTTGTTGCAGCTACTACTTAGAGGACTTGGGGTTCCCACCCAGAGAAGAGCTCACTGATCCTCTTTGTGCTTCCCTAGAAATCAGCTGAAAGGTAGACCGATAGGGCTTTGGTAGATTCTTAGATGTACTTTTGGAAGTGAAAAGGTAACTCAGTTTCTGCTCTGACCCTAGCTACCATCCTACTTACTCTGACAAGCTATGGTTGATCTCAAGAGTCTCTATAGACAGTGGCCCATATGTAGTCCCACTTGGAGGATGAGGCATCTGGACCCTGTTAAGGGCTTCCCACCTTTTGAGATGAGGTTGCTTTGAGAACAGGAAGGCCAAGTGTTGAGTGTCACCCTGTCCTTTAGCTTTTTATCAGGACCATCCCAGCATGGGATGTCAGTGGGAGTTATTGAGTGGAGCCCCTGCTCTGGCCTGGGGGCAAACTTCAGGACTTGCTAATGGGACTCATGCAGCCTTCCTCTCCTTTCTTCTCCTTGGGGGCCTCAGAGTATGGCCTTGAGGGAATATAGTGAGAACGTCATCTCCAGAGTTGGGGCAGTCACTATGTGGTGGGAGGATGCTGATGTCCACTGGGTCAACAAGGGCCCACCTTCATTGAACAGCCATAGAATGGTGAATGGTCAACTCCTAGACAGTTTCAATGGGGAACAGGCTGGACACCTGTTTGGTAGAGACTAAGCATATTGGGAGCTGGGCTCCATATAACCTTAATCTGCAAACAGGCTCACTTCATGGCATCCACAGCCCATCTTGTTACCTCCAGGGCTATTTCCTGGACCCACAGGAACCTTCCCCAACTGGCCCCAATTTGGTCCTCTTTCTGATACCGACACACTCAGAAGCCCTGTCACCAGAACATGCTGAGTTCAGAAACCTCTTGTCATCAAGGACTAAAGATAGCCTTCCCTCCCAGAGAGCTCTTGGGTGCACTTGGCAATATACAGGGCATCCCTTGGCATGAATGCTTACTGTTGTGTTCCTGGAGAATGGCTTAGATCACTAAGCGAAGGGTTGGGTGTGTTCTTATGAAACAGTACCATAGGGAAGGGCACATACTTTGCATTTTAACTCTCACCTTTGGTCTCCGTATACATATACTGCACGTGTTGTTTTTTCTATAGATTTCTCTTTCTATACCCTTAGTTCATACTCTCTTTCCTATTCAGTTGTCCTACATATTTGTCTGAGTGTTTATGCTCCTCCGTTTCCTTTAAATGTCCTTTGCATTCTCCCCCACCTTTCTTCTTTCTTTCTTTCTCCTTTTATCTGTTTATCTTACTCCCTCTCCTGTAAATGTTGGTTTTGGCCAGTCACATGCTGCAATGTTGGCATCCATGCCTGTGCTGAGCAGCAGATCTGAGTGCCTGCTGACAAGGCTGTGGCATGAGAGCCCAGTTTCACAGTGTCTGCCTCCCCAGGGACAGGCCTGGGGTTTTAGAATGAGAGCAAAAGATGATCAGAGCCCAGTCTTAGGTGTCTTTTACACCTAAAAAATACAGCTGTGCTGTATTTGCTTTTGTAGTTCTTTTACCTTCCTGGAGCTATTTATGGTGTTCAAGCACTTTTTAAATGTACATCATTTTAGCCACACAGCTAATATGTAAGGATACTCAGAGCAAGTGTTTTTCCTGTTTCATGGATAAAGAATCGGAGGCTCAGAGAATTTAGATGACTTTTCCGTGAGCATATCCAGAAAGTGAGGGAACCAGGACCAGAGAAAATCCAATTTTCTAGAGTCTTGGTCTGATATATGATTTTTGCCTTGTGGGAGAGGGCTTTGGGAACTGGCAGCCATGCTGATTTGCACCAAGTGCTTTGTGTAACTTTTTGTGTTGTTCTTCAGGTCATATGTGACAAAGAGGGGGAGACAGGGAAGTCTGTGAACAATATCCTGGGTAGGCATAAAGAGACCTAGGTTTTAACTATTTATTTTTTATTCACTCATTCGTTCATTCAATATAAATATTAATTCCTACTAAATTCTAGATGCAGTGCAAAGGGTAAGGGATATCAAGATTAATAAGCACCATTACCACCTTCAACTAGGTCCACTCGTAGTCTAGTAAGAGAGGCAAGTGAGGAAACAATGTAGTCCAATAACATGTTACAAGTACCAAAACAGACATTTTTGCAGGTCCAGTGGAGGCATCAAAACTTGACCATCTCAAGGGATGAAGGTGGTAGGGTCGAGAAAGATTCCAGAGTGGGGCTACAGAGATATGTAAGTGAACAGGCCAACATTCTAGGCAAATCAAACAGTGTGTGAAGGCCTAGAGGCATGAGAAGCAAGAAGTTTGATGTAGGTGGTTTGGGGATTGTGTGTAGGAAAAGACAGATGACAAAGTGAAAATAGGAAACGGATAACAAGGGGCCTTGTCATCCATGCCAGTGAATTTGGTTAATGGGGAATTTCAAGGGTGAAGAGTTTTGCGTTTTAGAAAGATGTCAGAAAATGAGAGGACTGGCTAGAACTGGGTTAAGATTGAAGGCAGAGAGAGAAATTAAGAGATTGTTTTAAGAGTCCTGGTGAAAGATCAGATCTGAACCAAGGAAGGAGTAGTAGCAGAGGGGATGAGGAAGAAGGGGGCAGATATGAGATATGTGAAGGTTATGGAATTGATAGGATTCGGTCATGAAGTACATCAGTGTGTTTGGGGAAGGAGCTGGGTACAGATGCTTGAAGGAGTGGGAGGCAAACAACAAATCTGGACCTTTTCTCTCCTCTGGAATGCATTGGAAGACATGAGGCAGTAAAAGCCAATGACGGAAGCATAGAGCACCATAGTAGTGAGACCATGTGAGAAGACATTCAGCCCAGGTGGGTGGGAATGAGAGCACAAGGGGTTCTGCTGTCTAAGGCCAACCCTTCTAGATGGGCATGGGATCGCCATCTCCTTTACTGCCTGCTTAAGGACACTGCTCCTGCATTTGTCCTCTCTGGTCCTTCATTGGCAGCTTTTCTCTCCACTGGATCATTCCAGTCATCATTCAAGCATGCTGCGTCATATCTCCCAGCTCAAGTTAACCAAACAATGCTTCTATTACACCACGTTCTTCTCTACCCACCACCTCATTTCCTTGTTCCCCTTTTAGGAAAACCCTTTGAAAGAGATGCCTAAACTCTTTGTCTCCACTTCTCATTCCATTTTCTTGAATTCCTTCCAATCAGGCTTCCCTTGCTACGTCTCCACCAAAATCTCTTTTCTCAAGGTCATAGCATCCTCCGTGTTGCTAAAGCTAATGAACAGCTGTTTCTCAGTCTTTCCCTTACTCGATTGTTAGCAAATTTGACTCAGTTGATCACTCCCTATTTTTGAAGGTCTCAGTACATCAGTCTTCACGGTTTTCTTCCTTATTACATGCCCTTCTCGGTCAATCTTCTTCACTGATTTCCTCCTCCCTCTACGTGACTCTGAAACACTGGAATGCTCCATTTCAGGCCTTGGGTTTATGTAGCTACAGACTCCCTAGATGAGCTCATATAGTCATATAATTTTCTGTCTTTTATTATTGAAGTATGATTGGCAAACAATGTTATGTCAGTTTCAGGTGTACAACATAGTGATTTGACAATTCTATACATTACACAATGCTCACCACAGTGTCTTGTAACCCTACAATACTTACAGTATTATTGACTATAGTCCCTATGCTGTACTTTTCATCTCTGTGACTTATTTTTTTTTAAAGCTGGAAGTTTGTACCTCTTAATCCCCTTCACCTCTTTTGCCTATTCCCCCCACCTCCCTCCCTTTTGGTAACTATCAGTTTGTTCTCTGTGTTTAAGGGTCTGTTTGGTTTTTTTTGTTTGTTTATTTATTTATTTTTTTTGGCTTTTAGATTGCACATTTAAGTGTAATCATATGGTATTTGCCTTTCTCTGACTTATTTCATTTAGCATAATGCCCTTAGTTCATTCATATCACCGCAAATGACAAGATCTCATTCTTTTTTATGGCTGAGTAACATTCCATTTTATGTATATATGTGTGTATGTGTGTATATATATACATGTATGTGATCATATATATATATCTCACATCTTTGCTAGCCATTCATCTACCGATGAACACTTAGGTTGCTTCCATAGTTTGTCCATTGTGAATAATGCTGCAATTAACTTAGGAGTGTATATTTCTTTTTGAATTATTGGTTTGATTTTCACTGGGTAAATACCCAGTAGTAGAATTACTACATCAGATGATATTTCTATTTTTAATCTTTTGAGGAACCTCCATACTGTTTCCCATAGTAGTTGCTCTAATTTACATTCTCACCAAAAGTGCACAAGGGTTCCCTTTTCTCCATATGCTTACCAATGCTTATTATTTCTTGTCTTTTTTATATTAGCCATACTTAGTCATGTAGTTTTAATATCTATATACTGCTGATGATTCCTAGGTGAGGTTTATAACCCTAACACCATTCTACAAGGTGCTCAGGCCAAAAACCTTGATATCATCCTTGACTTCTCTTTGTCTCTCATACCTTTTATCCAATTCATCAGCAAATCCTATTGGTACAGCTCTCAAAATAAATTCTTCTCTTCTGCTCCCATTCTAATCCAAGCCATAATAATCTCTTGCCTGGTTTATTGCAGTGGCCTTTAGGTAATCTCCTGGCTGTCATGCTTGCATCTCTGCACTTTGTTCTCTGATGTGAAGTCAGAGCATATCATTTTTCTGCTCATACCCCTTCAATAGCTTCCTTTCTGCCTCAGAGTAAAAGCCCAAGTCTTAGTATTGGCCCATAGGGTCTTTTTTTTTTTAAGATTCTATTTATTTGACACAGAGAGAGAGATCACAAGTAGGCAGAGAGGCAGGCAGAGAGAGAGGCGGAAGCAGGCTCCCCGCCGAGCAGGGAGCCCGATGCGGGCCTCGATCCCGGAACCCTGAGATCATGACCTGAGCCGAAGGCAGAGGCTTTAACCCACTGAGCCACCCAGGCACCCTGGCCCATAGGGTCTTCTGGTGCCTCTCTGACTAAGCTCCAGCCCTCTGCTCTTCTCACTCCACTCTGTCCACATTGGGCTTTTTGCTGCCCCCAGAATACAGTAAGTATGTAGTTGCTTCAGGCCTTTGCCCTGTTGCTCCTTTTGCCTACAACGTTTCTCCCCTGCATAAACTCGTTGTTTACTTCCCTAAGGCTATATTCACCTTGTCCCCCACAGAGGGGCCTTCCCTGATCTCCCTCACTGTGACTCTCTCTTTACCCTTTTTTATTCTTCTTTATTGGCTCCATATCCATCTCTCAGTGTTTGTTTATTGTCTGTTCGCTCTAAACAAATAAAGCCACACTGGCTCCCTCCACCAGACTATAACCTATAGAGAGACTTTGTCTACTTTTAGTCTCTGCTGATCCTTGATGCCTAAAATAGCTCCTGGTATGTATTTGGATCAAGGCACCACCATTCACGTAGCTACAGTTTCCCATTGTCCAACAGGGGGAGAATTATCTTGCTTTCACTGCCAACCTGCATTTGAGGAACTGGAAAATAGCTAAAGGTGACTGGCGCCTGTGAGGGAGGGAGCACCCCCTCCCATCTATGCCCAGGAGATGCCACCTGCCGTGGGAACACTGCCACAAAGAACCATGCATCCTCATCGCCAGTCCCCATTGTGTTCCCCCTTAAGCCTCCTTGTTTTCTGGGTTAACAGGTTGTCCTGACCCTTCCTTCCACTTGGGGCAAAGACTGATGGAAGCTGATTCTATTATTGGGATTACAGAACTAGCTCCATTTGCAGGGAATGCTCAGAGGAGATTCTCAGGCAGAGGTTTGAGGAGAGAGAACGAGATCCAAATAGCAAGACCGTGGAATCTGCTCTGTGGGGAAGTGGAGGAGAGAGGCATGGGGATGGAAGGTTCAGGGCAGTGGTTCTGCACTGGGATAAGGGAGTCCAATTATACATGTGGCTGACCTTTCCCACCTGCATCATTTTGCTATTAGAATGGTTTATTACTTCTCACGTCTCTGTGCATTTACTGGACAGTTCCTGTACTGGTTTGCCCTGGAGTCTCTCATGTAGCCAAGTTCAGTTGAGTCCACAATGACCTCACTCACATGCCAGGCTCACTCTGGGGCTGGCTGTTGGCTGCTGGGACCTCAGTTGTGCTCCACATGGCCGCTCATCCTCTGAAAGACTAGCCTGGCTTCCTAACATGACAGTCTCAGGGTAGCATTCCAGGTATGTGAAGGGGGATTCTGCAAGACCTCCTGAGGCCTCAACTTTGGGACTCAGCTTAATTTCTACTCCATTCTGTTGGTCAAAGCAAATCACAAGGTCAACCTAGATTTAAGGGGGGAGAAAAATAGAATCCACTTTTTGATAGCAGGAGCTGCAAAGGATTTACGGCCATTTTAAATTTACTGCCTTCCTCGTCCACTGCAGATGTTTAGAATCCAAGGACAAAGGTAAACTCTTTGAAAAAGTTTGCCAAGCGATAATTCTGAATAGCGAGTCCCTTGTTAATTTAGTAATTATCAAGCTAAGACTGAGTACTACTCTGTGTTAGCCACTGAGCTCAACACTTGATGTGTGTTGTCTCTCTTCCTTACAGTAACCCCCTGCGATGTGTGTTCTTTTAACCTCCATTTTACAGATCAGGGTACTAAGGTTTAAAGAGATAAAGTTATTTGTTCAAGGTCATGTAACTTGTTAGTGGCTACTCTGAGACTCGAACCCTAAGACTTTATAATGTTCTTACCCTCTTTTGAGAACAACTGTCCTAGCATAACCTGGTGAAAAACTTAATACTAATGATAATTAAGTCATAGCGAGTTACAGTATATAATATCAGTTCACATCCATAGTCTCATTTGCCCATTATGACAGTCCTATGATGTAGTCAGAACAATTTTGAGGAATTGAACTGGAAGCTCAGAGAGAGTGAGTGGCTTTGCTTATAGTAAAGGTAGGCTCAGAACCATGGAGAGATTGCAGTGAGTTCTTCTGTCAAGTTAGAATCCCACAAGGGCAAGGCCTTATCTATATTGTTTACGAATTTATCCCTAGGACCTTGGAGTGAGTGAATGCTGCCTTCTCTGGGCTGAACCTGAAGATGACTAGGCTCCAGGTCAGCGTGGGCAGGCCCCTTCTCCCATTCCGAGCTGCTAGAACACACTGGGCCTGTGTAGGGAGGCTGCGCAAGGAGCCCCTGCAGCTCTGCCCGAAACTCAACAGTGATCCAAAGACTAGCACCTTTAAAGGGAAGGGCCAGTCTCTTCTCTATTTGATCCTTCATGAGAGGAGAGAAACTAAACTTTAGTTAAAGCAGGCTAGGTATTGGGGCGCCTGGGTGACTCAGTGGGTTAAGTGTCTGCCTTTGGCTCAGGTCATGATCCCAGGATCCTGGGATCAAGTCCCACATTGGGCTCCCTGCTCAGTGAGGAGCCTGCTTCTATCTCTCCCTCTGCTGCTCCCTCTGCTCATGTTCCCTCTCTCTCTGTGGCAAATAAATAAACAAAATCTTAAAAAAAAAAAAAAAAAGGCAGGCTAGGTATTTAGGGTTTGAGAGAATTTCTCACCTTGTGGAGATTTTTGCATGCTGGAACTACTAAGGGAAGTTAGGGAGCCATCTGTTCTAAAAGCATGCTAGAGTTGGACAGACCAGAGATCCTTACCATATTTCTTTCCCATATGTGGGAGCCGTGCTGTCCACACCTCCCCCCGCCCCATAAACACAGTGGCTTCATGGCCTGGTGAATTCTCACCTTGGGGTTTGAGGAGACTCATCCCTGGGGGAGCATATATCAAAACGTGGGGAGAGATGAGGCACAGCCAGGAGACTTCCTAAGAGAGTCTGAGTCTCATTAGATGCCTGTCCTCTGCCACTAGAATTTAAGGTTCATGAGGACGTGAATTTTTGTCTCATTTATGCTTGTGTCTGGCACCTAGAGCTCGGTCTGGGGCATAGTAGGTGCTCACTGAGTATTTGTTGAATGAGTAAACACATGTTCAGGTTGCTTTCTATTAAAGGCATCTTCTCCCACCTCCAAATGAGAATAATGGAAACATAGAGTCCTTTGTGGAGTCCAGACACTGCTGCTGGCTTACAGGGCTGAACCAATGATGACTGTTGGCATCCCTGGTTCTGTGAAATAAATGAGGGCCTTAAGGCCTCCCTCGACTGTGAGTAGGTTGGGATCTCCCCAGGCTCAAGCCTGGCACATTTGCCCTGCTGCTGCCTACCCTAGGGAGCACTCAGGCTTATTCTTTTCACACGTCCTTGCTGCGCCGAGTCTCTTTGGTCATTGACTTGGCTGGGCGCTGCATTTCTCTCATCTGTGCCCTATACACGTGGGATGGCTCTTGTTTGACTTGCCCTTTTAAAAACAACTTAAGCATGTTGAGGTTTCCTGTTGATCGGGGGCAGCCAGAGGCTATGACCCAATAGGGAATTGTCGGCCAATCCCTGACTCACCCAAGCTCCAGTTTTCTGTGTGTGAGCAAGCAGTGACAGCAGGCTGGCTGGAGGGCAGCTGGCTGCCTTCCTGTGGATGGCATGGCCCTCTGGAGCCTGTGAGGCTCCCATGCAGCTTCAAGGGCCATGGCCTGAGGGTCAGGTAGGCCTTCATAGCATGTGGTGTTGGCTGTCTTTGAACTAAAAGAAGATGCCTGCTGTCTTTGAACTAAAACTGTTTGAGAAGAGCGCCAAAAGTTGACAGTGATTACCCTAGCAGACAACTAGAAAAGTGTACTGAAAGAGAAGTCTGTTCATGGTTCTCATCAGTAAGCTCACCTTTACCTTCTCCTTTCTGCATTTGTCCTCCATTCACTGAGCACCTTCCAGATACTGAGGACGTGTCCTTCCACCTGGAAGAAATCACGGACTGGTAGGGTAGAGGTCTAGAGGTCTTGAGGGGGAAGAGGTCTCTGATACTTAGAAATGCTACGTTTGAGACGGGGCTGGGCGTGGTGCCCTGAGGGTTTCCACTGGATTATGTCCGGGAGTCTAGGCAGTTCACAAAGATGGCAGAGGCCACTGCTTCCTCTTGAGAGGGGCAGCATACTGCTCTATTAGTTCCTGTCCTGGTGTCCCCCATCACCAGTTGAGGGACCTTGGCTGAGATACTAAGCCTCTCCGTGCCTCCGTGGTTTTCACTTGTAAAGTGGAGATAATAATAATAATTGTGTAGAGTGTGTGTGAAGACTAAATGAGTTTAACTCTTCCCCCTATTAGCTAAGATCTGCAAGTGGATTTAGCGCTGAGAAGTGGTGGGTGCTTGTCTGAAGGGGTGCCGCCGCTGAGGAGCTGGCCTCCCCTCCGCACGGGCATCCTTGCTGACGGGGCAGAGAGGAGCCCTTCTTGAG
Organism: Ailurus styani; assembly: GCA_002007465.1. NCBI lineage: Eukaryota > Metazoa > Chordata > Mammalia > Carnivora > Ailuridae > Ailurus > Ailurus styani. The sequence goes on along the minus strand of LNAC01000157.1, from coordinate 710,895 downwards.
GGACCCTGCTAATGCTTTAGAGACCTTCAGGGATCTGAATTCTGGTCATGACCCAAGCCGAGGGGCAGTATGCTGTGCCGGTAACAGAAGTCTCAGGAGACAGGGGTTTGTTAAGGAGACAGCGAAGGGCTCGGGGGTATATTTGGGGTACTTCAGGAAACAGCATGCAGAGGTTGCTTTCTAGCTCTCCTGAGAACCAAGCACCAGTATTTCTTCCCAGTGCCACGTTCAGCAGGGCCCTGTTGGTAGCTTGGAATCAGCCGCAGTGGGAATATTTATACTGTGGAGCTTGGCCGATCTTACAGATCTGTGCTTTCTCCTTCCGAGGGCTGATGGCTAAACATTTCACAGCACAGTGTAGCTTCTTGGGATCCTCTCACCTGACCCAGAGCTTCTGTTCCAGACAGCACTCAGGGCCTCTGGGATCTAACTGGGCAGAGAGGCCCACTGAGTTTGGCCGGCTGTGGAACAGCAGCGTTTTCCCTGAGGGTGGCTTCGAAGGGTGTAGTACTTGACTAGAGTACTTCGAGCTTGGGTGCCCCGCAGGAAGGAGATACTGAGCGCTCCAAAAGCGAAACACTGTCCCTCTGGTTATCGGCCACTCACTGCCGTTTTCTCTTCTTTTCCCTTTTCTGTTTTTGTTGCTTTTAGGTCTCAGTCAGTCTCTCCACCTCCAGTTCTCTCCCCGCCGCGGAGTCCCATCTACCCGCTCAGTGACAGCGAAACGTCAGCCTGCAGGTACCCAAGCCGCTCCAGCTCCCGGCTGCTCCTCAAGGACTGGCACCCCCGCGATCTTTCACCCCCAAATCCTCAAGCTCCTTCCCCAGACACTTCACCACCCATCTGTCCCCTCAAGGCCACCAACTTCGGTTACTTGGACAGAAGCCCTTCAGTGTGCAAGAGAGAGGACCAGAAGGAGAACGTCCAAGGGGAAGGCCAGGATGTAGAGGGAGTAGCTGCTTGCCTCCCCCTTGCCCAGAGCACCCCATCCCTAGGGCCAACAGCTGGCCCACGGAGCTTCCTTCTGAACCGCACTGGCAGCCGTGCCCACAGCCTGGGCATCCGGGAGAAGATTTCAGCATGGGAGGGGCGCCGAGAGGCTTCGCCCAGGATGAGCGTGTGCGGGGAGAAGCGGGAGGGCTCTGGGGGCGAGTGGGCGCTCAGTGAGGGCTGTCCCAGCGTGGCGCCGTCCCCCTGCAGCTCAGAAAAAGCCTTCGATTTCAAGGGCCTCCGGAGGATGAGCAGGACCTTCTCAGAGTGCTCCTACCCTGAGACCGAGGAGGAGGGAGAGGCGCTCCCTGTCCGGGACTCTTTCTATCGGCCGGAGAGACGGGCAGGCCGGAGTGAGCCCAGCGCCTTCCTCAGGGGGCATGGCAGCAGGAGAGAGAGCTCAGCAGTGCTGAGTCGGATCCAGAAAATCGAACAGGCCCTGAAGGAGCAGCCAGGCCGGGGACTCCCCCAGCTCCCCAGCAGCTGCTACAGTGTAGACCGAGGGAGAAGGAAGACTGGGACCTTGGGCACCTTGGAGGAACCGACAGGGAGCACGAGTGTGAGCACTGGCAGCCGGGCAGGAGGAGTGGCTGGAGTTGGGGGGGAGGCAGGCCCACCCCTGGAGAGGGAAGGCAGTGGCTCCACTAAACCAGGGACCCCTGGAAATAGCCCGAGCTCCCAGCTGCTGCCGTCAAAGAGCTCCCCTGATCCCGCTGTGAACCCTGTCCCCAAACCCAAGCGCACCTTTGAATATGAGGCTGACAAGAACCCCAAGAGTAAGCCAAGCAATGGTCTACCTCCTTCGCCCACACCTGCTGCTCCACCCCCCCTGCCCTCCACCCCAGCCCCACCAGTCACCCGGAGACCCAAGAAGGACATGCGTGGTCACCGCAAGTCCCAGAGCAGGTAACGAATGCTCTTCCAGTGTCTTTCACAGCTGGGCACAGTGGCTTTCTTTTCGATGGAAATTGCAAAAGCAGATTGTAATTGTGAGTCGCTGTCTAGTGGACTAGTGCTTCCTAGGTCCTGGAGCAGTGAATCATTGTCAGGCGGTAACAGGAGTTAAGTGAAAAAGAAATTGTTCTGCTCTTGCCGGGATAAGGATACGTCAATGTGAGTGGGAGGGTAAAAACGGTTCTTCCAAATGCTGTCTACTGAAGGCGTGGGCTGGATTTGGCCTTTGGGGGAGCATTGGGCTGTGTCTCGACCTCTGTCAGAACTTCCTTGGTCCCTGTGGGAGGGGTAGGGGACCTTCCTTTTAGATAAAATGGGCAGTCCCTTGAGGACTAGTAGTAGAATCTTAGCCTCGTGACCACCTGAAGTGCCAGCGCTGGAAACTTACTTCTTTGAGGGAAGCATCATCTGAATACTGCATGTTGTCCTTAACGCAGGAGTATTGGCGCATTTAAGGTGATTTTCTCTTTCCTGAGGGCTTCCTGGCCATTTAGGGCCCCTGGGCCTGTAGGGAGAGGGGATCCTTGGATCCTGAAAAGGGAGACTGAAAGAAAAAGGAGTCGAAGAACACTTTTCTGGCTTCTTGGCCATGTCCAAGAATGACCTGTCCTGACGCTCTCATGGTCTTCCTAGACAGTCTCAGCATTCCTGACTGTGGACTATCTGGGCTGTCTTAGAGTGACTGGGAGCTGGAGCTGCTGGGGTTCCGGAAAGTTGACAGGCGTCTTAGTCTCTGAATTGGGGTAGGCTGGGAGCTTGCCTCCTTGGGAGGGCCTATCCCCCTCTCCTTCATTGCCTTTCTCTTCTAAACCAAAGTCAGATGGCACTCAGGTTTATTTCACTTCTCGTGATTCTTCCATTGGACCCCATACTTCAGGCTGCCTCCCGCAAATCCCGTCTCATATAGATAACTGTTCATGAGAGGAAGACATCAGAGGGTTTCAGATCCATGGGCCAGAAGAGCCCTTGGGTAAGAGTAATCCTACGTTTTGGCTCACCTCAGCGTGGTCACTGGCTCTTAAGTCTGTAACTGCCTACCAAGAATGTTTGCTTTGTTCTTATTAATCCATTTCTATAAACACCCATCTAGAGCCCGCTGTGCACCAAACCTTGTACTGGTTAAGGGCACACAGGATCAGATAAGATGAGGTTCTTCCATTCGTCCATTCTTGATGTGGATCAGGAGATAGACACACAGATAAATCCTAGATGCTGTTCTGTGTGACGTGATCCCTGTCAGTGTAGGGTGCTATAGAGACCCAAAGGAAGAGGCAGCTAAATGAGGCTGGGGAGCGAGTGAAGCCTCCTTATAGAGGGAGTTGCTGAGCTAAATTTAGAAGAGCAAAAAATTTGCAGTTAGCTAGGTGGAAAAGGGGGGTGTGGGAGAATACATCAGCCTGAAGGTTTTACACATACCACACACATTACATTTATACGTAACACACACACAAACATACACACACACACACCCCATATATGGTGGTAGGGTCCCTTCATATAAGAAGTAACTTCACAAATTTAAAAATCTGTGCTCTTCGAAAAAAAAAAGACCATTCAAAAAGTACAGCCTGTTTTATTTGCCTTTTCACATAGTGAGCATATTCCCTCGTGGAGCAGGTGAGTTTGTTTCTATGGTGTCAGGTATGATTCTTATATTTAATACACCATTTTATTTAAAACAATGCAAGCCAAATATTTCTTTGGGAATTCAAGCAAAGAAAAAGAAATATGTTCAAAAAATTTGTGGAGAAACTGACTCTATTAGTCTTAATCCAAGACAGTGTGTTGGTCTTCAACGTGGTGCCTTCCTGTGGGATTTTCAAGGGTAATTTGGCTGAACGTGATTTGTCTCTTATTTGCTGACTTGAGAACTACCTGCAAAAGATGTTGACCCCACTGTATGTATATCCATGAGAGCTTGATCTCAGATCACCAGTTTCTGTGGGCCCACGTTCAGGAACCACTGCACTCAACCATTGCATGTTTAACTGGGTGAAAAGTCTGGGTCAGAGACAGATTTGGGAGCCATCATGGTAGGAATAGTAGATAGAGCAATGGCCATCAGTATTTGGCCCCCAGAAGGTACAGAGTGAGAGAGAGAATCCTAAAGATGGAACTCTGAGAGACCCTGGCATTTAAAAGGCAAGTAGAAAAGGTGAATCCCTCACAAGAGCCTGAAAAGTAACTGGCAAAGAGGCTGTCGACTATGTCATAGAGGCAAAAGAAGGAGAGTGCCGTTAAAGAGTGTTCAGCTGTTTCAAGTGCTCCAGAGTAGCCAGGCAAGCTGAGAACAGAATGTGGCTTTTAGGACACTTTTGGTCCTTGACGTGCACCCCAAGACTCTCAGGAGGTTTTCATTAAACAAGAGAGAAAGGCTGAGACGTCTAACAGTACCCAAAAGAAGAGGGAGGTGTTCATGGGTGGAAAGAGGTCTTCAGTCAGTGCCTTTCCTTTCTCCCCCTCCCCAGGAGTTTGCTGGGACCTGGCTTGGAGAAGGAGAGGATGCAGCTGGGGTCACGTCTTAGATAATGGAAGAGAGGAGGAGAGAGTACTGTGGGCCCAGGCTGTCTGAGGAGCTAACAAGCTGTGGTTTTGAAATTCTGTAGTGGAGGGGATGGCCATTTGCGGTGTGGAATGGAGCAGGTTACTAGCTGAAGGGAAGCTGGGTCTTGGAAGTAGCTTCTGACTACAAATTGCCCTCCTAGTTCCACCTCAGAAGCAGTATGGGTTTTTTTTGAAGTCTCAGCCCTTCCTCTTCCAACAACCCACCTACCACCAGCTGCTTCCCTGACCCCCAAACAGCCCTGGGTACCAGCCATCCACTGTTGAGCCCTTACCACCTGTTCAGATCAGGAGCCCTTGCTAGGATGCAGGTGTGGTGGAGACTCCAGAGGCAGAACAGGTACTCCATTCTTGTGGTCCTGGCGGGTACTTCTCAAGGATGATATGCTCCAGGACTTGGAGGCCCAGCTCAAAAGCTTAGACCCTGGAGCCAGACAGCCTGGGTGAGTCCTGCCTCTTGTCACTTCATCTCCCTGAGCCTCCACTTCCTCATTCATAAAATGGCACAATAGCACGTAGCAGCATTATGAAGATTAATGAGGTTCGCATGCAAGGCATTTGATACAGCATCTGACACCCAGCCCCCTTCCTAGCTGTGGGAGTTGTTACAGGTATTATTTGCAGGCGCCGAGTCTGGAGCCTCTCAGATCCTTTTCTCCTCATTCGAGTGGTAAGTTTTGATCCATCTTGATGCATTGCTTGGTAGCTGGTTGGTGAGGAGGACCTCTGGTCTTTGCTGTTGCCCATGGCCATTCCCCCAACGAGGCAGTTGGAATCTCGTTTTGCTGGAATGACTCATGCTTTTATTATCCACAGAAAGTCCTTTGAGTTTGAGGATGCATCCAGTCTCCAGTCCCTGTACCCCTCTTCTCCCACTGAGAATGGTACTGAGAGCCAACCCAAGTTTGGATCCAAAAGCACTTTAGAAGAGAATGCCTATGAAGATATTGTGGGTAAGCTGTGGCAGAGGTGGTGGGCTGGCTGGTCTCTGGGGGCTGCAGAGCAGAAACAGGAGGGACACTCCTAGGTTCCACTTTATTCACTGGGAGCAGACTTGGCCCAGCTTCTGGAACTTCTCAAGAAAATGGGCACCAGAGGAAGCAGCTTAGCAAAGACTGAGCAGCTGAGAAATTAAAGCCTGACCTCGAATGAACTGAAACCCAAAGGTTTTCTGGGACCACAAAAAGGAGAAAACCACATCATCCTTTTTTTTTTCCCCCCAGAAGGCTTCCTTAGCTGTGTGTTCTTCCTTAGCTGTGCGTCTTTAGGCAAATCACTTTTCTGAGACCTCTGTCTTCTCTTACAAAGTGGTGATGATGATGTTGTGATTTTAATAATAATAATGATAACAGTAGTAAAACTTCAAGGGATTATTGTTAGGGTTCAGTGAGATAAAATGTTTATCAAAGTACCTAGCAAAGTACTTGCTCCTTACTATCTGTCTCCTACTTCCCCTTAAAGTAAGTGGTGTCAAGAAAACATCCAAGATTTTACTCTGCTTGCGAACAAGTCCAGCCCTCCCCAGTTTTACAGATGCTGACGAAGACACAAGACTCTTGGATCAGAGACAAAGGACTTTATTGCTCATGGCAGAGCAGGAAGCATGAGCTCTGTGACCATGTGGGTCCCCCTTGCTCCCAGGTCCTGTGAGGCAGTGTGGAGGAGGTCCAGGTAGAGGCTGTATGCACCGTGGGTCTGTGTGCCAGCTGTGGAACTCCAAGCTTTTAAGGAACCCCTGTCTTTTCAGGGGGTGGCTACCAAACATGCCCAAACTTTGCCCCACAAAGAGATGCTGTCTTTATTCTGGTCAGGAAACAAATCTGCCTCTACCCTCCAGGGAGACACTCTCTGTCTTTTGAGGTGGTTTGCTATATACATCTTTGAAACAGTAGTCTGGATGGTTCATTCCTCTTGCTCAAAGGTCAGAAATGTAAGGTGCCATGGAGAATTGTCCTTCAACAATTGGGAGAAGACTTGGTGTTGGCAAACCTGTGTTCCAAACCAACAGATTGGGGTGGGGTGGGTTTCTTTTGGGCTTTCATTTTAATTCTGGCCTCATTCTCTTCAGTGGGTGCTTCAGTTTTGTTCAAGTAATGTGCTAATGTGCTGTGTGTGAGTGTAGATCACTCAAGAGAAGAGAAGACATGTGCTGTGCACTTGACCCCTCCTCTCTCGTCTCTGGCTTCGTCTCATCTCTGTGTTAGGACTTGAGGCTGGAGACCATTGTCTTAGATAACACATTAGAGAGGGAAGTGGCCCTAGTGGAGAACCCTCCAGATTCTCCTAAGACCGGGGACTCTTCGGACGAGGAGGTCATCTATTCCCTCATTTGAGCTGAGCCACCAGTTTCATTGTTTTCTCCTTACAACTTGCTGGGCCAGCATTTCTGGAGAAATAGCAGAGCAGTGCTTGGATCCACATGGGTTCTGCTTCCCCAGGAACGGAGTGTGCAGTATACAGCCATCCAAAATTAGGTCATAACCGGAAGACTGGGAGTGGGATCCCTAGAATAGCACAAGGGTTTACGGAGGGAGGCCTTTTCCCTTAACCCTGGGAAAAAGCTTTGTACACATGGTCCCCAGAGTTGAGGTCAAGAGCTGTGGGGATCAGAGGCACAACCCCATCTTCCTCCCCACTCCCCTTGCAGGGTACATTCCTGTTTCCTTAGCTGAGAAGAAACTGGAATGTGTTCTTGTTGCCCGGGGCCCTGGGGAGCACCCAGTGCGCCGGCCGCAGTGAGCAGAGGAGGCTCGAGTTCTTAGCCCCCTTCCCCAGCATGGTGGGCTCTGCCCACGCTGTGATCCTCTTCTCTGAGAAGGCTTTGCAGCCCGGCTGGGCTGACCAGGGATTTCAGGCGGGGAGATGGATGTTTTTGCATCAACTGAACTGAACTGAGAGAAAGAGATGCTTTAACCTTTTCTCCCTGTCCAGAGTTCCCAGATCCCAGGCTCTGTTCGGGCTTGTTTGGGGACTGTGTCTGGTGGGGCGGGAGGAGGTGAGAATTTGGGGGGCACTGTCCTGGGCAACAGGGCTTCTCTCCAGGCCTTCTTTGGTCAGGTTAGAGAGAAGAGGAGAAGGGAAGCAAGGGTGGCTGGGCCTCAGTCTCCAGACTCAGTAGAGGGGTCTTTCTGCCACTTGGGATGGTGCAGAAAGAGGGAAGGAAATAACGGAGCAGTGTGGCTGCTTCCTGAGCGGATGAGCTAGAGCTAGGGGTAAGGCCTGGGATGGGAGGGGGCTGCAGTGGGGCCATGTTCCTTCGCTGCTCACCTAGCTTCTGGATTTGGAGCACTGTGCAGGGTAGGGGAGAAGTACTTGGGAGGGTGTTGGAAGGAGGGCAGGGAGTGACCCAGACACCTGGGTTTTGCTTCAGCCTTGGGTGGTGGGGGTGTGGGGCTGTTCAGCATCTGTAGTTAGTTCACTGCCCTGGACACAGCTTCCTCCTTTGTATCCCCCACAACAGTGCTGGCTAAATTTCTAGACCAGGGAGGCTAGAGGGAAATCTAAGAGAGAATATCTCTTTCTCTTCGATTCTGATTGATCTATCCCTTTCTCCTTCCCTGGTCCAAGAATTTGGACCCCTCCCCTCCCACCCCCCCGACCCAGAGGCTTCACGGGGGCCCTTGTTACTAAACTCTGAATGTCGATTTCACTTTTGCCTGGGATTGACCAGTTCCTCGGATTTCCCAGGAGCCTTCTCTTCTGTTCTTGGCCCAGCCTGTGCTCTGTGAGCTTCAGGTCATTTCTGGTTCTGTTTGGATTAACCAACTCTTATGCTGCCTTGCTTGCAAAGGGACAGACAAAGCTTTGTTTTGAGTGTGTGATCATGGGCCTGTGGGGGACAGGGAGCACCCGTGTTAAATCTCCACCTTGGGGACCAGCTGATTGGATTGGAGTTTCTGGTCGGTTAGAGGTTGAGGATCAGTTGGCTCAGAAACTAACGTGTCGGGCGCCTGGGTGGCTCAGTGGGTTAAAGCCTCTGCCTTCGGCTCAGGTCATGATCTCAGGGTCCTGGGATCGAGGCCCATATCGGGCTCCCTGCTCGGCAGGGAGCCTGCTTCTCCCTCTCTCTCTGCCTGCCTCTGCCTATTTGTGATCTCTCTCTCTGTCAAATAAATAAATAAAATCTTTAAAAAAAAAAAAAAAAAAAAAAAAAAAAAAAAAAATAAAAAAAAAAAAAAAAAAAAAAAAAAAAAAAAAAAAGAAACTAACGTGTCTTCTCTGTGAGCAGTGGACTTGAATGAGGGGCCTTGGGGAATTCGTTGGCCTCCCGCCCACATTAGGCATGACGCCTGGGGACCTGGGGTGGGATATTCTGAGACAGGCTGAGGTTTGTCCTGCTAATTTGCAGTAGAGGGGTTCAAAAATAAAGTTACCGCCTTGCTGCTTCCTGGGGCTGTTAATTCTCGCCTGTCCAATTTGACATCTGCCCCTGAAGATGCTGCTGTCCCACAAAGCCTTATAATCGTTTGCATTCTGAGCCTGACACTTAAAAATGCACCGAAGGAAGCAGCTTATTAGGGAGTTATGTGGAGTGGCCTCGGCGCCTGACCAGGGAGCCTGGACTGCATTCCTGCAGAGATTCCCACTCCCAGCAGCTAGTTGGGGCTGAGGGAGAGTTTCCAGGAACTTTAGCGGGATGGGAGCTGGGGACAGGGCCAGTCAGCCTGACTGCAAAGCTTTTTGAGCTTCTGCTCTCTCTGTCTTCTCCTCTTATTTGTCCCCAGGCTGGAAAGTAGTAAGGCACAAAGAATACCTAACAACACTGAGGCTGCAGCCCAGGGGAACCGGTGCCTGGGCAGTTGGAGAAAGGTGTCCAGGCTTGGAGGGTGGGTAACAGTTGGCCCCTCAGAGCTCCCCATCTGATGTACCATGTGTTGGTGGGGAGAAGCAGGGATTTGGGCCTTTATCCTGGCCCTTTCTCCACTGTGTGAAGGAGGGGAAGAGGCTGAGCACCAGGAGAAACAGCTGGTTGCAACCAGGACAGGTTTTGACAGGGAAGCTACAGACCCAGGCCCTAGCCAGGGTATGGTCAGGAGACTTCGGATTCTGTTCAGAGAAATTCTCAGTGTTTGTGCACTTACACACCTCTTCCCTAACTGGTTCTTCCAGTTGTGAGTGTGTGAGTGAGTGGTGTTTGGCATGTGTGGTTCATGACCAAAGGAGCTGTGGGGAGGAGTGGGGGCAGGGCTGGGTGGGGCTGGTTTCTTCCTTCAAGAGGATCAGTATGATAAGTTTGGGCTCTGACAAGCCCCTTTAAAAGAGTGCAAAGCAGAAATTCTTGGCGATGCCCTTGTTCCGTATCTCATCAGCAAAGCTGGGAAGGGTTGAGACCTCTGGCTTCCCCAGCTGGGCTTGAAGAGATGGGGCTGCTCAGGGCCAGGCTTCTGGGGAAGAGGGCCTACCTCTTCTCCCTCTCCTCTCCCCAGGCAGTCAGTGCAGATCGGCCTCCAGGAATCTGTGTGGGTGGGAATGCAGGTGACAGTATGGTGGTCTGCCAGGCTTCCTGTGTCCCATCCATGCCACTGCTAACTCTTTACTGTGTCTCTCCACTCAGCTGTAGCTACTCCAGCCTTGCTAGAGTCCTGCTCCCCTAAAGGAAGTTCTGAGCCCTACTCCCCAGCCCTCCGCCTCTCCCAACTCAGCCAGTGCTTCGGGATTAATTTTCTGTCAGCAGGTTCAGGTGTGGTTCTCCTCGGTGCCTGCTTGGTCTCTGCATATTATCCCCATCCCCTGGGCATCCTTACTCCCCAGAAGGACGATAGGGAGTAAGTCCATGAGATAGCTCCAGAACAGTGGTCAGGAACAATCTAGGACATGGAGAGTAGCAGGTGAACGAGGGCTGTGAGGCCCCAGCTTGGGGCCAGCAGTCATTTCCTGGAGCAGTGATGAGTGGCCTGGTTCTATCAGAGAGGATTTGAAACATTGCTGAAGAATAAAGAGGCTGGTGATAAGGCTGGGAAGGCAGGAGGAGCAGGCTTTTGAGGCTTTCCTGAAATTTTGTTTCCCGAGGCAACACTAGTATTGAGACCCTGGTGTTCCCAACTGTTTTCTCCCAGGTTGTCATTGATGCGCCTCAGTGTTGTGCAGCTATTACTTCCCTGGGCCTGGGTCTTCTGCATCTGTTTCTTGGAGCTTTGGATTTTGTATCACTGTTCAAAGCTCTGATTCTTGGGGAAGAAAGAAGGAAGAGAAGGAGGGAGGGAGGGAGAAGAAGGGAAGGAAGGAAGGACAGAGGAAAGAGAGTTTGCCTTGTGAGTTGTGTCATGGCACTCAGAATCTCTTAGGAAGTAAAGCAATGGTTCCTAACAGGGCAGGGGGGTAATTTCATCCATCCAACAATCGATTCCCCCCCCCTTCCCTTCCTTCCTTCCTCCCTCCTTCCCTCCCTTCCTCTCTCCCTCCCTCCTTCCCCCTCCCTCCCTCCCTCCTTGTCTCCCTTCCTTCCTTCCTTCCTTCCTTGCTTCCTTCCTTCCTTTCATCCATCCATCTTCCCATCCCTCCCTCCCTCCTTCTCCTCCTTCCTTCCTTCCTTTCTTCCTTCCTTCCTTCTATCCATCTTCCCATCCCTCTCTCCTTCCCTCCCTGCCCCTTGTCATCCATCCATGCTTGCATTTATTCATCTGCTCAGGGGACATTTGGCAGTGTCTGGAGACATTTTTGGTTCTTACAGCTGAGGGGATGCTACTGTCATCTAGTGGATTGAGGCCAGGGCTGCTGCTAAGCATCCTACAAATGCACAGGAGAGCCCACCAGCCTGAGAATCATCCAGCCCCAAATGTCAGAACTTTGGACAAACTCTGACCTAAAGGAGTTGAGACAAGGTCATCCTGTTGGTTCAGGGATGATGATAAGGACTCTGGCTGGTCATCCATCCAGCCCAAGGCAGTTTGGATTTGATGAGCTTAGAATAAATGTTCTTCCTGCCCCCTGAACAGTGATGCTCTGGCCCCATTTCCCAGGGTCAGGAAGATTGTGTCCTGGCATTCTTGAGTCCTGGATCCCCCCGCCTCATCAATACAGGTTAAATGTTGGAGACGGACCAAGAAGAATTGAGTATCTCCTGCCTCCTCTCTAAGTGCCCAGAGTGGGGTAGGCTGGATGCCAGTTTTGATGCTTGGCTTCTGGAGCAGGGTTGCCGGGCCGCCTCTGCTTAGTCAGGACTCTGGAATGGAGACCGGTCATCTTTATAGCATGGCTGTGTTACAGGAAAACGTCTGCTCAGTTGCTGGGGACTCTGCTCGGTGCTCGGAATCACTTCATCCACTCCCAGATCCTCTCTTGACCCGTTTTTGACTCAGACCTTTAAGAGATTTGTGTGGCTCCCCTGGCAGCTTGATTAGGTGTGACAGAAATCCTCCCTTCACACCTCCTCCCTCCCCCTACCTCTGTGAAGGCATTTCCTCAAGTCAGTATAGTTTTCCATGGTGCTAATAAGTAGGTGCCCCCAGTTCGGGGGGGGGGGAGTCTTGACCTTGGAAATCGAGACTTCTGTAAGCTTGTAGGGATTGGTTTTTCTCCTGTGTCGCATGCTGGGAAAAAAGCCTACGCTCCCAGCAGCCTTATTTCTAGTCCTGTAGCTCTTTCTTCTGCCTGCTCCCGAAGTGGTGTCTGAACTGCTCTGGGGCGCGAGGCACATCCGGGCATCTGCAGGGCTCAGCGGTCACCAGTCTCCATCCTGCTGCTGAGCAGAAAGAGGAGCGAGCCCTGGTCTCTTCATGTATGCCGCCCCCAGCAGAGGTAGCATATACCTGTTGGTCACCGGTTGCCCAGGTCCCCAGTCCCAGACAGGGGCATCCGTGTGGCAGGGAGGATATGGAAGGACAAGGCAAGGGGAGCAGGGGGCTGCATTCACTCGCAGTGCCCACGGATCCGCAGCAGGAGGCGCACGATGTTCTGGGGCATAGGAGAGTCTGGGTTTGTGTTGTGGGGAAAGGGACAGGCAGGTAGGGCTCTGGGAAGGAGATGCCTTTACGGGCAGGGACTAGGCTTTCCACTCCCTAAGGTTTCTGATGGTGCCAGGACGGTGCCTGCTGCCAGGGATCTTAGCCACCCTCACCTCTTTGGCCCAGATGGCTAGCAGGCCTTTCACACCTCCCCTGTGTCACAGCAGGAGGGCTTGTTCCAAATGGGGAGTGAAGACCATTCTCTTGTTGCAAGGCCAGCGCTGGAGGAAGCAGAGTGACCCTGTAGTGAGAGAGCGCTGTCACTACTTGGCTCACCCCTGTTCTGGTGTGGGGTTACCTGTGGACCAAATGGCAGGGCTGCCGTGAGAGAGTCGGTGCACAGTACAGTAAGTGGGAGGGAGGCCTGGCAGCCCCCTGCTCCTGGTTGTTCGGTTGTGTTCCTCTGTGCCCAGCCCCCAGAGCGGGTCCTCAGGGCAAGTCAGTAACGGGACAGCCGCGTGACCTCTGAAAGCCTTTCCTGCCTTGAACTGTGCATCTCTGGGGCTTTCACAGCAGGAGGACTGGAGCCAAGGAATGAAGCCCGGTGTTGGCTCTGTCCTCTGGCTGGGCACAGGCAGGGTAGCTTAGCCAGTCTTGTGCAATCTCTGAATTTATAAAGCAGAGGCCAGACGAGGCTGAGCTGAACTGGGGGTGGGGGGTTTGCTTCTGGACTTGGAGCCGGGATCTGTTTGTAGCCTCCTCTGCAGACAGGCAGCTGTATGACTCATGGGCTGAAGGGCCAGGCAGAAGCCATTCTCTTTGGTTCACAGGAATTCTGCTTGTTTATTTGTGAGTGTGTTTCCTCCTTCCCTTCTCCCAGTTTCTGACTTCTCCCCCTCTGCAGGAGATCTGCCCAAGGAGAATCCATATGAGGATGTGGACTTAAAGAGCCGAAGAGCAGGACGAAAATCCCAGCAACTGTCTGAAAACTCCTTGGACTCTTTGCACAGGATGTGGGGTCCTCAGGACAGGAAGTACAACAACCCGCCCACTCAGGTAACGGCAGCCCCGACTTGGGCCAACACAAGGGCCACAGTGGAGGCCTGGCCTGCCAGGGCGTGGGCCCGCTTCCACTCACACTCTTTCCCTCACTAGTGCTTGGCAAAGGAGGTGACCTCAGGAAAGAGCTCTGCACGCGGGGACTTCGGCCACGTCGAAATCCTTGTGGGCACCCTGCCCTCCATGCTCCCCTTCACTACTCGAGCTCTGCGCTGCAACACAGAGGCACGAGCCCCAGCTGCCTCCTGTCCTGTCATTGTTTCTGCTCCCCCTTTGTGGGTAACAGGAAGACGGGACTCTGGCTGGAGTCTTGGTATTCGGCAGCTCTGGCAGAAATGATCTCAGTACTGGCATTTGGGGCCAGGCATAGGCCCAAGAACCAGATTTGGAGAGCTAGACAGGTGTCTACCAGACCTGGAGCCCCTCTTGTTGGAGGGAATAAGACTGAATCTTCAAGGAAAGGACTGATAGAAGGCAGAATGAGAAAAAAGGTGAAGAGTTAAAGGAGACCATTAGACTCTAGCTCATTCTGGCCTTGTCCAGGGTGGACAGGAGGCAGGAGAAAGGAGGTGCTTTCTCGGACCTACCCAGGCAGCTGTAATTCTCTTTGCAAATGGAGGGAACTGGGCATTTCATAACATTGGCTGGAAAGTACAGAAGCGCTTTCTTCTGGCTTTGGAATGATGTAATCATTTTTATAAAAGATTCACCTTTATCATGTGCTGTATTCAAACAGGCTTCCACTGAATTTGTGAGGCCAGCCTGATTGGGTGGGAAGAGGATGCTGGGGGGACGGGAGGAAGGAGGACTGGCTGAAGAGTGGTGAGAGATGATGCCAGATGCAGACAGCGGGTGGGAGGCGGGCCGAGTTGGCAGGAGTGCTGCCTTTCTAGCAGGGAGCGGGATCTGTGGAGAGTAAGGTGCCTGTGCAGGAAGGTGCTGGTTTTGGCTGAGGGAGTAGATGGGGGCTGGGGAGGGGCAGCTGCGGTGAGGGAGCCACCTGGCTGTGAGGCCCACCTTGCCGGGCTTTGGGAGTGAGAGCCCCGAGCCCTTATGTTCTGCTTGGAAGAGGTGAGCAGGGCCAGGCTGCCATGTGGATCACGGCCCCTGCTAAGGAAGCCTTTTAGGACTGGATCGGGGCCTGTGAGAGGGAGACGAGCTCCATGAGCCAGGCTGAAGAGTGAGCAAAGGCTGAGGCTTGTCCCAAAACTCAGGAGGAGTCCCCAGAATTCCCGCTTGTCCTTCTCTTTCACTCAGATGACAGTCCAGTTTTCTTAGCCTCTGTTTTCTTTTGTCTGGCAGAGGTGGTTCGGCTTCCTTTGTGGAAGCCCGTGTCTCGTCTAGCCCTGACCTGCTGATTAGCAGCTGAGGTCTTATGAGAGGAAATCCAGGCAGAGGGAAATTCCAGGGTGGGATTCGGGGGAGCCAGGGATGCCAGCCAAGGCATCTGTGCTGAACCCCTCTCCCACATCTGCTCCCCCGTGCCAGCTCTCCCTGAAACCCAGCAGCCAGTCCCTGCGCAGTGGGAACTGGTCAGAGAGGAAGAGCCACCGGCTGCCACGATTACCCAAGAGGCACAGCCACGACGACATGCTGCTGCTGGCGCAGCTGAGCCTGCCGTCTTCGCCCTCCAGCCTCAACGAGGACAGCCTCAGCACCACCAGCGAGCTGCTGTCCAGCCGCAGGGCCCGCCGCGTTCCTAAGGTAGCCCCCCTGGAGGAGCTGCCCGCCGGGGCAGCCTGGGCAGGTGGGCGGGCAGGTGGGCAGCTCGCTCCCTCCCTTCCTTCCCTCCTCTGGGGCTGCTTCCTCAGTTCTCCTTGAATAAATTCTGGGCCCTTGCTCTGGCCTTTCTTTTTCACCTGGTTAAGTCCCTCCCTGTCTTATTACTAGAGATGCATTAACGGATTCGTGGGTACACAGATGTTAGGGGAAGGACAGGCTAGCCTCTCCCCCGCCCCAGGGAGCACTCCAGGCCGTTGAGTGACCAGAAACCAGTCTTTTAGGAGACTCCCCATTAGTGAGCGTGGGGTGTGCACTTGGAGATCTCTGTGCACACGTAAACACTTCTAGGCTTTGAAGGACCTAAGACAAAAGCTTGAGTCTTCCTTTCTCTGACTCTCAAAATTGAGAGTTTTCAGCAATGATTTGCACACACAGGCAGTCAGACCCAGATCCCCAGCCCAAAGCGGCAGGATTTTGCCAAACGGTATTTTTAGCCTGCAAACAATGCTGGGTATATTGGGAATTTAGCTCCTTCCTGTCGTGGCCCCAGGTTATATAGCCTAGAGGGAAAGGCTCCAGTCCTTGTTCCTGTTATTACGTCTGAGGAGCTCTTTGTCTCTGTTGGTTCAGTGACTCTAGGGACCCAGAAGCTCCCATCCTGTGTAGTTTGATCACAGTTCCTTCCTCTGGGGAGCTAAGTTTAACATCCTTGTGTAGGGGCAGGAGACCACTTAGGGGACGAGGGAGAGGAGAGCTACCGGGCAGTCTGCACTTGGGGTCAGTGCAGCAGGGAGACCAGAACTGGGCCTAGCATGGGGAGGGCAGAAAGCTTGCACCTTGAGGGAATGAATGGGCTACTAATCAGCCTTCTTGGAAATAAAGGCCGTTGGTGTTAGGGTCATCTCACCTTCCCTGCTTTTCTTTCCCAGCTTGTCCAAAGAATTAATTCCATCTACAATGCCAAGAGGGGAAAGAAGAGGTTAAAAAAGCTGTCTATGTCCAGCATTGAGACAGCATCACTGAGAGGTAGGCCTTGATGTCTGAGCAGTTCAAGTATCTGGGGCCCTTGCAGTAGGAACAGAGAGAGGCACGGACTAGCCTCAGTTTACCATTCCGTGGGCCAATCCCAGGATCCTCCTGCCTTCTAGGAGGGTAGAGTCCTACCAAGAAGTGGCACATAGAAAGGAAGGGCCAAACAGGGAAGGAAGTCATGGGATGGGTTAGTTCAGGCGTTGGGCTGTGAGGCCCTGATGAGGGAGGTGGATGTGGGAATCTGCTTCTGGCAAAAGGAAAGGCCAGACTTACTGAGCACTGTGGTCTGTTTCCCATTTCAAATCTTGGCGTCCTGGAGGCAGGCCCTGTGATCCAGGCCTGTAGTCCTCTCTGCTGTCTTGGCCTCCAGCTCAGGCCTTCAGCAGCTTCCCCCAGATTAGGACTGGATGGATAGCGGTTTGTATAGTGATTGGCACCTGCAGTTTGAGCTTAGAGGGACCCTGGGCCCAGGGGGACCCAGAAGAGGTAGGATCCATCCCTTGGGAGAAGAGCTGGAAGGGGGGCCCAGGAAATGTTGGCTGTGGGGCAGTGGCTCAGTAAATGTGCACTCCTGCTGTTACTTTTCCAGATGAGAATAGTGAGAGCGAGAGCGACTCTGACGACAGATTCAAAGGTGAGGCATGGCTCCCCAAGAGCACGGAACCCCTTCCCAGCCCCGGCTGTAGAGTCACACACACCCCCTTCCTCTGCACATATAGTTCCCACGTCCCCAGTTGGCCTGCTTTGGAGAGGCCACAGGGAGGCAGGATAGCAGCCAACAGAACAAAGAGCTGCAGGGGAGTCCCCTCCTACTGTGTGCAAGGCAGCCCTGTGACGGTTGAACTCAGCCCCTTCACCTGGACTTCCCCAAGGTATTGTCCATGAGAATTGGGTGCTAGATTTGCCTGGTAAATGCTGCGAATCTGGAGGGTCTGAGGTGGGTTTAGAAGGTTACCAGTACCTCTTCTGGCTGTAAGAATTGTGCCAGTCTCAGGAAACTGGTCCTCTGGAAGCCCTGAGGCCACTTACCCCCCATATCCTCAGAGAGGAGGACCGACACCTCCCTGAAAAGGTTTTGGGAACTTCCTGTTCTAGCAGCCTTGGGTAAATCTCTATTCTTTCTCTCCTGGGAAACCTGCCTAGACTTTCCTAGATGGTTAAAGTATGTGGGAGCTAGCCCCCTCCTTCCCTCCTCCCCTGGTCCCCCAGGGCTGGGGACAGGGACAAAGGGTCCAAGCCCAAGGACTCTGAGAGGGGCCCCGGACAAAGCCTTCGTGGAGGTTCCTATCTTCTCCTCCTGTTGGTACAAGGCAGGGGTAGTGGGCACCTGGATTTTGCCTGGCTTAGGCAGTCCTGTCAGCCCCAGCCCAGCCTCCAAAAGGCCCAGAAGGCCCAGCGCAGCAGCTCCCCATGGCACGGCAGGGCAGGGTCTGTGCACAGACATAGACACTTTGTTCCTGCCACATCAGGCCCAGACCCAGCTGTGAGAGGGTGTCAGACCAGGCTTTTGCACTTACAGGTGCTCCGCAGAGGTGGAGCCTGAGACCGGGGTGGAGGGGGGCTAATGTGGGGTCTGTGAGGGTCCAGCCATCTGTCCCCTGACATACGACCTGCCCCCAGCCCACACGCAGCGCCTGGTCCACATCCAGTCGATGTTGAAGCGTGCACCCAGCTATCGGACCCTGGAGCTGGAACTGCTCGAGTGGCAGGAGCGGGAGCTTTTCGAGTACTTCGTGGTGGTGTCCCTCAAGAAGAAGCCATCTCGAAACACCTACCTCCCTGAAGTCTCCTACCAGTTTCCCAAGGTGAGGCCTTCTCTCCCCCATCCCACTCCTCCTCTAGCACCTTCTCTCTAGAGCAAGAGAGAGCCTGTTCCCGCCATTGCCACTTACCTCGTGGCGACAGCCCTGAGCCTGGTGCCTGCCAGCCAGCAGGGAAGAGAGGGTTTCCGGGCCGTGGGTTTGGGTCAGTGCTTGTTCAGACGGTGAGGGTGCAGAAAACACCTCCCGGTATGCTTAGAATAAAACCCAAATTGCTTATAAGGATGGTAAGGGGCCTGTGGAAAGGCCCCCAGGTACTTCTCCTACTTTATTTCTCTTTTTTTAACCACTTCGTCTAAGACTTAATTCACATACTATATAATTCAGCTATTTAAAGGATACAATTTGGGACGCCTGGGTGGCTCAGTCGGTTAAGTGGCTGTCTTTGGCTCCAGGTCATGATCCCAGGGTCCTGGCATCAAGCCCTGCACGGGGCTCCCTGCTCGGTGGGAGTCTGCTTCTCCCTCTGCTTGCCTGTGCTCTCTCTCTGCCTTTCTCTCTGACAAATAAATAAATAAATAAAAATTTAAAAAGTAAAGTATACAATTCAGAGACTTTCAGTACAATCAATATTAGAACATTTTTTAAAAAGATTTTATTTACTTTAGAGAGAAAGAGAGTGAAAGCAAGTGGGGGGAGGAGGAGAGGGGAAGGTCGAGGGAGAGAGAATCTGAAGTAGACTCCACACCCAGTGTGGAGCCTGACACGGGGCTCAATCTCTCGAACACGAGATCATGACCTGAGTCAAAACCAAGAATCGGACGCTTAGCCAACTGAGCCATCGAGGTGCCCCGGAACATTTTTATCACCCTGGAAGGAAACTCTGTACCCCATTAGCTGTCACTCCCCATCCCCCCACCTACTTTCCCTCTTACCACACCTTCCTGGTCCATCACCAGCCAGCCAACCTGGCTTCTTTGCTCTCTGCCTCTGCCTGGAATGTTCTTCCTTCAGCTCTGCACATTCCTGCAGGCTCTTTTTCATTCCTCATTCTCTGCCCAGATAGTACCTCTTCCAGGAGATCTTTCCAGATACCTAAAGTATCCCTCCCCCTGCCCAGTTCCCTCTGTCATAGCACCCTGTTTGTTTCCTTTGTGGCACCCTTGGAGATTTTGTTGTCAATTATCTCACTCTCCTGATCAGAATGTGCAGGGACAGGGACCTTACCCACTTTGTTTTCCATCAGTAGCCCTAGTGCATGACACGGGGCCAGGTGCCACATAGAAAGTGCTCATTTGGCACATGCTGAGTGAATAAATGATGACTCAGCTCTTACCCAGACCTCTCTGTAAGAATCAGGAGAGGGGACGGGATCGCTGAGAAGCTTGCCCGTTGGTAGGAAGCCAACTAGAGCTCTTAGGGCAGGCGATGCTTCTCAGCACCCCGTGCCACCACCAAGGATCCATGTCTTCTCTTGTCTATCTCTCCCCATGTTCCGCTTCCTGCAGCTGGATCGACCCACAAAACAGATGCGGGAGGCGGAGGAGAGGCTCAAGGCCATTCCCCAGTTTTGCTTCCCTGATGCCAAGGACTGGCTTCCTGTGTCCGAGTACAGCAGGTGAGGCGTGGCCTGGTCTGGCTGAGGCAGGAAGGGGGCTTAGCCTCTGGGCCTCCCACAGCAGGGGCGATTGCATGGGGCACACCGGGTCCCAGCCTCTGCTTTTACAGCAACCTAGCCCTTTTCCTCCTCCCTGGGAGGGCATTCCCTCTTCTCGGGTGCTATTTCCTGGGTCCTCTGATCCTTCCCTGATGCCAGACCCCTCCCCGTTCCAGTGAGACTTTCTCTTTCATGCTGACTGGGGAAGATGGCAGCAGACGCTTTGGCTACTGCAGGCGCTTACTGGTGAGTAGGGCCACTCGGTCCTTGGGGGACTGGGCGTGTGTGTGTGTGTGTGTGTGTGTGTGTGTGTGTGTGTGTGCGCGCGCACCTTCTTCAACTCTAGCTTGTGTGAGAGTCTGCATTCTGCTTCCTTGTATGCTCCTTGAGGCCACCCCCAACGCAGACACAGGTGCACGCAGGCACACTGATGAGGCACTCCTGGGATGGCAGGACTCAGGGCCCAGGATCTGAGATAAACTGCACTAAGAGGAGAGAGTGGATCACCTTCTACCGGGCTGTCCTGTGTTTTTAACTCTCCTACACTTTTTCTTCTCATTCATTTCTGTTGGGCTCCTGGGCCCTGGTGGCTGATGCCGGATTGCAGGGTCAGATCACCCCAGCTGTGTGTGTATGCATCAGATGGGGGTGGAGGGCAGCCTTCCTCATGTCCATACCTGGCCAGCTGATGTGAGGGGGCATCCTGTCCGTGGTCTGCTAGTGCTGGAGGCTGAGGAAGGACAGAGCAGTACCTTCTGTGGGATTCTGGGAGAGATGCCTTGAACACAGGGGAAAGGGAGGGTTTTGAAAGTATAAGCCATGTTATATAGAGAGAAGCCCGTCCCCATCTCCCTTCCCATTAGTCCTGGGAAATAGATTGAGATAAGGTAGAGAGAGACTCCTGTTGCACTGTCCTCTGGAATTCACTAGGGATGTTGTTGGTTTGAGGTTAGCAGTGTTTCAGAGTTCCCATGCCTTAGTGGGACAAAGATTTACTAGATACCGGTCTAGGGGTAGATGAGAAGGATCCTAGGCAAGGGTCATCTATAGCAGGGACCCCAGATGAAGGATTCTGGGCCATTCATTCATTCATTCTGAAACACGTACCATACTCCCACTGAGGGTCATGCAACATGTTAAGGGCACCTAAAGAGGAGTTAGACATGAATCCAATCCAGTCCTCAAGGAATTTTAGATAGTCTAGTAGAGGAGGTCAGACTTTGAATGTAGAAGGGAAGACAAAGGAAATAAACTATTATTTAGGACCTATTATGTTCCAGGCTAGATGCTTTAAGTATGTCGTCTTCTTTAATCCTTATAGTAGTTCATAAAGTAGTACTATGTCAGTTTCTGTAGATTAAGAAACTAAGACTTGGGGGGAATAACTTGCCCAGGATCACACAGCCAGTGAAAGACAGAGCCAGGATTGACTCTAAGTTCTTTAACACCAAGTCTGATACTCTTGGATTGCCCCAAAGGGTAGTCTGGGAGAAGGGATATTTGGATATTGAATGCCGGTGAGTTAGGGCTAAGGGAATGTGGAGCAGTACGGATGCCAGGTGGGGAGCCAGTCCGAGGCCAGCACGCCCCAGGTTCACCTGAGCCTGGAGAGGAGCATTCCAAGGGCTGCGTTTGCAGGAATGGTGATGGAGCAGAGCCGCTCCTTTGCAGCGGGCCTGCCGCCCCCAGGGAAGAGCATGTTTGTCCTGGCGTGCTCAGAGAGGGCCTGGGCTGGGTCCCTGCCAAGGGGGCTGGCACTAGCTCGGCATTCCTGCAGATTGGACACAATGATTCTAACCCAAATCCCACATACTTGATTTAATCACTTGGGGCTTTAGGGGAGGCGGGGGAGAGGGAAAGAGAGAGGAGTGAGTTTCAGGCCTAATATGGACAAAAACAGATTCTGCCTTCTCTTTAGATCTGTGACGTGTGGCCAGCAGGTTTGGAAACTGAAATAGACCCATCTGCATTTGCTTAGCAGCCTGCATGAGGGGCCAGCACCTGCTGCTCTGCTCCTTCCCTACTCGGCCTTGCCAGGCACTCAGGCCTCTGAGCCAGAGGCAGCCACAGAGCCCTGCCAGCCCCTGGCTGGAGAAGTAGACTCCTGTGGCCTCACCCCAACCTGCATTTGGGGGCTCCAGGCCTGGGGAGCTCTCAGTGCACATCTCCTCCAGCCATTCACCTCGCCAACCCCCTTTTCCTTTGTTCTCCACTCCTAGCATACCTCTGTTCTGTGTCTTTGCGTCCCTTTCCCTTCTCTCTGGTCAGAAGGCAGCACGCTTTAGAGGTAAGACAGCAAATCCAAGGCCAAAACAGATTCCTGACTCCATGACTTTTAGACGCATGCCCTTGGGCAGTGGTCTACTCGTTTTGTAACTCAGTTTACTTCGCCTATAAAATGCAGGTGGTAGTGCCCATGCACTACCTCTCACAGGCTGTTTTAGAGTGCCAAGCCCCGGCTTCAGATCTGGTAAACTTGCAGTAAATAGTAATTTGCCGCCCTCATCCGTGTTCAGTTTGTCTTACTAGAATGGGGTGGATCAAGGACAGGCGGCAAGAGGAACCTAGCATGGGGATGTTTTACAGAATGTCCCCTGTGAGGGACAGGGGACTCCATGGCTTGCTCCAAGGAATGTACACAGGTTCCTCTCATGACCACTGCATCCTCTGGATTCTCAACCTTCGTCATGTAAATCCACGAATCACCCTATAGCTTCTGCCGGGCTGCTTCCTCCTTCACCAGCCTCTGTCAGCATCCTCCTGGGAGGAGATCGGCAGAAGTCTGGCACCTTGGGTTGGAAGACCCAGAGGAGGCTGGAGCCTGCCCCCGGAGGGTGTCAGCCTTTCCTCTGGGGGCCTGGTTGAGTAGCGGTTAGAAGCTTCCAGTCGTCCACTAGAAGATCAGTCCTTAGACCTCAGTTCCCCAGGAAAAGGAGCCATATGTAGTAATCATACCTTCTCTGTATCTGTCTATCTCTCCTCCGCCTCGTCCCGACCCAGCCGAGTGGGAAAGGGCCTCGGTTGCCAGAGGTATACTGTGTCATCAGCCGCCTTGGCTGCTTCGGCTTGTTTTCCAAGGTAAGAGGGCTCTGGCTTACTTCCCTCCCCTTTCCCCAGCTGACAGCTCCCACAGGAGTATCTGTAGCCAGCTCAGATGAGAAAACCACCTGTGTGTTCAAGCAAGCAAGCGGGCGGGCGTGAGCAAGAGAACGCAAGAGCGAGTACAGGGAGCTGTTAGGCTCCTTCCTGTTCCCAAGCCTGGCTCCCCGTCTGGCCAGCTGGCATCTCCCCAGCTCCTGTGCCAGCATGCTCTGCCAATGTCACAGTCCACCCTGGGCCCTGGGTAGAACTAGAGTCCTTGGGGAGAGAGACCCCCCCCTTGGGGAAGCCAAGTGCCCAGGGACCCAACTCGCAAGTGGTGTTTCCTTTGCCCAGCTCCTGGGTGTGAGACAAAGACGAGTTAGTGAGCAGAGCAGTCATCGAGTGCCAAGGGAAGCAGGAAGCCTAGAGTTAAAGCTGCTGGCGAGGCAGTCCTCCTGTCCCCTAGCTTTTGGCCCCACCAGTCAGATGCCAGGCTGCCTCTTCTCTGCCCTGGAGGTAGGGAAGGGCAGCGCCCTGACACCCTTCCTCTTCGGGCTGCTGGTGGTGGGCACAGGTCCTGGATGAGGTGGAGCGCCGGCGTGGGATCTCTGCTGCCTTGGTATATCCCTTCATGAGAAGTCTCATGGAGTCACCCTTCCCTGCCCCAGGGAAGACCATCAAAGTGAAGACATTTCTTCCAGGTGCTGGCAATGAGGTAGGGATTTCTGCTGCCTCTTCTCTCAGACTGTGGATGGGGGCTGGAGGAAGGCCTGCCTAGCCAAGGCTGCAGTCCTGGGAGGGGCAGAGCACGGCCCCTTTCTTGCTCACCGTGTGTGTGCAGCTAATCAGTAGGGACTGGAAAAGTGAATGATAGAACTGTCATTGGGGCCCAACTCCCTGCAACTCCTAGGGGGCCTTCCCTGACCTGCTTGGACACGACTGCATTCCACCTGCCCTCCTTTTATTCATTCATCAACTATTTACCGACAGGGCTCTCTCACAGTCAGGGATGGTGCCAGACCTTGGAGCAGCCATGAGGTTGGAGTGGGCCACAGCTCTGTCTCTGTGGAGTTCATAATCTCATGGGAGAGACCAATATTAAATACATGTGTCTGCTTTTAAGTAGATAATTCCTAAACTTTTTAAGTGCCAAGTGCAAGCATGGGAGTGAGAGTGTATGACGGGGGACCTGATTTAGATGAGGGGGCCCGGGAAGGTCTCCTTTGAGGAAGTGACTAAGGTGAGTAGAGTCAGCTAAATTAAGTGGCGGGGCGGGGGGTGGGGGTGGGGAAGACTGAAAGAGAAGGGTGTGGATGGGAGAAGGTTATTCCAGGTGGAGAGGGAACAGCACCTGCCAAGGCACATGTTGGAAAAGTGACAAGGAACTGCAAAAAGGCCAAGATAGTGGAAAGGGTGGTGAACAGGGCAGGATGGGCAGCGAGGGCCACGTCACAGTGTGCCTGCTAGGCCGAGTTAAGGATTTGGGAGTTTACCTAAAGCAGAGTTATAAGAGCTGAGATATATTTTTAAAAGCTCACTCTGGCTGCTGTGGAGATGGATTGGAGTGAAGGCAGCGAGACGGGCTAGGCTTCTGTACAGAAGTGCAGATAGGAGATGATAGTAGCTTGGACGAAGGTATGGTCGAAAAGGTGAGAAGTAGGTAGATTGGAGACACATTTTAGAATGAGGATCAGAAGCACATTGTGTTGAGTGGAAATACGGAATAAGTGTTAGGGAGATTTTAAGGCTAACTCCCAGCCTCTGGCTCGAGCGACAGGGCAGCTGCCGGCCTGCTGCCTGTGGAGGGAATGGGCTCTGAAGAGGAATCGCGGACGGTGGATTTTGTACGTGTTACGTTTAAGATACCTGTGTGGCACCCAAGACAAGATGTTTTGTAGCAGGAAGTATAGATAAGGAAGAGAAGAGAGCCCGGGCTCCGTCCTCTTCAGACCTAGGGATCTCCAACATCTGGGGACCCTGCAGAAGAGGGGAGCAGCCCCCAGGAGGGAGAAGAGAGGAGGAGTCGCCGCTGAGGTCAGGATGAGGAATGGCTAGCTGCCTTGACATGAGTAACTCTTGGGGAAGCGGGGACCGAGGGGCTCAGATACCTGAGTGGGGTGAGTTGAGAAGTGAAGAGGGGCGAGGAAGCGGAAATAACCTGTACAGACTTCTCTTCAAGAGGCTCGGTTGTGAAGAGGACTAGGGAAAGGGGCCGTGGCTGAAAGAGGGGAGTTTGCTGCAGATGGTCGTCTGGAGGCTGGTGGGAATGGCCCAGCGGAGGCAGAAGTGAAAGGGGGATAGTCAGGAGAGGGAAGGGACAGTCAGACTGTGGCCCAGGCGGCGTCAGGGCTGTGGAATCCAGGGAGGGACTGGCTTCGGTTGGGAGAGACGGGCACTTCCTTGTGTGATGGCAGGGAAGGGCCATGACCTGTAGATTCTGGCTTCTCATCTCATGGCCTTGGTTTTCTCCAGATGGAAGAGAAGGTCATCCTCTGAGTGAGAGATGGGCGCTGGGCTTTAGGAGAGGGAGGAAGAAATGACTTCGTCGTTGCAGAGAGCAGGAGTGGGTCTGACTAGAGAAACACAGGGTGTGCTGGGAGTGGCACGAATGACGTTTCAGGGCTTTCCTCCAGCCTCTTTTCTCCCACCCTCCCCTGGAGGGACTTTAGGCTTCTCGAGAGGTCTGGCGCAGGATGGCCGGCCCTTTCCCGAGAGCCCAGCAGCTGGCCTGGGAGCCCTTCGGGACGGCCCCACCCTCACCAGCCTCACTTCTCACTCTGACTCCAATTGCTTACTGTCGCTGAACCCTGCTTCCTTTTGCCTTGAACACTCTTCCCTTCCCAAATGAAGTATCTTGTGCTCTGAGCTACCCCCCGCCCCCCTCAGCTGAGGCTGCTGCCCTTCCTCGTGACCTTCCCTCCCCCCATGCAGACGTGAATTGTGGCTTCTTGGTCCCTGCACTGGTCTCACAGCTGTGGTTGCTTAGACTCAGTCGTCCCCACTGGACTGTGATCCTTGAGGGCAGGGATGCATGAGAAGAGGCCCAGGTCCCACAGGCTGCTTCTGTGAGTTCTCACACTCTGGAGGGAGCCACAACTCCGGGAGTAGTGGGAGCGTGGCATGCGCCATGCAGCCGAGCCTGTTGGACTGCGTGCAGGTTCTTGGGGGTGGAGGGGTGTGGGGGAGCATGCACACATGACACGTGACTGGGGGCTCGTGCAGAGGCCTCTGGTGTTCTCGTGGTGTGGATTTCCTTCAGGCCACATTCCCTGAGCATTTTGGGTGACCGCGGCATTGTGCTCGTCACTGGGCCTTCTAGGAGTTCACCAGTAGTGGGAAAGGTAGTGTCCGCTGGTCGCTGGGGCACCTTGTGCCCATTTTGCTGCTTCTCTGGGAGCCAGAGGGATGAATATTGAGCTAGACCTTGCTTAGACCCTGAGGAATAAATGAGATGATGGGGGTGAAAGCCCCCGGAAAAGAGCTCTGACACCATGGGCTCTACGAGGGAACCCATTTCTTACCCTGCTTAGCAGGAGGCCTGCACAGTCTTGCTGCCCACATGTGCTGAGAGACCAAGGAGAAGATGAGGAGGGCCCTTGTGGCAGCTGCTTCGGCCTGGCCCGAGCATCAGAAGTTCGTCCTGCCCTCACTGCTAGGGTCAATTGCTACCCTTCACCCTCGGGACTGCCCCCAGGGAAGTGGCTTTTTGTGCCATAGCACTGACCTTGGGAGTGATCTTGCATCCCCTGGAGGGCAGATGGCTAGGTCTGGCCCCGATAAAGTCCTGCTTCCTGGCACGGTGGTGGAATAGCCAGCCCTTTCCTTGTGTTTTCCTCATCCCTGGCACAGGGATTAGACAGGCTGATGGAGATAGAGGCCAGAAGGTTAGCACAAACATGACCTCTGGAAGGAAACTGTAGCAGAAAAGGAAGAGGACGTGATGACAAGGACACTAGCATTGCATTCCGAGAGATGGCAGTCAAGGGATACAGAGATGCTGCTCTTCCTGTGGCCTGGGGAGCATCTGGTCAGCGTGGGCACCAAGACCTCTGCTTGGGGAGATGGACCAGGGGGCAGGGAGTACCCCACAGATAGAGCTGTGTGGTTTCCTCATTCTCCTTATCTATACGAGCAGCCACCTCTCCTTTTCCTGCAAGCCTGATGGATGGCTCATCAACTGCTTCCCCCTGGAGCCACCCCCACCCCCCCACCCCGCAACATTCCAGTTAGCCCTCTTGCCACAGTCTAGGTGTCTGCGTCCTATGGGAACAGAGCTGTGGTCTGAGGGGAGAGGGAGACTGGGTCTTATTGCATAGTGGGATAGATTAGAAACCTGGAAAAAGGAGGGTGGGGAGAGAAACCCACTGCCCTTCACTTTGTGTAGGACCCGGGAGTGACACCCACTCGCCTGCCTTGACCCACTTTCCCCCTTGCTCTCCTGCAGGTGTTGGAGCTGCGGCGGCCCATGGATTCCCGGCTGGAGCATGTGGACTTCGAGTGCCTTTTCACCTGCCTCAGCGTGCGCCAGCTCATCCGAATCTTTGCCTCACTGCTGCTGGAGCGCCGGGTCATTTTTGTGGCAGATAAGCTCAGGTAAGGCCCAGCAGGGCAAGGTGTAGAAGGGGCGGGGGGGGGGGG
>LNAC01000157.1:594478-683248 GCA_002007465.1 Ailurus styani | reverse complement strand
GGCACGTCCACTGATTGACCTGACGTGTATTTTTGAGCCCTACTTTGTGCCAGCCACTGTGGTATTGGTGTGGCAGGATGGAGAACTTGGGGGCATTTCTTCTTTGGCCCAGCCAAGAGGGTGCAGATGCAAATACGTGGGTATGAAGAAAGATTAAGTAAGATTTCCGGCTGATGGTGGCACTTCCTGTGGAGGAGGAGGCAGGGCTG
This sequence comes from Ailurus styani, assembly GCA_002007465.1. NCBI lineage: Eukaryota > Metazoa > Chordata > Mammalia > Carnivora > Ailuridae > Ailurus > Ailurus styani. The sequence continues at coordinate 683,039 of LNAC01000157.1, read as the reverse complement.
TCTCTGTGGGATGTGGAGTTGGAGGAGAGTGATGAGCTCTTAGGCTGAGCCACGTGAGGAAGGGGCAAGAGTGCTGACTAGGGGTCAGAGGAGCACTGAGCCCCCCAGGGAGGAGCCAGTTAGGACATCACCTGGAGAAGGCATCTATGGATTTGTGGAGGGTGCTGGGGAGGAGAGTGGTTGCAGGAAGGTTGGCCAGTCAGACTACGAGAGGGAAAAGATGTCCAGGGACAGGAGGTGCCTGTGAGGCAGGGGAGCTGGTTTAGGAGGAATACGAAAAGAGCTGGGTGGATCCTAGGTCTTGGTCCAAAACATTGGCATTTATGATTTTAGAGGCAGAGGAGTTCCAGATGGTTGTGCTATGGGAGGGGTGGTAGAAGGGTCACAGAACATGAGGCATTGTAGAAAGAGTTGAGCTCTCCTGGACGGTCAAGATTTACAAGAGTGTCTCAGTCTGTTCCGGCTGCTATAACAAAATTCCAGACTGGGTGGCTTATAAACAACAGAAGTGTATTTCTCACAGCTCCGAAGGCTAGACATCCAAGCTCAGGGTGCCAGCATGGATACGTTCTGGTGAGGGCCCGCTTTCTGGTTCAGAGCCAGAGCCTTCTCACTATCGTGGAAGGGGTGAGGGAACTCTGTGGGTCTGTTTATAATCCCATTCACGAAGGCCCCACCATCATGACCTAAGCACCTCCCAAAGGCCCCACCTCATATTTGGGGTTTAGGATTTCAACATAGGAATTTTGGAGGGTACAAATATTTAAACCATAGCATAGAGTATATGTGGGGAGTGGACACGCAAGTAGAGGATGAGATCTTGGCAACACATTGTATATTTTTTTGGTCAAAGAATCCATCACAGGAAGAAGTGGTTTCTTTAGAGTGGTGGAATTAATTCGGTCATTTGGACATTTATTAACCTACCTGCTCTGTGCCATACCATATGCCAGGTGCTGATGGGAGGGACAGAAAAGAAAAATCTTCTTTTGGGCTGGTCATCAGTAGGCCCAGGCTCCCTGGGGTCTTCCTTTCTTCCTATGTGAGGGGCTGCTGAGGGGAGCAGGAGAAAGGGACCTCTGAATGCCCTCACAGGGCACTGGGGCAGGATGCTGGGCCCATCCTCGACCCAGGAGAAGGAAGAGGAGGAAATTTCAGGGCTGCCGACTTTTCCAGCGAAGATCTGCTTCAGAAATGAAAACAGCCCCTCACTTCCCACCCCAGCTCAGTGTTTCTGTATCTCATAGTTGTGTGCATCTTGTGGTCCCTCAGGAAGGGGCCCCGCTCGGGAAGGGGCAGCAGGCAAAAGCCAGGGACAGCAGCCTCATGCAGTCCCTGTCTGCTGCCTCCCTGCCACCCATGTTCACTGTCCCTCAGCAAGGGAGGCTCTAGTCTGGCCAGAGCGTGATGTCCCCCCCGAAGCCTGGGCCCCGAGGTTCCTTTCTCCTGAAGGTTCCATCCCTCACTCAGGGCTTCCTCTTTGCCACCCCACCCATAGCCCAGCTCCAGTAGGGCCCTGAATACAGCTGTTGTTTCCTTTGGCTGCCCCTGCCTCTGAGCACATTCCTGCACCATTCTGGAAGGAAAGTTCCCTAGGGCTCTGTTCCTTGCTGGGGTTAGCATTCAAATTCTGCCATTCCTGGGTCTAAGAAAAGATACCCATTCTCCTCAGGGTCTGCTTGTGACTAGGGAGGGGCAGGGTAGGCAGTCCAGTGATGGCACCAGGCTTGGACTCGGTCAGGGCTCAGTGAGTCCGGCCAGCTCATGTCCTGTTGCCCACATTTTAGGTCGTCCACAAATCCTTTGTCCCTCCAGGTCTAGTTTTGATGTCTGGGTGTGTGGGAGGTGTGTACCGTATATGTGTACAGGCTCTGCAGTGATAAGCCCCAGGGGTATTCCAAACCTTCTGTCTCCAAGAGCCAGGTGCATTGGAGGGGAAGGTGGAGATCAATGTGTCCCTCAACCCTGAGACAGCCTTTTCCTAGATCTTTTCCAGATGGCTCTCCTTGAGGTGTGGGGAGCTGCTGTCCCCAGGGGAAAGGCTGTCAGGTCCAGGATACCTGTGCCTCTGCCTCAAGGCCCAGCACTATTTTAGGTGTCTGTAGGGTGGCTGGACAGGCAAGCAAGGCACTGGTGGATGAAACTCTTGTGAACATCCAGAGGTCCTTCAAGAAAAGGGGGTTTGTTTCTGCCATGCATTGGAACCATGTTCTCTGAAAGGGCAGGGGAGGGGATTATTCAGGAAAGGGGGAGAATTCCTGCTGGAGCTGATCCTGTAGAGTCTATTGTGGCTAACAGGTGCGACCAATAGAGGCAGAGGGTCAGAGTGGGAAAGTCAAGCTTAAAACTGAACTTGACTGTGGGCCTCTGCTTCCCCATCTACAATATGGTCACTAGGCAAAGGCCTTTGATTCTCTTCCCAGTAGATAGGTTGTTCAATCCAGGTGTGTCTCCTGTGTTTACTAGTGCCCTACACTAGCCCTCAACACACGTGGGGAGTGTACACTCACTTCTACTCCTTCTAGCTAGCACCCTGGAGGTCTTCCTCCCCTCTTGCATTGGTCATTCTGCTCAGATGGCTGGTCCTGGAGTGCTGGGTCTAGATGCCTGGAGCCCCCTCTAGGTGGAGAGAGGGATGACCCCACTGAGACCGTAGGCTATTTTTTGGAGCCTGGGAGGAAAGATGGGCATAGGCACCTTTTTCCAGCTTGGTAGGAATGGTGCCGGGCTCCTCACTTCAGTCAGTGGTCCTCAGTCAGACCACTTTTTGCGATTACAGCGAGGAAGGATTGGATAGACGGCAGAGTAGTCAAGTGACACTGGGCTGGAAGACAGGACAACTGACTGTGTCCTGGATTGGCCACTTATGAAACGGACCCTTCGTATCTGTGGGCCCAGCTATAAAAGGTAGAACTGGTAAGACGACCTCTGAGGGCCTTCCAGCTCTTCCGCACTATGAATCTGTGATCAACTCTTGCTCCCCTTACCTTCATATTCCCTGACTTGAGCTGATACTTCTCCACCAGGTAAGGCCTGTCTGTGCATTAGGTCTGCCCTTGGGGTATGTATGAGTCATTTGTGAGTTTAAGCTTTGCTGTGTGTCTTCATGGCTATTCTAGGTCAAGTCCCAAAGAAGGTTGGTACCAGTGTCCGTGAGGCCCTGAGCAGTGGGAATGTGCTTCACGAGTCTATAGCGTCAGATCCAGATCTGAACTCCATTAGCCCTTTTGTTGCACTGAGAGGTTTAACCGATAAAAGATGTTCTAATTCCCCTTCCCCAAAGGTGCTGGGCCTGGGCTCAGGTGCTTTTCTCTGTCTGTCTATCAGTACCCTCTCCAGCTGTTCCCATGCCGTGGTGGCCTTGCTCTACCCCTTCTCCTGGCAGCACACCTTCATTCCTGTCCTTCCGGCCTCCATGATTGACATCGTCTGCTGCCCCACACCCTTCCTGGTTGGCCTGCTCTCCAGCTCCCTCCCCAAACTGAAGGAACTGCCCGTGGAGGAGGTGGGTCATTGTCTGGGGACCAGCTGGGTAAGGGATGAGGGAAGGAAGGGACGGAAGGAACAGAAACTTCCAGAAGGGAGGGAGGGGCGGAGGGGGAAAGGAAGGGACCAAGACCACTGGAATCTTCTCACTTGTGGCCTCTGGGCCTCTCTGCCCGGCTTCTATCCTTTTTCCCTGGGTGCTCCATCCCTTGCTGGAGTTATTCCTGTTGTCTGACTCTGAGGGCATTGTAGGTGCTCATTCCCTGCATCACTGCCACTGATGACTCTTTCTCTTAGGCGCTGATGGTGAATCTGGGATCCGACCGATTCATCCGACAGGTAAGAAAGAGCAGGATCCCACAGAATATGGCCTGCCCTGGGGTAGGTGCCTGTTTGCTGCAGGCCCCAGAGCACCTGACACTGTTACACATATTGCTCAACTCTCACAGCCTATTTGTTGAGCTCTCTGGGCTCTATATTCACAGATTAGACAAGGGTGGGGAGAGACTGATCAGGGAAGTGTTGACCCCAGCAGATATGCCTTTCTGGTTGGGATCATCCAGTGTGATGGTAGTGTGGGAGTGTGAAGAGCATGGCCTGGAAGTCTGGACACTTGAGGTCTGGCTCTGCCACCTTGGAGCCCCACGGTCTCAGACAGGCCTCCGAACTTCTCCAAGCCAGAGTTCTCATCTCTAAAGCAGGCATGGTGACAGCACCTGCCTTGAAATGTTGCTGGGGGATGACACATGCTGCACAGAATGCTATGGAATGTCAAGGTTCGCAATCATCGTTGTAACTTCAGAAGGCCTTTGTTAGTCGTGGAAATCCTTCCAGCTTTCCACTCAGGAGCACAGCCCACTGGTGTACCTCTCAGAAGGTACAGTATTTTACCATTGACAACTGCCACTCCTGAGTACAAGGCATCAAGGTACAGACACGGAACAAGAATGCAGAGATAGGAACGACCGCCTAACCTCATACCTGAGCCACAGGCTGGGCCACAGTTTCCTTGTGCTGAGCCAGCATTGCTTCCCACCGTGGAGGTGGAGAGGGAGGAGCCGGGGAGGCTTCATCAGGGCGCTGGGTGAGGAACCCTCAGCTGTTCCTGGGAAGTGAATGCCACAGCCTCCACCACCTTTTATCTGTGTGACCTTGGACAAGTTTCATAACCTCTCTCTGTGCTCAGCTTCTCATTGTAAAATGAGGTTGATAGTAGTATCAGGATTCGGGGGAGGAATGAATAAGATTATATATTTAAGCTCTTCAGCCAAGGCCTGGCATAAAGTACGTGCTCAGTCAGTGTCTGTGATTATGATGACTATGTGCTTCCCTTCCCCTGTAGATGGATGATGAGGACACGCTGTTACCAAGGAAGTTGCAGGCGGCTCTGGAGCAGGCTCTAGAGAGGAAGAACGAACTGATCTCCCAGGACTCTGACAGCGACTCCGATGATGGTGAGTGAGGCTTACCCCGGGCAGAATCCTGGGCTCTGGCCCCAGGACTCCCTGGGCTCTGACCTCAGGATTCCCTCTGCTCTGGATCCGGGCCTCATGGCACCAGGACACTGTTTCTACACACCAGACCCTTCTGGTTGACAAAGCTCCAGGTACAGGACCTTGGTCTCAGGCTAGCATAGAATTCTCTAGCCCCACTACCAGTGGGCTCAGGGAGTAATGGGCCTTCAGGGAGAGAAGATTGTGGTTTTTGTCAGAGAGAGTTGAGAAACATAACATTTGGGGGCACTTCTAGGGTGGCCCAAGCTAGAAAGCTACCCTCTTCCCTCTAATTCTTCTCTACTTCAGAAGGTTTGAGAAGGGGCGCCTGGGTGGCTCAGTGGGTTAAAGCCGCTGCCTTCGGCTCAGGTCATGATCCCAGGGTCCTGGGATCGATGCCCACATCGGGCTCTCTGCTCAGCGGGGAGCCTGCTTCCTCCTCTCTCCTCTCTCTGCCTGCCTCTCTGCCTACTTGTGATCTCTCTCTCTGTGTCAAATGAATAAATAAAATCTTTTTAAAAAAAAAAAAAAGAAGGTTTGAGAAGGAAAACCAATGACATATGGCAATGCCTAGACTCTTCTTGCTGATAGGAAACTAGTTATTCCTCCCTCTGGGGCCTTGCCTTAAGCCCTTGCAGGAGATGGGGGGAATTTCCTCTTCTTGTGAAGCCCAGGAAAACCACCAAGGGTAAGGGGTATGGGGAAAGTGATCCTCTGGTCTCTGATTTCCACTTGCATTCGCACAGTGAATATTTGCCAACTTCCATGTGCAGAGCACAGTTTCTGACCCTCCAGCTCAGGGGCTAGTTACAAGCGCAGGAACACAAGAGATAAAGTTTCAAAAATAGATAAGTGATTCTGGCTAGAAATCCTCTTGGGGAGAGGGAGACAATAGCAGCTAGATGTTGGGGTTGGAGGTTGGAGATGACCGGTTCTTGGCCCGAACCTCAAAGATTTGTCTTTTCTCTTCCAGAATGTAATACCCTCAATGGGCTGGTGTCGGAGGTGTTTATCCGGTTCTTTGTGGAGACTGTTGGGCACTACTCCCTCTTCCTGACTCAGAGCGAGAAGGGAGAGAGGGCCTTTCAGCGAGAGGCCTTCCGCAAGTCTGTGGCCTCCAAGAGCATCCGTCGTTTTCTTGAGGTTTTTATGGAGTCTCAGATGTTTGCTGGCTTCATCCAAGACAGGGAGCTAAGAAAGTGTCGGGCAAAGGGTAAGGCCAGAAGACCTTGGGGTTGGGGGCTATGGGCCTCTTCTGTAAATTGTCTGCTACTAGCAGGAACCGTGATGGAAGCTCTTAGCTGTCAGCTAGGGCCAGGCCTCCTACCATCCCTTTCTTCTGATAGAAACCACCAAGGGAGCTTTCTTCTTCTCCTGTCACAGTAAATGCCTTCACAAGGCTGTGCACAGGCTGGAACCATGTGGCTGGTAGGGCTCCTCTCCACCCAAGAGCAGCGTGCCATTGTTGCCCATCCTCTCCTCAGATGCCCTTCTCATTCAGAGAAAAAGACCAGACTGAGCAATTCAGGGGGTGCTAAGAACCACAGGTTGGAGAAGCCCTTGAAGAAAACTGAGCTAGCCGAGGTTGGTGGCAGCCTCCATTCAGAATAGGTCACCTTGTTTCTAGTACCAACTCAGCTCACTCTAGGACTTTTTTTTTTTTTTTTAATCTCATCAAGATTTTTCTGTCTAACTTCAGGGTTATTACGTCTTCTGTCCACTGATGCTGTCCATTTAGTCTAACAAACCTTTTGGAACAACATGGTAGAGTGATCTAAGAGGACCTAGAGAAGGCACCCAGCTCTGAAACAAGTGGCATCTTTGCCTCATGGAATGTAGCTCAGGCACATGCACCGGGATGCAAGGTGCTGAGGGCCTCTTGCTTCAACAGAGAGAGCACAGTGAGATGTTATTAATTACAGTTCTGATGATGAGACAGTCTGAATTCTATTAAGATGCTCCCATAAACTGTAATTGCAGATCCTTGGTTTCTCTGTGCCCGTGGTCACCTCCAATAGGCCTCCTCATCCCTTCCTGCAATGATGGTTCTCTTCCCTGTTCCTCCTCTTCCCCAGGCCTCTTTGAGCAGCGAGTGGAGCAATATTTAGAGGAACTCCCTGACACTGAGCAGAGTGGGATGAATAAGTTTCTCCGAGGTTTGGGTGAGTAGCATGGTCACTGACGAGAAGCTGGGGCTGGGGGATCTGTGCCCAACTACTCTAAACCAATGCCAGTGGATATTTATATTGGGGCTGTAGACAGAACAATAAGAGAGCCCCTGGTGAAGAGGTTCCCAGCCCGTCCTCCAAGAGCATTTAGCACGCTATTTACCAAATTGCAGAACCAAGAGAAACCACAGATCCTTACATTAATCAGGTCTTTTCCCACGTGCTTCTTCCTGAGTATATGTGAGGTTGCTGGGGGCAGTGAGCATGTCTCAGCTTAAAGGAAAACTGGGGCCAAAGAAGTTAAATAGCTTGTGCACAGCCCCAGAGTGATTGATACCAGTGCCCTAATTAGTGCTCTAGCATATTTCCACTGCCCTGGATCAGATCTGTCACAGCTGAAATCCGGTCTTTCTAACCCTGTTTCCCACTGAGAGGGTTAGGGCTGTTATAAGAGTTGATACTGAAACCTTCTCACTCTTGCCCTCTCTGACCCACAGGCAACAAAATGAAGTTCCTCCACAAGAAGAATTAAGCCCCTTTCCCAGTAACGGAGTCCAGTGCCTTGCCGAGCCTGGAGCCTGGGGAGGGGGCCAGCTTGGAACCCTCTGGGCTGCTGTGGCTGCTCTGCCCCTACAGACCCCACCCTCCAAGCTAGCCCACCTCTGCCTTCACGATATCCCAGGATACTGTTTGTAAATAATCTGCTGTAAGCTTTCTTATCTCTTTTTGTAACAAGCAAAGAGAATCTGGTAAATATTTGTATATTCCCAAGGGGCTGGGTGCTGGCGACTGGCCAATTATGTGCAGCTGACTGTCTCAGCCAAACCACTGATCTTCCCCCGGAGGCTCCTGGCCTGCCTGCCTGAGGCCCCTGCTGCCAGTCTTGGGCCCTGGAGAGCAGATGCTGTCTTGTTATGTACAGGAGGACTATTTTTTTTTTTTTTTTTAAATCTTAGAGTTTCTATTTTTTTCTAGTAGTCCCCCTCCCGTAACCCTCTGTTTTTGAAAGGCAAAGGCCAATCAATCCCCATTTGCAGCGTGGTACCAGGCTCTCGGGCCTGGCCTTCTCTTGTTCCTCCCACCTTTGTGATGGTCAGTGAGTCAGGGGAAGCCCACCCCCCACCCCGGCTGTGCCAGTGCTCTCCAGGCCCAGCTCCCAGTCCGTGGTGGCCACGATGCGGTACAGGGCATCCCTCCTTCCCACCATCTACGGGTGTTCTTAATAAACAGTGTACAGTTGTTTGGGCCCAGAGCCCTACGTGTTCTTTGGCGTCATTTTCTAGAGTTCCCTCTCCTGGCAGATGGGCTGCGATAGGCCAATCAGGAATGAAACACCATCATGCAGGGAATTGAGTACTTCCTTTAGAGTTTAGCTTCAGTGTGAGTCACTTACCTCCCTGTAATCAAGTTCTCTGGCTCGAACTGTTATGACTGGCCTTAGACGATACCTTGTCATTGTTCTTGTTCAGCTTGCCACTTCAATAACCAACTGTTCAGACTCTCAGTAAGTGTTCCCAGTGAAGGAAAGGATGATCAGTGCTTTCAGCTCCACTGTTAGGTGAATCTTAACATTTTCTTATTTAGTATGAAGCCTTTAAGATATCATTGGGTATCCTGACATTGGTGGTTGAAGCTCAGTGAAAGCCAACCCAAGCTTGCTCATTCCCCTGGCCCATTGCCTATAGCTCTTCTGTCATTCTGTGACTAGTTTTCTCCTGTTGGAACCCTAGGTTTGCATGCAGAAACTTCTGCAATATTCCATGGAAAAGCAAGAAGAGAAGCAGGGCAGGGAATATGGGTGGTTTAGGTTTTCCACCCACCCAAGGGCTTCGCAGAGCAGAGACTGAAAATTTCCAAGATGAGAGATGAGGTAGTAAGCTGGAACTCTCTTCACTGGAATTCAGTCTGGCACTGGCAGGATTTGAACCAAGAAGTAGACCTTCCTGTCCTTCCACCCTGGCCTACTTAAACTGGAGACGGGGGTCGGGGTGGGGGGTGGGGGGTGTATTATATATAAAATGGAGGTAGATCTAAACTAGATTTTTTTTTGTTGTTTAGAATCAACCCATACATTGCAGGATGTCTAGCAACCTTGGTTGCTTCCCCTCCATGATTGTGACAAACAAAAACTGCCCCATTCATTTTCTAACTGCCCTCCCAGAGGGTGGTTTTGCCACCATTGGAACAAGTGTCTTTAAACCACTTTTCTTACAACCCTAGGGCACTAGGGTTGCCTGCGGAGTGTCAGCCCTCCTCTATTCTGGAGTCAAGAACGGCCCTGGGTTTTCTCCTAAATCAGTTTGGTAACTTTTAGAGCAGGGCAGTCTGCCCAATACATCTTCCTAAATGCTCTATTTTTTTTTTTTTAAACTAAATACACATGTTCTGGTAAACTGTAGTGTCAAAATGAGGAGTGTGGGCTCCTTAAGGGCAATATTTTGAAGAGTACCCTTGGAAAGCCATATTATTCCAACTCCAGCTCATATTGGAATTAGGGATCCCCAAAAAGCATCCTAACTATAATCACAGCTCAGTTCAAATTTTTGCTAAAAATAATATCCTTTATTTTACATGGAGACTTGTAACTTGTACCCAAATGACTTATTTATTAAGATATTATAAAGTATTAAAAAAAAGTGGGAATAAAAGTAAAACAAAAATTGGGCTGTAAAATAGAGCCAGAATGAAACATACACTTGAACTTATATTCTAAGGGTGATACACGAAAGTAATTTCTAGAGCCAAAGTGGTGGTACGCGTTCCAAAACATCTTATTTGCCTATGGAGGTGGGTGTGAGGGTCACGTAAAAAAGTCAGGAAAACTCTAGACTAAAAGAAAATACTACTTTTCGGTACTGGCAAGTTACAGGTAACTTGGAAATTATTTTCTGTCCACTTATATTGCCTTTTAATATAAATATGCATTTGGTTAAGCAAGAAACTCAAACTATCAAAACATACATCTCCCCCACCTCCCAGAGCTCATGAAGAAATGCCTTCTCAGTTTTATGTTCTCCCAGAACATTTCCATTTCCATGTATGTACAAGCAGGTGTCCAAGGTACCATGAACGTCGTAGCTGGCGCTCTTAATCTTTTTGACAACTCATTAACAAGCTAATTCTGAGAAGTCTGGAAATTCCCGTCTTTGACGTGCGTATAAAACCCATGTTTCCGAAAGCGCTATAAGGTTGGCCCACCCCCAGTTCCGAAGGGGCCCACGCCCACCGGGAGCCGGCCGAATTAAACCTCGCGCCACGCCTGGGAAAGTCTCTAGGCCGCGCGACGAGCCCGGCCCGCCCCTTCCGGAACCGGCGCCGAGCGTGCTTCCGGTCGTGGGAGGGGGCAGGGTTATGTGACCCCGGAACCAGAGCCTTACACTCTCCGGAAGTAGCTCTCCGCGGCCGAGGCGAGAAGAGCTGAGCAGTGGGGGTGTTGTGTGGTGGCGTCGGAGAGGTCGAGCAGTGTGAACCACAAGGGCAGCCGCGGGAGCGCCAGTATCTGTTGGGATCTGGCCGCTGCCATCTTCGTAGTCCTCCGCCTTCCGCCGACCGTGCGCCCTTAGGCTTGTTTTCGGTCCCGGGCTGCCTGCGTTTGGCCTAGCCATCAAGTAAGGATACGTGTATTTGAAATGAAACCTTAAATTGGATTTAGCAGATTTTGATAATGGGGTCGGGTCCGATATCGATAACTCATCTTGTTACAGCTGCAGTTCCAGGTTTGGATGAAAATATTTAAAACATGTATATTAGGCCAGAAATTCTATCCTTAGCAATTCAAGCATATAGAAAATAAGCAGGTTAGCCCGATGTGCTAGGTGACGTTATTTTTCCAGTTTGAAGAGGAAGGTAAACAAATGGTTGAAGACTACGGACTTACAAGGGCATCTAACAAAGCTCTGGTCTTTGTATATGGGAAGACTTCCATTAACCCTGTGCACGTTATCAGCCACTAAAGAGACCAGTGGCAGTGTCTGTGCTTGCAGGACAGACTAATCAAAACTTGGCAGCTTCATTTGTTTCTTCGACGTAGACCCTATCTCGGCAGTGGCCCCTTTCATGCAAATGTGGTTAAAACGTAAGGTTTGCGCTTGGTCCCATCAAACAAGCCAAGTGCTCACTATAGCTCTGCGCCCTTTCATTTGTAACATGAAAATATGGCTTCGTCTATTGGCTGCCTTGGCAATATTAACACCCAAATCAAAGCATCGGCCAGCTATTAGTTGTAGATGACTGAGCAAGCTTGAGGCAACTTCAGCGTCCTTCCCAGGCCAGGCGGGATGGCATGGTATCTGGGCTATCTTCTATTTAAAGTGGCTGGGGGATTCACAGACCTGTACCCCTGGGGCAAATAATAAAAAAATAAAAGAAAAATAAAGTGGCTGAGGGACTTTCACATTCAGCATGGCCATATACACCTCCATACAGGATTGGAATATTATCCCACTTTGCTCCATCCTGTTTATGGATAGTGATGCTACAGTGCTAAGTAATTTCTGGGTAAGAAACTGGCTTCTAAGGCCAACGTATGGGCCACTGAATCCCACCTATCCGGGCCTAACCATTTAGCTGTCATTCCCACCCCAATTCATCCACTTGTCAAGTCCTGTCCTTTGGGATTTCTGAGTTCTACTCCTTTTCCTTTCTCATTCCCATTTTCTTTGTCCCACCTCCCACTGCAGCTCAGTCCCTAACTACATTCTCACTTATTTTGCTTAACTTTTCCAATTGGTTAGCATGTTTGCTCTTTCCTCTGCTTGGATCACTTTGCCTTGACTTAATCAGACCAAGGGGATTAATGTGTCTGCTCCCATAATCGTTCACAGTAAGTCAAAAAGGTTCAGTAAATACTTCCATTTTACTTAATCCACAGTCCTCAGATGCCATACACAGCTGTTAAGATTTGGGTCAAAAGCTCAAACCCTATCTGAATCTTAAGATACTCTACATTTTTGTATCTTCAGTGTGTAATTATAACCAATTAGACATTAATATCAACTACAACCCATTTCAGATCCAAGACCTCAGCTTCCATATTTTATATCATTCAAAAGACACTAAGGGACAACCAGTTTTCTCATCAGAGATCAAATCTGAATTATCCAGTTGTTTGTCCAACTGAGTCAGGCCTTCGCAGCACTTAACCAAATCAGCTAAGATTGCTGTCCATTTTCCTTTTACTTGAGCATCTGCAAAATCTCTAAAGGTTGTTACAAATTTGTCCCATAGAAAGTCATGGTTCCCAGCCCATGTTATCACCCCAGAGGACTAAGGAAATACCACTCTGCCAAATGAAACCTAGTTGTATTTTAAGTGTCATCCTATTTCTTTGGCCAGGGTTCTAGACAACAACTTTATTTGGGGCCAAAGAAAATTTTGTAATTTTTGGAAAGAACTAGAAAAACTATAGTAAATTATAATTTGCCCTGAAATCTGAAGGTCCTATCTGCACACAAGCTTTGATCATCATTATGTCTTGGTAGGAGATACAGACCCTTTCTACAAACCCGATTCCAGCTTCTGGCTTTTCATTTGCTAAATACGTTTCAGACCAGAATCTTTAGCATTTCATGATGTAGTTTTGAACATCAGTACACAGGGATACATAAATCCTGACAAATGCTTTTTAGATTCCAAACCACCCTCATGTGTGTGGTGTGTTTAACATTCAGACTGCTGGGCCCCATCTCAAGATTCTGGAATGGTATGGTAAACAATGATGGAGTCAAGGAATAAAAAACCTTAGGCTCAAGAATTACATCCTTCACAATTGCTTCAATCGATCACTCTGTCCACTCTTTAGAATGTGCCCCATCAAAACTTTTGGGGTGCTTGACTGGCTCAGCTGGTAGAGCAAGTAACTCTTAATCTCAGGGCCTTGAGTTCAAGCCCCATGTTGGGTGGAGAGCTTACTTAAAACTTCAAAGATCCCAAGTCTTCCCTTTTGAGCCACGTATTAAAGGGTGTATTCTCCAACTCATTGTAAATTCTGAAGATACAACACAAACTGGCTTTTCAACTCTAAGATACATACACATGTTATCATTCTAACTTTATAAATGAAAGGTTCAAGTATTGGACCAGGTCCTCTAAGTGCTGGTGCTTATCTCTTCCACACTTTCTGAGGGGAGTTGACAGAGGGTCTCAGGCTCTCATACTCTTACTCCTAAAATCTGTTAGGTGGGTATCTGATATACAGGTAGGGAGGTAGGGGTGCCAAAGAATTTACACCCAGACCAGAAAAGAAAAGCACTTGTTAGCATTTAATGAACCTCCCCCCACGTGGCTTCAAGCTACTAGAACACAGGCGCCCCCGACACCCTTAATCTTCTCCTCTGCTCTTCTACTGAAGAATTTCGCCTTCACAATGACAGGCTGTTTTGGGAGTTTCCCCTTTCCCAAAACTTTGTAGTAGCCCTAGAGGAATAGAAAAAAGCGTTAATAAACACCACAGCAGGTACCAAACTCCCTGGCATGAAGAAAGATGCCTGCCAATCTACGCCATCTAGGAGCTGGGAGGGCATGTTTCTGATCTGGGCACTACCGGGGGCACTGACTGCCCTCGCCAGTGAATCAAGACCAGCTGATTCTCTCTGAGGACTCTAGCACACCAGGACAAGAGATGTGTCAGGATGTGACTCTAGCCTCAAGCAAAGCACCCCCCCCCACCCTATTCAATTACCAGGTAAAAAGCAAAAAGACCACATTCCCAGCAATGTTCCAAGAAGCCCTGACCATCAAAATTGCTCAAGGAGTGCTACATAGGCTGGGCAAAGGGATTTAAAACTCAACCAAAAGCCCCTTTAATGTATAGACTACCTCCATACCCATGGGATGTAACACTGACACAAAGACCAGAACTCCAACAAAAGACATACAAAAATGCTTTGGGGTGTGTGGAAATCTCTTCAGATACTGGAGATCCATAAATAACATTCAGACATCTTAGGATTTTATTCTGTAAGGGACATAAAGGGCCAAGAGTTGTGCCTCAAGTAAGGAGGGTTGTCTAAGAGGGATCAGAGCCAGCTGAGCTAAGATACTGCCAAAAGCTTAGGCCAGAAATGTAAACTTGTATAAATCAGAGCAGTAACTGTAGGGATGACATTACTGATTGGAAAACATTCAAGAAATAACAAAGTAACTGAATGAATGAGGGATTGTAAAGATTTTTCTTCTTCAAATATTTTATGTGAATCACAACTGAACTAGAGAGTTCAGTTTCAGTCAGTGAGTTACCTGTGGAAATTCCATCAAAAGATGGAATAGTCTAAGTCTAGTAGGTAATTGGGAAGAGATTCCAGGTAGGAGATCAAATAGATTAGATTATCCAGAATTTTGAGAGGCAAGGGCCATATAAAGTCAACAACTATTCCTTCACTCACCGATCGCACCACATCAATGATAGGAGCAGCTCCAGTCTTGTTTTTGGCGGCATTTACCCGTGTCTGCTCACTGACTAAGGTCCACAGTTTATCAAGGTTGACAGTTGGGCAGAAGCTCTGGTTCCTCTTTAAGTGGTAGTGTCTCATACCAACTTTTCCAAAGTAACCAGGGTGACTAGGAAGAGAAGGGTAATCACTTTCATAACCTGACTCCAATTAAGAAGTGATGTGTATCATCTTCATAGTTCATCTCTCCTACTAGTTTTAGAGTAAATTGTTCACTGGTGTACAGTAGTGACAGCAGGTATTCCATCCGTTGCTGAACTAAAACCAATCTTAAAAAAAGCCACCGAAGATGTTCAGGAGTTGCACACTAGCCTTATTTCATAGAACCAGGAGAAGTCACTGAAAAAGTCAGAGGCAATGCCAAGACCAGAGGTCTTCCAGATCACTTGACAGTATTTTATGAAAATTCTACACATTCTTGTAATAGATTTTCTAAGCAAATCTGGGGGCATAAGTCAATATAGCAGGTACATAATCTGGTGTCACTAACCTGGTGACTGACTATGCCATGAGGATCACAGCCAGTGAATAAGGTCAGCAATTACTCTTCGAGGACTCTAGCACACTAAGGCAATAAGCCAATACCCAAGCGTGACTCTAGCCTCGATGACAAGTTCTTAGTCCGCATCAAATGTTAACTTGGTAAAACCCAGCAACACACGAGGTTTTCCAGTGGGAAGAGCCTTTCTTCCCACTGAAGGTGTCCTGAGCCAGCCCTCCACCCCTAACTCCAAACTGTCCATGTCAGTTAAAGTACAGGCCAAGAAACACTCACTATTTGTCAAAGTTGATCCTGTGATGATGCATGCCACCAGCATTACCCCGGCCTCCTGGGTGCTTCCGGTGCTTGCCTGCAAGAATATAAAGCTACATGGCTATAGCCTTCTCCAGCCCCTCAATTCTCCTCCTTTCCCCACACTTCTGAGTATTTACTTATCTTGTTCCCAGTCTATAATACCTCTTTAAGCACTGCTATTCCCTCAAGCTTCTGGGTGAAATATCTCCTTGCAATGTTCCACATCACAGCACCATCCACAGTACTCCATGCCTTCAACAAATTAACACTTTGCCCCAATCAAATCTTATCCCCCCAAATGATGTTAAATTCTCTTAAAGTGGAGTACTGTAGAGATTTCTAAGAGAAAAAAATTCAACCGCTAACAGTCAAATTCAATCCGACTGACCACTAACAGTCAAATTCAATCCGACTGAGTGCACAAAGCGAACCCACTCTACCCTACCCACTTCCCGACTAAGTAAGCACCCGGCGGGGAACGCTCAAAGCCTACCAGGATGGGATGCCGGCACTTACCGATGCGGCCGTGGCCATGGCTCACGTGGCCCCTAAGTTTCCGGGTCTTCCTCAGTCTGGAAGGCTGTATGGAAAAAGGTGCTTGGTGATAAGGCCAAAGGGAGGTGGGGCAGAGGGCGAACTTGACCGTCTGCGAAGGGTCTGTAGGCTTTGGGGGTCAAGGATCTGCGTTGGGTCACATTCAGCAAAGGTGATGTTACGGAGTGGCCCAGGGCCATGCGGCCTCATCAGGGCGGCGCCCGAGCGCGCGGGTCCGCGTGTCTCAAGAGCTCCGAACCCCGAGAACACGCGGCCCGACTTCAGGGCCGATGCCGGCCACCCTACCCTGAGGCCCGCCATGGGCGGCCTGGAAAACCCGGCCAAGATCGGGAGTAGGTGGTGAGGTGCAACGCGAGTAGAGCTCGAGGCCTGCACAAGCAACTAAGCGGAGGCACGGAGAGAACCACCTACCATGTCGGCAGCCCAGACGGAAAAGGGAGGCCTTTGCGAAATCTCGCGAGGTACCGATAACGGGGGCGGAGCCGATGAGACTCACTTCCGGCAGGGAGGCCGGGCCTAGGGCGGGGTTTCTTGAGTCTCGCGGGTTTCGCGGGTCTCGCGTGACCGCAAGACTGGCCCCTCGCCTTTTTGAGGTGGGTTTCCTCCCTCTCAGCGGAATCTGGCTGACGATGGCGGCCGGACGACCCTCTCAGCGCTGTCCTCGTTCCCTCAGGCTCTGAGGCTAGAACTGTCGCTGAATCCGCGGCCTGGGGCGCTGTGTGGTGCACGCCGCCGCGGCGCTTTGGCCCTGGAACCCGCCTGGGCCACCGTACCTCAGCTCCTCGCCTAACGCCCCAATTCTGAGCCGTCCCCCGCGCCTCGCGTTGTTTGTGGTCGGCTTGGCTCTGGTGGTAGCGGTTGCTGGCTTGTCCTCTGGCCGCAGTGAGGATTCGCGGGGCACTGTTTGACCCTCATTGTGCCCACAGGGTATCTTCGCTCTGCTCCCTCTGAAGTCTTTCCCTATGTGCCTGCCACCCACCGGCACCTGTTCACACTCCCGAGGGGGCGCTCGGTCTTAATTCCATTTTTGCTTTTGTGCTATTATTCTGGGCACCCCGAGTTTGAACAATACCTCATACTTCAGGGACCTGTATACCTGGTTGCTTTATGGTCCTTTTAATCCAGACTCTAAATACTTTTTTCTAACAACCAAATTTTAAGATTTCACCTGAACCTACTTGACATGGCCGTGACCCTCTTTCCTGGACCAGAGAAACCCCTGCTAAGCCTCGACCCTGTGAAACTTCTCTGACCCATTCGGTCACTGCTGCTTACTTCTCCCACTTGCGCCCCCATGCAGTCTCGTAGCTCTTATATAATCGTAGACTACATTTGTCTTCCCTACTTGACCAAATTCCCTAGTAGTTCAGGATTGTTTTCTTCTATCCACGCACTCCCAGTTCCTGGCATGTAGGACGTGTTCCACAAATTAAGTGACTGAATGTACTTACTCTCACCTCACTCAGTGGAAGAGACATTTCTCAAGTTTCAACTGGTGTCCAAAATCCCATTCTTTCAATTACTCTGTGTGTGTATTTTCCCTGCCCCATTCCTGTCAGGTAACATGTTTTAGCGAAAATATCCTAAATTCTCCCTGACTGCTTTCTACCTACCATTCTTGCTCTTTCTTTTACAGCCAAGCTCCCCAAAAGAGTAGTCTGTGAATTCTGTCCATTTTTCATTTCCCATACATTGTTTAATCCACAGCAATCTAGCCCTCAGGCACACCACTCTGACTCAAATCATCAATTAAACAAATACCAAATTGAATGGACTCTTCCCATTCCTTTTACCACGTGTTCTCTCTGTTGTACTTTACCTCTTCCACTCCTTTTAGAAACTTTTCCCTTCTTTCTTTTTTTTTTTTAATTTTATTTTTATTATTTGCCCAAGGGGTACAGGTCTTTTTCCCTTCTTTCTATCTCTCTGGCCATTTCTCAGTCTTTTCAGGTTCTTCTAACTGTATTCACTATTTAAGTGTTGCTATTTTTCAGCCTCTCATCCTTGCCTCTCAACTTTTCACAGTACACAACCTTCTTGTGTGAGCTTATTTTGGGTGGCTTCAATTCACATCTCTATTGCTGAGCTCCACACTCATGTATTTACTTAATCTCTGATTCTTATTCCTTGAACATTCTACAGACAAACTTGGTAAACACATTCAAAGACCTCTATCTTCCTTGCTCATTGGTCCCTTCTCCTTTATACTATATCTTGGTGAGTGGCACACTCGACCACCTAGATAGTGATGTCACAGAGACCTGAAAATTGTCCCCAAGACTTTGTTTCCTCTAATACACTGTCAACATATCTTTTTGCTCTATATCTCAAATCTGCTTCCTCCTGTTAAGTCCTCATGCCACTGCCTTCATTAAGACCCTGATCATAAGATCTCTTATCTTGAGTTCAGCTGCCTCTCGTGGCCACCTAGGCTGCATTCTTACCCTTCTCCAATCCCTTCATCCTTCGCATCTCTGCCAGGTTAATCTTCCCAAAACATGGCTTTCATCCTTTCACTTACTTGATCAAAAAGTTGGATAGCTCCCTATTACCAACAGAATACATCCCACTTGCCTTTCCAAACCAAGTGCAGCTTCTGCTCTTCCAAGAGCTTTTCCCTGCAGTCAGACTTGATACATCCCTTCTGCCTTTTTGCCCGTGCTTGTGCCATTTCTCATGCCTGTAGTGCTCATCTTCTTCCTGATCAGCTATCCTGAATCTTCAACTTTTAAGGCCCACCTTAAATTCTGCTTCTTCCATAGTGATAACAGCCAAATACACCTTGCAGTTTACAAAATGCATCTGCCTGAGAGTTCAACACTACCAGCCCCATTTCATGAATAAGAATGAGAATTGAGGCACAGAAGGTTGAGTGACTTGCCAGAGGCTAGAGAGCTGCCAAGATACAGAGCCCAGGCCTACCTAATCTTTAGTCTTCTCTTTCCAGATCTGCTTTTACCTCAGTGACCACTCCCTCTCTGACCTCACAGCATTATGGTCTTCATCAGTCCTTCAGTCCTTGATTACATACTGCCTGTAACCAGTAGAAAGAGGGGCCTTAAGAGCAGAAAGGGGGTGAGTCTTAAGAAGAGATCACACCAGGTTTGAATCAAATCTGGCTAGTAAGTGCACAAGAGATGAACTGAGCTACCCTTGGGAACATGGTCTGTGAATGGAGGTAAGCTGGGCAGAGTTCTGGCAATGAAGGGTAACCATCAAGTGTCCTGTAAGGAGGACTAGAGCAAGGACCAAGACTGTCCAGGGGGTAGAGGTAGGGTTCTGGGTCATTGGCAGTACTTCTGGGTAGTTTTGCCAGGTTCCATGGGTATAGAGGAGCTACATCCTATCCCTCAGGTCATCCATCAGAATGGAAATTCTCCCTGAGTGGACCAGCAGTCTGTGTTGGGTTCTGTGTTCACCTAACATTCTTCTCATTGGTGGTTTGATCTCCAGGGTAGAGGGCGTGCCCTGGGTGATTGTCTGGATCTGGTTTCTAGCAGGCTTCATTTCATTCCCAAGGCAATCCTATAGCTTTAACATAATGCTCATGTGCGTTTCGTCATGTTTCCCTAGGTCAGTTTCCCTAGGTTGACTACCTCTGAGAGAGCAAATGAAGTTTGAGTTCTGTATCCGCAAAGCCGAGTAGCATCCAGACATTCGGCATTTGGTGACCGTCCTTCTCCACTCAGGAACATGGAACATGACCCTGAGACATGACCTCTGAAAGGCCTGCTTCTCTGTGGCATCTCTTCTGAAATAGAGTGTGGCCTTGTGACATCTCAGGCATTTGGGCTCCCCCAGAGAGTCAGGGCCTTAGAAAATACCTGTGAAATGAGCAGAAGGGAGATGATGCCAGGGAGCAACCTAGAGAGACAGGTAAATGTGCTGACCTTTTTGGTACCCCAGACCTTTCTCCAAGGGACCTTATGAACACAGCCCCACCCTGAAGAGGGCCCTGTGATCCCTCTTTCTTCCTCTCCTCTTTGGGTTCCCGAGTTCCTCAACAGTCCTTCAGATAGCAACAAAATGGCTGGGTCCAGCCTTGTTTACTTGCACTCCATCTTTAGGTTTGGACATTTGGAAATATTATGTTGCTTTCCTTTTTCAAGTAGAGGATTGTTAATTTTTTTTTTT
Source organism: Ailurus styani (assembly GCA_002007465.1). NCBI lineage: Eukaryota > Metazoa > Chordata > Mammalia > Carnivora > Ailuridae > Ailurus > Ailurus styani. The sequence continues at coordinate 662,959 of LNAC01000157.1, read as the reverse complement.
TTAAAGATTTTATTTATTTATTTGACACAGAGAGAGAGATTACAAGTAGGCAGAGAGGCAGGCAGAGAGACAGGGAGAGGAGGAAGCAGGCTCCCCGCTGAGCAGAGAACCCGATGTGGGCCTCGATCCCAGGACCCTGAGATCATGACCTGAGCTGAAAGCAGAGGCTTTAACCCACTGAGCCACCCAGGCGCCCGAGGATTGTTAATTTAAATGGGGGAGAGCGAGGGTTTCTGTTTTTTTAAGTGAGAATTCTAGAAAAACTGAGAAATCCAAATTTATTTCAGAAAGGATTTTAAAAATTGCATGTAATAGAAAAGCCAGTGAAACATTAAAGAAAATGTTAAAAAATAGAAGTATAAATATCTTGAATCATACTACCTTACAATGCTGTTTTTATGTGTGAATATTACCTTTCAGCTCTTGGCTACATGGAGAAATAGCTGCCTACAAAGCTAATGATCATAGCACACAAATCCTTTTGTATTCTGCTTTTCATTTAATATCATGACATTTTTCTGAATCACTACCTGGTCTTCACAACTATTATTATTAACAGTTTAAGACTAATTTATCTTCAGCAGGTACTATAATTTACCATGCCATTTTCTCCTGTAAGTTGTTTTCTGTTGTTGTTGTTGTTATTCTTATTGTATCCTTTGCTATCAGTGATGCAATGAACATTTGTATGTATATGTTTTTTTTTCTATTGAATAACTTGTTTAGGGTAAATTCCCAGGAGTGAGATGGCTGTATTATAGGGTATGAACATTTTTATAATTCATTTTATGCTGTTTTGTTCCCCCCAAATGGATTGTAACAATTTATGCACCAGCAGCATGTATAGTTACCATTTTCAACTATACCAGGCTCAGGGGTTTTTGTTGCTGTTGTTTGTTTTTTGTTGTGGTTGTTTTTGCCTCTATCAGTAGTTGTTGATAGATGGCGATACGGCTTTTAGAGGAAAATCCATAGGACCACAGGGTTATCTTCAGCACAAAGTAAAAATAATCTAATTTCCAGGAGTCTTTCCATACTGTGTTGAGTAAATTTTTTAAAAATATCATGGTACTACATGGAAAATGCATTCCTAGAAGTTTTGTTGGAAGGTAGGTTGGAAAACCTTGCTGCCATTAAACTCAGAATAGCAAAATGTGACGAGAGGATTTCTAGGATGTTGCAGGGCAGTTTATCCAACAGCACAACAAGGAAGGGCTTAAATACTTGGGTTTTCATTAAATTTCAGATGATAAAATTAGCAGAAAGAACACAGAAGTTGGGGGTCCTTGCCCAACTAGCCAAATGATACTAAGCAAACAGCATTTTCCCTTTGAATCTTAGTTTTCTTGTTGAAAAACGCTTTAGAGTCATTCTTTCATTTTAGAAATATTTTTTGAGTGCATGCTATGTTCAGACACTATCTATGCCTGCCAGGCGGTGAGGAGCAGGGACAAGGGTGAACAAGAAAGACTAAGTCCTGTCCTAGGACTGTGTCCAAAAGAGACAGTAAACAAGTACACAGATAATATTCAACACCATCTAGCTTTGTAGCAAGGTAATGTTATACGTGAGGTTTTTCTGTCCTTCCAGACTTTCACATGATGTTCAATTAGTCCACATTTCTCTGGGACTTAAAGCAGAGATCACAGGCTGATGACTGGTATATCTTGTTTGACTCATGCTGTTTTCTCATGTTTTTAAAATGTAATTAGTTTCCAGCGTTTCAGAGTTTAAGTAAATATGTGAATTTCTGACGTTTTGGAAAACTAAGGTTTGGCAACACTGGACCCACATTCTTTTAGGTGGAGCACTTCACTATTTATATGGCTAGCCCCCGTATGCATTTGAATTTGCTTCCCCTGGCTGAAGTACATTCTGCCAGCCTCTCTCACCTTCCCAGGTCAGAGGAGATAGGAAGGAGAGGGAAGAGCTAAGGGGTAGTAAAAAGCAGCCAGAGGAAGGGGGCAGAAAAGCGGTCATTTGGACACCCTCCCCCATCCTCAAATCAGAGACTCCATTGCTTGGCTGTGCCTTTAATTTAAACTTTACCCTCATAGAGTTACTTCAATTGCTTTTCTAAGCCCGAAATGAAATATTTACTTATATGCTCATTCTGAGTAGTACCCACTGGTGTTGGAAAGCCACGCCACCTCCTTGAATCCCCAGAGTTATTATTTAAAGTCTAATGCAGCAGTTCTGAAAGTGCTGTCTGTAGACCTATGACAGGTGGGTGATGGGGAGATGGGGGTGGTCCCTGAGACTTTTTCACAAGTGTCCAGGGGAGCACAGGTATCCACAGTATCACAAGAGTCCACAGGGTCAAAACCATTTTCATAATAATGTTAAGATTTATCTGCGCTTTTCACTGGGTCGGCATTCGCCCTGGTTGTGCCAAAGCAAAAACCAAAGATGGTGTGTAAAAAGCCAAAGATGCTGGTACAAGTTATTGTGTTCCTCACTACCAGGCATTTGCAAGAAAACAGAAAGGAAGGGAAGAGAAGGGAGTCTTACTTAGCAGTGTCCATGATGAAGCTGTAAATAGTTTACTACATTTCAGTCCTTTAATACACATGTTTTTAATATTCTGTGTGAAGAAACTGGAAGAATGCATAAAGCACTTCTACTTATCAAAGTGAGGAACTGCACATGTGCTATAGTGTGAGTTGCAAGCTGAACTAGCCTGGTTTTTGCTTTTTTGTTTTTGTTTTTTTTTTTGTAGGACACCAGTTTTACTTGAAAGAACAAGTGACAGACTGTGGTTATTCAGCCTTGGGAATCTGGCAGGTATTTTCTTAAAAATTAAGTGAGCCTGTCATTTCAGGGAAAAAACCTGACAGGATTTGTTGCCGATGATAAAATTAGAGTTCCCAGCAAAAATTAGAATTCTGGTACAGGTATTCTGAGTTCGACATCTTTATTTGAGTCTGACATCTTCCTTGTAAAGAATTTTCCAATGAGATTTGAACTAATGTGAAAGAGTGTGATGTTTTTGTTATTGTCTAATGAAACGTCAGTGCTTGGAGCATCTGTGTAAATCGTTGAACCAGTATTTTCCAAGTGGCAAATGGTTGGTGTTATAAAATGATGCCTGGGTAAGATAACAGTTCACAGTGCAAGATACACCAGTGGATTTTAATGTAACAGGGTAAGATATGTTCACTGATGTAGTTTCAGATTCCACATTACAATCAGCCTTTAAGAAATTACTACTTGCAGAATCAAAGAATGTCCACCATTACCTGACGAGGCTATTAAAAATAGTCATTTTTTTTCTAACTGTACAGCTCTATGAGGCTGGATTTTCTTCATACACTGTAAACAAAACAACACAGAGCAGATTGACTCCAGAAGCAAGTATGGGATTCCAGTTATCTCCTGTTAAGACAGACATTAATGAGGTTTGCAAAAACGAAAAATGATGTCACTCTTCTTAGCAAATTTATTTTTTTTGAAAATAGTTAACTTTTTCCTAAAAAGTATGTTATTCAGGTTGACATATAATAGGTTTATTAACGTTATTGTTTTTGTATGAATTAATAGTTTTAATTTTCTCAGTTTTCATTTATAATATGGTAAATAGTAGTAGATAGAACCCACATAAATAAAATCTCTCTGGGGTCCTGAATAATTAAAAAACATAAAGGGGTTTGAGACCAAAGTGTTTGATATTCTCAAAGCCTAACAAAAGAACTCAGCCACACTTAAACCTTCTAAGACAGACTGCCCTTACCTCCACTAGGCTACTATGCTGCCCCCTGCGAAATAAGTGTGAAGACTGATTTTGAATTTGAATTTGAACTTTGCTATTTACCATCTGTCTTTGTACAATTACCCAGCCTCTCCGAGCCTCAGTTTCCCCAGCCTGTCCCTCATGGCTTTATTTAATTTGTAAAAGTATCATAATGCCTATCTCCAACAGTAGTTGTTAGGACTGAGATAAAGCACAGGAAGCCCCCGGCATACCCTTGGCTTTTAATACATTTCCTTCTCTTTTCCAAAATGAAATTTCAGCTCAAGCCTGTCCACTAATAAAGAGAAGCACAGGTAGATGTCGGACACTTTTGAAGGCAAACAAACCCTGTAAGAAGCACACAACCTAGCAGACACTTTGCTTTCTAGAGCGGAGACACTGGACTCTCTCTCTGGGCTCAAGTTAGGGTGTGAGGCTAAGGCCTGCAGTCTATAGGGCACGAGCCTCCAGTTCTCTGAGTCCTCCCTGGCCTGTCCAGGAACATGCCCCACCCAAAAGAAATGAATCACTCTGCTTTGTGCTTCACTTATAGGGAGTGGAGCTTGCTCGCTGTACACGCTGCTTCACACCTGAGGATATCGCTGGAAGAGCCCCAGTCTTGGGCATGAGCATGGGTACCAGTACGGGCATGAGCTTTATGGGGCTGCCTCTAGTTGATCAGAAACACAGAACTGGTCAGATGGAAGCCCTGGTACAGACCTGCTCGGTGTGCCGACAGGACCTTCTTGATGTGGGGGTCCGGTTCCTACCCTGCCAGCATTTGCTCTGTAAAGACTGCTTCCAGGGCTTGATCCAGGAGCTGAGGCAGGTGGCCAAGTTTCTTGGGACTGTCCCAAGTGGTAAGTACCAAAGTAAAGTACCGCTGGTTCCCCTCCTTCTGCATAACCAGTCTCTTCCTGTTTCATAGGAACTGAATTTCAGGTGTAGAAAGAATCAGAATTTAAATGCCCAAGGGATACTCATTGCCGAACGCCATTCTCTGGGGAAACTGAGACAAAGCAATCCTCCTGATGCCTACTATATCTATTTTGTAAGCTGGGACTTTGCACGTTTGGGATTTCCTTGAGTTGGTGGCAAACTGAGAAACCTGGGAAGGTGTTGATTCAAGGTTTGGCTGACTCCCTAGATGGAGAGGACACTGTCCTGATTCACTAAACTTTCGAGGCAGAGAGAGAGCTGCTCCCCTCCAGGATTGGTTGGGAACTGACTGAACAGACTCCCTTGGGCTGAACCATTGGGGTGAACCATTCACCATGTAAGTCACCGCCAGGCGGGAGGAGCTTGTGTCTTGCTCCTGAATATCAGGTTTCCTAGGGAACAATCTCTTTGAGGACTGTGTGTCCTTGGAGACGTGAGCCAGGTCTCTTCAGCTCAGCATTCTAGCATGGGCCTGTAACAGAGAAGCAGTCTCTGTTGGAGGAACTTGGAAGATGAGAAAGTCTAACAAGCTGTGAACGTTTAGAAATATCATCTCTGTTTGTTTTGTTGTCTGCAGTGTTATTGAAGTGATTTGCAGCCTAAGGCTAGGCGCTTTGAGTCATTACAGCAGCGCAGTTGTCTTTAGCTCTGAATTAGGGTCCATCTGAACCCTTGGGCAAGCTGTGTGACCTCCCTGGGCTCTTTTGTGAGTTTGAAGCGTAGAAAAGATGATGTAGTTTGATTTTTAAAATTAAAATCTGATTTTTAAACTTAAATTTGGTCTTTCCTTAAACTTTTAATTTTAACTTATATGTCTTACTCTATTTATAAATGTAGCAAATTTTAACAATCACTTTTATAGGGGCTTTTATTAGTATTTAAACATATTTACAAACCTAGCTAATTTTTGCTTTTATAAATTAAATGTACTTTATTTTCTTTCTAAGTATTTCAGTTGTCTAGCAAATAATTGTTGCTAATTAAAGGATACTTGGAAATCTAATAAGTTAAATTTATAAGCATGGTGAATCTTAAATATGTCTTTTTTTTTTTTTCTGGTTCCAATTTATTAGAAATTCATTAAGCCAAACTCCACTTTCTGCCCTTAGTTACCATACCTACTCAAGATTCTTTCTGGTTACTTCTTTCACCCTTAAGTTATGGTTTGTCGCCAGCAACAAATAATCCCTCACTAAAATATTAGACCCATGCTCTCTTCCAATGTGGTTCTTTTTTTTTTTTTTAATTTTATTTTTATTATATGTCTTAAAAAGTTCCAGCATTGTTGGGTGAATATCCAGAATATATAAAGACCTTCTCCAACTCAACAATAAAAACAACCTAATTTAAAAATGGGCAAAGGACTTGAATAGAAATTTCTCCAAACAAGATATACAAATGGCCAATATGCACACAAAAAGATGCTCAGTATCACTAATGTTTAGGAAAATACAAATCAAAACCATGAGATGCCACCTCACATCCATTAGGATGGCTACTATTAAGAAAAAAGAACAGAAAATAACAAGTGTTGGTGAGGACATGGAGAAATTGGAATTCTGTATGCGATTGGGGGGAATTTAAAATGCTACAGCCTCTATGGAAAACAGTATGGCCATTCCTCAAAAAAAATTAAAAAATAAAATTAAAATTACATATGATCCAGCAATTCCACTTCTGGGTATATCCAGAGGGAATTAAGGAATTAAAAGCAGGGACTTAAAGAGATAATTGTATACCTGTGTTCATAGGTGCATTATTCTCATGGCCAAAAGGTGGAAGCAGTCCAAGTGTCCATCAAGAGATGAATGGATAAACGAAATGTGGTGTATACATGCAGTGGAATATTATTTAGCCTTAATAAGGAAGAAGATTCTGACACATGCTACAACAGGAATGACCCTTGAAAACACTATGCTAGGGGCACCTGGGTGGCTCAGTTGGTTAAGCAACTGCCTTCGGCTCAGGTCATGACCCCAGGGTCCTGGGATTGAGCCCTGCATCACACTCCCTGCTTAGCGGAAAGACTGCTTCTCCCTCTCCCACTCCCCCTGCTTGTGTTCCCTCTCTCGATGTCTCTCTCTCTCTGTCAAATAAATAAATAAAATCTTTAAAAAAACCCACTATGCTAAATAAAATAAGCCCATTACAAAAAGACAAATAGTCTATGATTCTATTTGCATGAGGTACCTAGAGTAGTCAAGGTCATAGAGACAGAAAATAGCCTGTTTGTTGCCAGGGGCTGGGGAACCAGGGGGAAACAGAAAGTTGTTGTATAATGGTATAGAGTTTCAGTTTTGCCCACATTTTAACTGGGTTTTTGTTGTCGTTGTTGTTGTTGTTCTTGAGTTGTAGGAATTTTTAAAAATATATTATGGGTACTAGACCCTTATCTGATATATGATTTATAAATATTTTCTCTCATTTCATGGGTTGTCTTTTTGTTCTATTAATAGTGTTCTTCAATGCACAAAAGTTTTTAATTTTGCTAAGTAAAATTTATCTATTTTTGCTTCCATTGCTTGTGCTTGATGTCCTAGCCATGAAATTATTGCCAAATCCATTGTTGTGAAGCTCTCCCTGTAGTTTCTAAGAGTTTTATAGTTTAACTCTTAGGTTTAAGTCTTTGATTTCATTTAGCATTTTTAACATGAACTAATTACGTATATTTCAAGGCTTTGTATGGCTCTAAAGTAAAAAAAGTAAATCATACTAATGACAATTATTAGAATCATAGTATTCATTTGCCAAGTTATTCCAAGTGTAATGGAAAATAAAAATGTAAGCTTTGGTGTCAATATGTGTGGGCATGAATGTGAGTTCTAATCTGCCTACCACTTACTAGTTGTGCAGCTTGGGCAAGTTGTGAATGGTGATAGTAGTAATTATAGGATTTTTAGGGAGATTAAGTGATCATGTGCATGTAGAACATTCTGTACTGCACATAGGAGATAGTAAGAAGCTGAGAAGCTTGAAAAAATATTTAGAACTTTTGAAACTGAAGTGGAAAAAAAATTGATCAGATGTGAATACGTTTGATTTGGAACAATAGAGGCAATTTCTTAAATATGTGGCATCTTATATTCTTTAGTCTGTCCTATGACCTGGCCAGGCCATGGTTACCTTCCATATTTGCATTTATGGGTGAAGAGTAGAATCAGCTTCTGTGACTACTTGGAGATTTTAGGACTCTATGCTGTGTGGGTGTTTGTTGGTTTGTCTGTCTGTGTGTGTCTGTCGTCTTCACGGGTATTTGACTTCTGTGTACCAGGCTCTTTGGCATTTAGGATACAGAGAAGAAAAGACAGGGCCCTTGCCTTCAAGGAACTCCTGTTCTGTTGAAAGGCAGAGAACTAGACAGATGATAATAATACGGTGTGATATGGATGTGATGAAGAGAAGATTGTAAAGTTCAGGCAAAGAGGGCCACCTGGGTGGCTGAATCAGATAAGCATCTGCCTTCCACTCAGGTCATAATCTCAGGGTCCTGGGATCAAGCCCTGTGTTGGGCTCACTGCTCAGTAGGGAGCCTGCTTCTCCCTCTCCCTCTGCCTGCCACTCCCCCTGCTTGTGCACACACACACACACACACACACTCTCTCTCTCTCTGTGTATCAAGTAAATAAATAAAATCTTAAAAAAAAAAAGTTCAGGCAAAGAAGCAATACCTCTGAGAGGTTCTCCATGGGCCAGGACTAGTGTGTATCAGTTGCTCATTGAATGTTTTTGGACGAACTGAAAGAATGGTACCCAAATGAGCTGTCTCATGAGAAAGAAAGAAGGAGAGCTGTCATCTGTCTCTAGTTAGTCTAGTGAGAGACCCAATACCTGAACTTGATTTCTGGTCCATAATTTGAGATGCCCTGCTTGGGAGTCTGGTTCTTTGGAAAGAGCCTGTAGTACTGCCACTTTATCCAGCAGAGCAGGGGCCCAGACTTGCTAAAACACTTATACTACTTCTGCCAATCTGGGGTTTTCAAAAGGAAAACATGGAAGCAGCTAGAGAGGAGATGGGTAGAGGTTAAATTATAAATAGGGTCCATCAGTGCCTCCATCCAGATGGGCCAACAGTGCATGGGGGTTAGTCCACTTCCATAAATCCAAGTCTGCTGGTTGCTGGGAGAGCTGAGCATTGCTGTGTTGAATAGGCTGTTGCCTGGGCTCAGGGGCCATCCAGCTGGTTTTCAACTCCGATCCCTCAGGGGAGCCTCCCCTGGGCCTGCATGTCTGCACTGGGGGAAGCATCAGATTTAACTGGACTGGGCCTTTCATCTCTACCTCCCCACAGCCCAACACAGGGCCTGACATAGGATGGGGGCTTCAGTGAATATTTACTGAACAAATAATTGAATCAGTGAATCCATAGAGATCTCCTATGGCTCTTACATGGAAGGCAGACTGTTCCACTTGTGACACTGCCCTTTCTGTTCCTCAGGTTGCAAGGGGCAAACATGTTTATCAAGCACCTGCTGGTTGGCAGACACTGTACTGGGTGCTTGTGCCTGTATTATCTTTTTTTCTTTTTTAAAGATTTTATTTATTTATATGATAGAGAGAGAGATCACAAGTAGGCAGAGAGGCAGGCAGAGAGAGGAGGAAGCAGGCTCCCTGCTCAGCAGGGAGCCTGATGTGGGCCTCGATCCCAGGACCCTGAGATCATGACCTGAGCCGAAGGCAGAGGCTTTAACCCACTGAGCCACCCAGACGCCCATGCCTGTATCATCTTTTTAAAACCTTACAATCGGGCGCCTGGGTGGCTCAGTGGGTTAAAGCCGCTGCCTTCGGCTCAGGTCATGATCCCAGGGTCCTGGGATCGAGGCCCACATCGGGCTCTCTGCTCGGCAGGGAGCCTGCTTCCTCCTCTCTCCTCTCTCTCTGCCTGCCTCTCTGCCTACTTGTAATCTCTCTCTCTGTGTCAAATGAAAAAAAAAAAAAAAAAATCTTAAAACCTTACAATGACCCTATAACTAGGTATTATTCCTATTTTACAGATGAAAACCCTGGGTATTGTGAATATGTCAGGTCTTAGGGTCTAAAACAACTCGTCAGTGCCACATCAGGTCAAACCTGTCTTCAAAGCTTGTGATCATCACTGTAAGCACCCTGCTCGGGGGAAGATTTTACGTGGAATCACTGAACGGCCGGGGAGACTCCATGGAGAATCTTTGAGGAAAGAACTAGCACCGCAGCCTGAGTCCTCAGGTGCCCATCTTTAATTCGGCCACGGCCTTGCGGAGATTTTCCCCAGCAGCTCTGTCACGCTAGGAAATGTGTCTGTGTTAGGTCTCTGCCTCTAAGGCGACCATCGGGGTCGCCAGCTAGTGGTCTTTAAAAGCTAGTGATGGGGACCAGAGCGAAGGCAGCAGGGTGCTGAGCACACAGTGGCTTAGCCTTGCAGTGGTTTGACTGGAGCTGCAGGCTCTGTGCAAAATGGCTGGATACGGGAAATGAGTGTACGCAGCCAATGAGAGCCAATGTACGTGGGACTCTCTGCTTTTCAGCCTAATTGAAAATGGTCCCAGGTCAAACTCTATGGAGAAGTTGGCCTCTGAGGGGCAAAGTGATACTTTAGATAATGTAGCAAGCTCTGAAGGGAGCTGGCTGCTTGAAACTGACATTTACTGTGTGCTGCATTTGTCTTCAAAATTCTCGGGACTCCTATAACTCTAGTTGTTGTTTTAAGGGAGAGGGGCATTTAATTATATATTTCCTTCCCCACGTAAGTAAAAGGAACATTATTTTTCCTTTTCAATCTACTAAAAGACAAATGCAAGCTGAGAGACCTTGATTCTGATATTACAATTTTAGAATCTACTTGGGAATCTTACATTTCCTGTTATTGATGTGGGTGACGTGGGAGATGTGGGCAGAGCCCTGGTCTGGAAGTCATGGCCCTTGGAGCTCAGTCTGGACTCTGGCACTAATTGACTGGGCAATCCCAAGTCTTCTCTGGCTTTCAGGGCTGGACTTGAAGAGCTCTGAGAACACCAAATAACCACCATGCCTTCATGCTTCCTGAAGCTAATGATGGGTGACACCATGTCTCTTGTAAACCACAGATGCTGAAAGGGGGGGGCAATCTCTGTCCCTCAGTGGGCAAGCCTTGGGACTTTGGGAAGATCCAAAGAGAGGGAACTGATGCAAGATGCTACAACCTCAGAGTCAGAGAAAGAAATGGTGATCATAATGAGTGCTCAGCTGGAGGGGCTCTAATGGCCTGGGGTGAGGGTGGGAGGCAGGGGGATGAGAGCTCAGCTATAGGAGCCTGGAAGGTGAAGTGACTGCTATTTGTTCAGTCCAGGTGCTGAACGGTGTGTCCAACCATTGTGGACTCTGTTGTGGGCAGTGACCCAAAAGGTGGAGAACAGGCAGCTGAGCTGGACTGAGCTGGGTGTGCAGCAGGTGCAGAAGCTGGAGCTCCTGAGCCCTATCAGTACGATGGCTTTTTACTTCATGAACAGTTTCCTCACCCTAATTGGCTCTCTAGGGCCCCAGGAGTAGCACTGGCACCTCAGAACGGTACCTGTTACTGGGAGAGCAATTCCCCTGGTACTGGGAAGGAGGCAGGCTGTGTTCTGGGGGATGTGCTAGCTGCTACCAGCACTGCTTGGAAGGATATAGCTAGAGTAGATTTGCTGAGGCTTCCCTCAGTTCAAGGTAGCTGTGATTGATGGACAGGGTCTTGGAGGGGCCCCTTGTCTACTGGAACTCTCTCATTCAAGGGGGACCAGTCATGGTTGACTGCTGTGGAGGCTAGAGAGCAGGAAAGACCCTTGGAGTTTATCTCTAATCCCTTACTGCATAAAGGGAGCATCAGGAGTCCAGAAAGCCTTAGAATCCTGCTGAATCCTGTAGTTATTACAGAGCCTGAAAAAAAAATTCAGTTCCTTTGCCTGCCAATCTAGGGCTTGCCTGGACTTGAGGGTCAGTAGGCACTGCAGACCTAGAGTAAGCTGCTGCTCTTGGTTCTCTCACTATCACTCTGTCCAGACCCAGCTGGAAATGGGGACAGGAGCTTTGCATGGAGTATGTCAGTGCAGTCCTTGGGGTAGGACACTAGGAACAAGAAGAGGGTATTCCAGGAGGAAGGAACATCATAAACAGATGACTGTTGATGTCAAAATGTGAGGCCTCTAGGGAAAAGATTAGTAAAGCTGGTTCATGGAGAGGAGTGACAGAGATGAGGCTCTAAAGTTAGTTTGGATTCAGACTGGGAAGAGCCTTGAAGGCCGCACTAAGTGTCTGTTCTGTACCATAAGCAATCGAGAGCCTCTCAGGTTGTTAGAGTGGCAGGCCCACAACAGAAGAGAGTGATCAGGGTTGAAGCTAGAAGATTGGAAGCATAACACACAGAGGCAAGAGGTAAAGTGAGCTCAGCCAAGGGGATCCAGAGAGTGTGCGGCAGGGCCACATGGCCCATCTGAGGCAGAGTCAGAACATGGGCATGAGATTAGGTGACAGGCTGAGGCAGGAGATCATGGTTCACAGCTTTCAGAGCTCATGTACGTAGGACCACCTGGCTGTGAAACAAGTTTTCAGGGCCGAGAAAGGGCCCGTAGAGGAATGCAGAAGGTACAGGTTGGATGGATCTAGGCTCATGCAACTCATCTGATAGACTGGCACCTCTATCTCTTTCACTTCAAACCTTGAGTCAATCCAAGTACTGAGGTTGTAGCATCTTGCATCAGTTCCCTCTCTTTGGATCTTCCCGAAGTCCACATTCTATTTTCTATTGTTATTCTATTTTTATTTTTATTCTATTATTATTCTATTTTGGTTCAAGTGTGACCCAGCTATCAGAACTCTAGCACACAGGGATGGAGGTAGGCTTGGAAATAAGTAGCATCCCCATTACCAGGATTGAACCCCAAAGGGTGTGGCTAGAACAATTGAAGTAGCCATTGCTTTAGGCCAGGGACCAGCAAACTTTGTCTTTAAAGGGCTGGGTGGTAAATATTTTTGGCTTTGTGGGTCCTACAGGCTCTGTTACCACTTCTCAGCCCGCCACTGCAAAACAGATAATTCGGGAATTGATGGACAGGACTGTGTTCCAGTAAAACTTTATTTACAAAAATGGGCAAACTGTGGTTTTCTGACCCCTGATTTAGGCTCTGCCTGGGGAAATTGGATGGATTTGAACCAGTGAGTGGCATCAAGTAGGAATACTATGTAGGAGCCAGGCAGGGCCAGAATCTGGATGGGAACTGAAGGTAGGGAATAGTGTTAGGATGAGGCATATGGAGGAACAACAGGAGGAAACGGATGGAGTTAATTTTGGCTGCAATCTAGGACTGTTTGAAGGAGGGAAGTGGGAACTCTGGAAGGGAAATTTGGGGACACACTGTGAAGGGTCATGACCAATTTAAGCTATTCTATGGGCAGTGGGGAGACACTGGATATTTTTGGTCAATGGAATACAATCAAATCTGTATTTTTGGAAAGTTATTCTGGCTTAGTGAGAAGAATGATTGGAGGAGACAAGACTGGATGCAGAAAGCCCTGTTGGGCGGTCACTGCGGTTGTTCTGGCCATTGCTTCCAGCTTACTGGTCCTTGAGCCAGTGCCGGTTTGAATGCCCAAGAATTACTTGGGTAACTTGCCAAAAATATAGATTCTTGGTCCCTCACCCACACCCAAGAGATTTGAATTTGGTAGATTCAGGATTTCTAGCAGCCCCTCCAGATTTGTGAATCACTGGTCTGGCAAAGCAGGATGAAGCCTGACCTAAAGAGGCTATGAATGCCAGAGAAAGTAGGGCACACGTAAGATGGGTTTTGGCAACAGCCCTCTCCCTCCCTCTTACCTCTGGTCCTGACAGCCCCTCCATTTGACTCCTTTTTCTTCACATATCATCATTCCCTCCCACATTCTATTTTGGTTATGCCCTGTTGGTTCTCTTTGAAACAACTCTTCTATCCCTTTCTTTCCATTGCTACCCTTGTTCGGGATCCCACTACTGCTACACTGGACAAACCTTCTTCCTGACCCCCTGGTCCCCAGTTCATCAAGATAATCATAAAGCCCAGCTCTGTCCCTCTCCAAAGCCTTTGCTTTTAGGATAAAGGTCAAGTTCCTTAGCTTAGCATTCAGGGCCCTTCAGGAACTTACTCTTCTGCCAGTCTTTCCAGGCATATTCCCTGCCATTCCCCATCCATGCTTTTGCAATCTTCCTGTGCTCTGTGCTTTTACAATTGTCTTGTACTTGTAGCTTTGCCCCCTCCTAATGTCTTCCCTCCAACTCGACCCTGCTTTTCCTTCCCTTTTCTCTCCCTGCTTGTGTTCGACTGTATCTCCCCCGGGGTGGGGGCGGGGAGGGTAGAGTTAGCTGCCAAGGGACACCTCCCAGGACCTTTATGCATCATAAATGTGTGTCTTCCCCATCCGAAGTCCTAATCCTCCACTTGTGACGGACAATTGGTCACTATGGCAACTGACTGTGACGTCACAGGATAAGGACTTCAGGTGAAGTGGCAGGAGCAGGTGAGTGTGTAGGAGATAGATTTTAATGTCTGTCGAAGGTCTCCCCCCCACACCCTCCTTCCGTGCCGGGGGCACGGAGGGCTATCTCGGGCTCCTGCTGATTTTTAAAATGATGCGGTGAGAGCGTGTGCCTGGCATCTGCGTGCTGCAGCAGTGTGGGGCTGACAGAGTGTGTCAACTTGAGCTCTGGGTGTGCAGGCACCGCTGCTGCGTGAGCCTGTTATTCCGTTCTGGATTGCTATTTTGATACCCAGATTGCATCATTCTTCCTACGTATAAACAGGGGGTCCCCAGGGCCCTGCAGCTACTCACTTCTCCACCAACACTGTTGTTGTGATGAGCTCTATTTAAATGAGCTGCCGGATCGGGGCAGATTCCAGCCATACATGAGCACTGTCATTTTGGGGAACATGGAGGGCTGAAGGATTTTTGGATCGAGTCCTAAAAGGCTGAGAGTGATGGCCTCCTGAGCTGTGCAGAGGGCGGCAGAGCTAGTTCCTGAAAGTTGAAAATCTCGTTTTCTTCCTTCTGAGCTTCTATTCCAAGGCACCCAGAGGATTAGGAAGGAGATGCAGCTAGGAAGAGAGTCGCCTCTTTGAGGTCTCCCTCTTGCTGCTCAGTTTGGGAAATTGCTGCAGAGCCTTCGAGATAAACAGGAACAGGAGGAGTCAACCAACCTTTTCTTGCAGGAGCATCTCAGGTGAGCTGGAGAAATGCAGCCCTGGCTGAGGATGTATCAGAGAAAGGAGAGGACCCAGGGTGCCCCCCTTACCCCCCCCCCCACCCAGGACCCAGTTCCCCAAGGGTTAGGCCCTGCAGCCCAGCCAGCTGCAGCACGTAGGGTGGGTGTGCCTGGGCACTTGGTGAGCACTGTCCTCTGGGACCTGTGGTGGTCTCACCTGTCGCTCTTCTGACTTCTCTCCCAGGTGTTGCTCTCATCACAGGGCAGCAGGACCATGGGTAAGCCTGCTGGCAGCCAGGGGCAGGAACAGCAGTCCCCATAGGATCAAAGTCTGCCTTTCTAGTAAGGACGAGGCATCTCGGGAGTGGGTGCAATGTGTTGCTGGTGGGGGGGCGCTGCTTTGAGTTATGGGCTAGAGGCTTGTGTGGTGGGGGGCTTAGCTGGTGCCTAGTACCTTGGGGCTGCCCTTGGGTGGGAGGGCAGGAATGGGTAGTGAGGATGGCCAACATGCCAGAGGATTCCACCAGAGGGTTTGTTATTCTTTTTTTGTCTCCTTGCCTAGTGACTGACAGAGGCATAAGGAGGTAGAATGTCTTACTTGTGGATACAGAGGTAGGTCATCAGGGACTGCTCAGTGGTTCAAGGTAGCACCTATATTTTATAAGGGCTCCGTGGCTTTCAGCTAAGTCCCTCCCTCTTTCTGGGCATCCACGTCACCATCTGTATGGTGAGGGAATTGGCTACATGCAAAAAGCTAGGTCTGTCCAGCTTTGGTTCTACAGGTGAGAGCTGTCAGGGGATTGTCAGGCTGCTTCTGAGGATGCCACTGCTCTGTGTGAGTCAGAGCTCGGGCCCAGCTATGAAGTTCCTTGGAGCCCTGGACAGGAGCTGTAGGATGAAGGGCTCCTTAACCCTCGGTGGCCTGCATAGCACTGGGCTCAAGCTTAGGTGCCTGGGGTTCATGTGTCCCTACCTGGTGGGCTGAGCTGACCCAATGCTAGCTTTCTTGAGATCTCCTCGGAATTTCTCTGCCAACCTAGCCCCCTAGTCCCTGGTTGCCTTGGCGCTGCTGTTCATGCCTGAAGGGTGGACTACCTGGTCTTGACCCCCCTCCCTTGCTGCCCCACTAAGTCCTGAGCTCAGCACACTCTAGGCCCTGGCAGCAGTGGTTGTCATGCCAAAGTTCAGGCAGCCTTCCATGCCCTTAGCTTGTGGGTCCTTCAGTGAAGCTGGGAGTTAGGGGAGGCAGGATGTGTCCTCCAACTCACCACCAATCCCCAGGGTACCTAGGTATCAGGACACCCTGCTGCCTGTTGGGAATCTGCCCTCTTCCCTTCCCTGCCAGAGGGGAGATATATCACAGCTGCATTCAGTATGTTTCCTTACTTTGTGGAGCCTCTTTAAAACTGGGTGATTCTGCCCTTCTCAGCAGTGTGGAATGGGGAAAGAGCTATCAGGCTCAAGTATGGGGCCAGGGGATGCTCTCTCTAAGGTGCTGATTCTTAAACATGGTTGTATATTGTAATCACCTGGGGAATTTTAACAACTACTTACGACTGGATTCTACTTCCTAGAACTTTGATTTAGTTGATATGGACTGGACATCAGGATGTTTAAAGTACTCCATAGGATTCAAATATGTAACAAGTTTGAGAACCACTGGTTCTATATTATGAAACTATCTCCAGATTTATTAGGCAGAATTAGAATTAGAAACAGATTTAGAAGGCGGAAAAAGTCTTCTTCATCTGCCTTTTCTCAAAGATCGTATTTCTTAAAACTTGAAGCACAGATGGGGCTGGCTCCCAGTTCCTTCCTTCTGGATTCCCATAATCCAAAGCTGGGTTCAGGTCATCATTAGAGTCTCATCATTTTTATGGGATATTTTACTTATAATAAAATTATTGACTTAATTAAAACAAAACTACCTTGTTTGCACTTGGATTGAGAGCTATAGCATAATGGGAAGGGATGGGTTTTAGAATCAGAGGGACTTGGATTCCAGTCATAGCTCTGCCCCTGTTTTGTATGATCTTTGTCAAGTGGCAACTTCTTGTAGCCTCAGTCTCTCCAGCTATGAAATGGGGATAATGTCTGCCTCTCAGAGGTGGTTTGATGATTTAATGAGGTAACATGCATAAAGGTCTGGTGCAGGGAGTGGTGGTAAAAGAATCATCTGCCTCACACCTCCCAGGGACCAGAGTGCTCACTCTTATGACAGGAGGACTGAACACCTTGGGCTTTCAGAGCTTCCCTCTCAGGCCCCTAGATCCCCAGGAGAACTCTGCTGCATGTGACTTCTTCATTCAGGAAGCAGAAGCCCCACTTGCTCTAGGAATGGTTGTGTGTGGCCTTTGGGTCCTGGCTCTACATTGCTTAGAATTGATATTCCTCTGTGTGAAATAAAAGCTTAAGGCTATTACTTGAATAATCCACATAGAAAAAAGGAAATGCATCTAAATATTTTATGTAATATGTGATTTAAATATGTATTAATAACTAAGTTTTAAATATTAAATATTATAAGCAGATGTTTGGTTATTTTATATGCACATCTGCAGCCCTACAGGTTCATGTATTCCAGTTGTCTCAAATAAAACTTCGAGGGCACTTGGGTGGCTTAGTTGGTTGAGCATCCAACTCCTGATGTCAGCTCAGGTCTAAATCTCAGTATCGTGAGTTCAAGCCCTGTGTTGGGCCCCACGCTGGGCTTGGAGCCTACTAAAAAATAAAAAAATAAAAATGAAGTAAAACTTTGTTTTGGTATTTATGTTGAAGAATGGGGAACCCTCTGGAAAAAAAGCTCAAAGTTAATGTAGCTTGATGGGGGTTAGGGACCTTCTGAAGGAAGATAAGAATTTCTGGACAAAGATGTTGTGACCTGGGGCACCTGGGTGCCTCAGTCAGTTCAGCGTCCAACCCTTGATTTTGGCTCAGGTCATGATCTCAGGGTTTTGAGGTGGAGCCCCACGTCAGGCTCCGTGCTGAGCACAGAGTCTGCTTGAGATTCTCTCTCCCCCCTCTGCCCCTCTCGCTTTTGCCTGTGCTCTCTCATTCTCTCTTTCTCTCTCTAAAATAAATAAGTCTTAAAAAAAAAAAAGACGTTGCGACCCAAAGAGAGCACATGTCCTCTGTGTCTGCTCTGGACCCCACAGCCTCTTGGGGACCTGCTTGTACCACTGCCATGGTTCTCCAGCTCTGCTCTCAGCCATATCTGCCCCTCTTCAACGGGATGAGCTTCTAGATGTATGCCTCTCCTAAGCCATGAGCCTGTCCCCTGACTTGCTGACAAAGGGGATAGGCAGGTCACTTCTTGGCTCTCTGTCCCACCCAGTCTTGCCCAGGGGAATATTTCTGAAGCTTGGGTACAGGAGGCAGAGGAAGAGAGTTGGATAATCCACAATTCCATGCTATTCCTATTCCCTTCATTTTAAGGATGTAAAAAGTAAGGTTCAGGGGGAAAGGGGTCACTTACCTGAGGTTACACAGATAGTGCCAGCCATGGCCTGGAACATGCAGCTCCCAATTCACAGCCTTTCCCAAGCACTGCACCTTTGCTCTGGATCAGATCTGATTCCTTTATCATCCTGGCTAGTTTTTTTCACATCACCCTGAAAACTTCCAGATGACTTCTTACTACTTTCAGTGGCTGTGAGTGTAAGGAATACGCATGGGATACCCAAACCCAAAAGAAATATAATTGTCCAATCTGCTAAAAATTATGCAATATCCTTTAGTGCCAATTGTGGATTATTTTTGTATGCAGACATATGAACAGATAGTTAAAATGCAATGTGATATTTGTCATACTAGAAGGATGTTCAGGGTGCTGTGGGAAACTAGAAGAGGGAATAATTAACTCATCCTTAGGGAAATCAACCCTGCTTCTCCAAGGTAGAACATTCAAACAGGCTTGAAAGGATGAATAGGAGTTTATCTGAAAAGGAGGGGAGAGGGAGCAGCACTTTCACAGAGTTAGGCAGAGGTTTGATATTCAGAAGACAGCAGAGATATTTACCCTAGCCAGGACACAGGGTGTGGGGCAGGTGAAGCTGAAGATGAGACTAGAGAGGAGTCAGGTCAGCTTGGAAGGGGCCTGAGCACCAGGATGAGGACTCTGGCATTTAAGGCCAGGGACAGTAGAGGATGTGCTGTGAGGCCTTGTCTGATCTCTTCAGTTAGTTCTTTTTTTTCATGAGGCAAATGAGACTAATGTTTGGGCATCTGCTGCCAGGGGCTTAGAAACCTTGTGGAAATCATTTTCAACAAATAGAGCAGCATTTATGACCTGGGGGTAGATGAGGAGGGTCTTGCCAGGACGAGCCAAGTGGAAGGGAGGGACAGTCACCTGATTCCTTTGGGTGATGACACCTGTGAAGAGCATTCTTATTCACTTCTGGCCACTGTTCTTGACAGGCAGGAAAATATCTGGAAAATGGCAGCTCCATGGCTCTGTCAAGGCTGGGGAGGGTTTCTTTGGTGGGGGGCGGGGTTTGGGGGGTGGAAGAGGGGAGAAAGCGTATTGAATTATTACTTTGCATGATGTTGTGGATTTTGATTTTTCCAGGATAGATCAGTTAGCTGTTGCTACATTATGAGACACTCAAAACTTAGTAGTTAACAAAAACTGTATTTTACTGATGATTCTATAGATCAGCAATTTGGACTGGAACTCTCCAGGTTGTTCTTCAGGGCTTGCCTAGGCTGGGCTGGGCTTGGCTAACCTTGGCTGTGTCTGTGTTCAGCTGGTGAGGCAGTTGGGGCTAATTTGTTTATGATGAGTTCCAGGGAGCTCCTGAGACAACCAAGGCATCAGTCTGCCTGGTCTCTCATCTTCCATCAGATCTAACCTGGGGTTGTCCATGTGGGCGGTCTTAAAGTTCTGAGAGCAGAGCAGAATCATACAAAGCCACTTGAGGTCTAGGCTTGGAATTTGTTCAGTGTCACTTCTGCTGTGCACTGTTGGCCAGAGCAGGTCACGAAGGCAGTCTAGCTTCCAAGGGTGGAAAATAGACTCCCCCTTTAGTGGTTAGGATTGCACGTGCATGGATGCAGGGGCGGAAAAGCTTGTGGCCATGATTTTGCTTGATCTCTCAGACTCTGACTTTGATCACCCAGGAGAGTTGATGATTGAGGTCCTGGCCTTGCCGTGAATGGGGTATGAGAAAACATTTGAATTCAAAGTCAACATTTGTGGAGGATCAGGTGCTTTCTCAAGTATTATAGAATTTAAACCTCGTGGCAACTCTACTTTTCTCCTTCTATTTTACATCTAAAGAAACCAGAACACAGAGGAGCTAAGTGAGTTTAAGTGACTTGCCCAGCCAAGGTCACTGGATGGTAAATCTGGTATTTAGACTTTGGTTGGTCTGACTGCAACTGCCATTGTATCATTTTGATGATATGAGGCTGAGAAGATTGTGTTGGTCCTGCTGCCTTCGCTGCGATAGCCACTGCTTTCCAGGTGGCCCTGGGCACATGCACCTACCTGGCCCTACTCAGGAGTCTCATTTCCTTGCATGCAGTGGGTTTCCTGCTCTCGAGGTGGGCCTAAAGAGTACTCTAGTCTCCAGGGTGGCAGTTTCATGATGCTTATGTAGCCCAGGTACCCCCTGTGCTGGGGAAAGTGCTAGAGACTGTTACAATTCTCTAGGGAAAAGGGATAGGACAAAATGTTCATGTTCACAGATGAGACATATATATGTGGAGTGCATGCACCATCACTGGGTGGAGAAGGCCCAGTGAAAGCTCTCTGAGCCTCATGGGTAGACTGATTGGTATTGGCAGTAGTAAGAGAAAAATACCTTCTAGATGAACAGGCAGGGAGGCCTTGCTTTCTCTGGGGAGAGCTTGCTCAAAGCTCTAGCTGTGAGATCTTTAAAGTCATTCTGCTGTGTGAGAACCTTAGTGGCTGGATCTATGCCCTGGGATAAACTGGCCCCCTGGAGCTTGGCCAGTAACAGGAGCTGGGCGCTCAGAGCTGGGGAACGAGGAGTGGGAGCAGCAGGAAGGCACCCAGTTATCAGAACCAGAACAGGGTTGGGCCTGTGATAGAATGGCTTGTGGGGAGGGCAGGCCCAGGCCAAGACAAGGATGCAAGGAGGTCTAGGGCTAACCCCTACTGGGATGGTCATGTCCAGAGTACCTAAATGGTAAGTGCAGGTCATGACATCAAATGTAATTCATTTTGGCATAAGTGGTACTGGCACATACCTTGGTGTTATGTATTAAAAAGTCTTGTGTCTAGGCCTCATGGATAATCTGCCATGTTGCCCTAACTCTGCTTTTTTGCCCCCCTCCCAGAGCTCACCTCCTGTCCTGGGTGTAAACAAGTACACCTTACCAGGGATGTAACTGAACATTTTTTTCTGCAGTGCATTTCTACTGGGCGATCCAAGATGGCCAGGGTAAGTCAGGACAAGTAAAGAAACAGCTAACCCTTTTTAGAAATCTTTGGGGCCCCTGTTCATAAATTCACCTGTTCACCCATCACTTCATCTGACTAGTTACTCCTCCATCAGTTTGCCTAATCATCCATCCATCTACCCATCCATCTTTCCTTCCTTCCTTCCTTCCTTCCTTCCTTCCTTCCTTCCTTCCTTCCTTCCTTCCTTCCAAGAGTATCAAAATATTTGAATTGGGGAAAGTAAAATGGGGGTCTTTTTCTCTCTTATAGTTCTTACTGGAATATACTAGTACTGAGCTTTCATTTCCTTTTTTCTCTACCTGAGTTGAAACTTATAAACCAGCTTGAACTAAATGGGTTCATCAGTCTTACCTCTATTTAGCAACTAATACCTTTTTTCCTGAGTTTCTGAAATTTCACATCACTTACTGACTAGCACCTGCTGTTCCTCTCTCCTCTCGGGTACCCTTGCCACTGCATTTGATCCATTTGGCCAATTTACTTGCTTGATACTGTATCTAATTCTTACTGAATGTCTGGTATGTGTTGGGCCCTTTGCTGGGTGCTAGGGAGACAGACACCCATGTTCTTTACTCTAAAGGAATTAATAGTTCAATTAGTAAAACTTGTATTTCTCTTCTTTTTTCCCCCACTGTGGGTTTGTCAGATGCCAGTATGAGGACACTGTCAGAATCCACATCATTTTGACAGCCTGTGTTATTCAGGCCCAGACAGGCCAACTTTTTCCAAATCTCCTTTTTTTACTCATGTTTTTACATTAGCCCTGCAAGATATTTGCTGACCGAGTGAGTGAATATCTGGGCTAGGAGAGGACTAGGTTCTCTTGGGCCAGCAAGCCCCTGTTGTGGAAGCACGGCTCTGAGAGTTGGTCTGTACTGTTCTTTCTTGGTCATATATGATTATTTCTCTGTGTACTCCCACAACAGTGTCTGCTCCCTTTTTGCAGGCACATGGAATTTTCTGTTTTGCCTGTGCTCTCCCATCTCACTCCCTCATCTGCCTGGCAGGCTTCTACTTGTCATTCCCTATCTGATCAGAAGTTACCTCCTCATGAAATAGTTCCTGGCATGTCCTAGGCTGAGCCCCTGGGAAACCACACTTTGCTTCCTTAGCACTTGGTGTGGCCTTTTATCATAGCATCGCCCACTGACCCTGCTGGTCTATCACCCCATGCAGGCTGTGCATGCCTGGGGAGTCCCACTTTGCCTTACTTACTCAGGTATCCTCATCTGCAGTATGGGACTTGGGGGAATAGCCCCTGAGGCCACTCTTGTTTTAGTCACAGAGGATGCTTTGCTTCACAAGCCACCATGTGGCCCTCCCCAGCGGCTCTCCAGAATAGACTGCCCTCCAGAGAACAGCCCTCTGGGCTCCCAGCCCATCCCAGAGGCCCCCCCCTGCCCCGGAGGAGGATGGGTCAGTAACCACAGACCTCTGTGCTTGCAGAACTGCTCCGAGTGCAAGGAGAAGAGGGTGGCGCACATCCTGTGCACCTACTGCAACCGCTGGCTATGCAGCTCATGCACCGAGGAGCACCAGCATGGGCCTGCCCCTGGTGGCCCGCTCTTTCCCCGGGCCCACAAGGGACCACCAGGTAGCTCTCCCTGTAGTCCTCGCCAGCTCATGCACCCCAAAGCAGTGCTGGACCTCGGACGTCTGGAGAGCGGCTCTTTCTCACTTTGTTTCCCTACTGGGGGTGAGGGTAGGGGTGGTCTCCGAGCTTTTCCAGAGAACACAACAAGTTCACGCCAGGCTCTCCCTTGTTGGGGTGGGGGGGGGCGATTGGGAGGGGTGAGTGTGAGCAAGAGGTGCAGGGAGGAGTAGTAATGAATTATCATGGGAGCTAGCTGAGTTGATTACTTTTACCTTCATTTAGAGCAGTCATGCCTCACTTCTGTTTAATGACTTGCCTAATTAAACAGCCTGGATCAGGGTGTATCCATTTGTCCATCCAGTGCTGCTTGTTTTAAATGACAGTCTCCTTTAGCATCTTTGCCTGAGGTCCTTGAACTATGGGAGGGGTTTTACCTTTGTGATACCCACAGGAACCAGAGTTAATGATCCATGTGATCTGGCCTGGAGCCCCCCCCTTCCCCCCGCAACCCTTCTCTCCCCCGCTTCCACCCCTTCCCCGCCAGCATCATGGTGAATGAAGAGGTTTAGGTTGAATTTTAGAGGATTCAAGGAGATCCGTGTGCTGTAGCAGCAAGCATCTTCCTCAGCTGCGGGTAGGCAGTGGGGTGCCTGGGGGTACGCCATGTGTGATGTCTGCACAGCTGGGCAAGTCCTGCCAGGCTCAGCTCACATTTTTCCTTGTGCTCCGAAAACCTCGCTGGCCCAGAGAGAGGCCTCTCCTGTCTGTACCACCTTCCCTCCAAGTTCTGGGTCTCCCCTATGTCTATTGAGGGCTGAAGGCTACTCAGTAGAGCTTACCTGAGAGTCTTCCCGAGCAAGAGAAGCCCAGTTTCTCTATCTTCTCTGGCAGGAGTGAGTGGTGGTTCTGGGGACTTCGCCTTGTACTGTCCTCTACACACACAGGAAGTGCTCAAGCTATTCTGCGAGACCTGTGATGTGCTCACGTGCCATAGCTGTCTCATGGTGGAACACAAAGAACACAGGTGTGTCTGGCCAGCTGCCCAGAGGGGGCTGGGGACCGCTCGGGACTCAGCTTTGCTAGCGCTGGGCTCCCAGTGTGTCAGAATGTTCTCCCTGCCTGTGCCAGTCTGGGGCCCTGAGACTGGAGTTTTTTCTCTGCTCCTGCTGTGTGCCTTCTCTGGAGAAGGCCTGAAGGGCCAAGACTCAACACTTTCCCTAAATGTAATCCTAACTTCTGTGGGCCTGGCTGAGACAATACACAGTGGATATTCATGCTCAGAAGAAGACTTGGCCCTCCTCAGCTTTTTATTTGCCTCCTCCTTTAGGTGTAGACATCTTGAAGAAGTTTTGCAAAACCAGAGGATGCTTCTAGAAAGTGTGACTACACAGGTGGCTCATAAGAAATCCAGTCTACAGACATCTGCAAAGCAAATTGAGGACAGGTAACATACGCTAACTCTTTGTCAATGCTGGAAATACTATGTTACCTGACATCCTGGGTCCTGATACCAGGCTACCAGATGTAGTACTTAGGAAGAATACAAGGGCTTAAACAGATGTGGGCATATGTCCTCCAAGGCATATGTCCTGGAACTTAGAGGTCTTGTGGCCACTGAAAGGGCTTTGGGTCATCACTTGGTAGATGGAACCACACTAGGTCAGAGTGATCAGTGTGAGTTTGGGCCTAGCACATGCCTTCTGACTGTGGCCAGCATAGCCAGAGGCAGGTGCTTGAGAACGAGGGCATAGAGCAGCTTCTGGGTTTATCATGAGGATGCAGTAAATCAGTGGCAATCTGCTCTTTATCCACCCTTTCCCAGCATCTTCTATATAAATCTATAAGTGATATGGGACCATTGATATTTAATGTGGGAAGAGGAATTAGTAGGTACCAAGAGCTCATCATGTGACAAGCACTGGGTTGGACATCTACATGCATGATTTTGTATAATTCTTATAATTCTTTGAGTTGGATTATCTCCATTGTAATGATGAGGAGACTGAGGTTCAGAGAGGTTAGGTGACTTATCTGAGATCACACAGCTAGTCAGTGACTCAGCTGGATTTGAAAGCTATATCTGTGTGACTTCAAAACCCATGTTCTTTTTTAAAAAAACTTCACTGACATAATTTATATACCATAACATTGCCCTTTCAAAATGTACAATTCAGTGGTTTTCAATATATTTGGAGTTGTGTAAATCAGTATTACTGTTTACTTTTAGAACACTTTATCACTCCCAAAAGACACCTGATATACATTAGTAGTCACTCCCCATCCCCCCCAATATCCCCAGCCCTTGGCAACCACTAGTCTATTTTCTTTCTCTGCCCATGCTCTTTTTACTGCGTGGCATTGTTCAGTGACATGACTCACTCCCTCTCTGCTGCCTCCAGTGCTGTGTAGCTGGTGAGCTGATGGGGTTGACCTGAGTGTGGACTTGAGGTTTACCTAGAGAAAACCTGGTCGAGCCTTGGGCCATTGGCGCACTTGGATTGAGTGGGCTGGGTTGTACCAAGTTTAGGATGGTGAGGAAGGTTATCCTTTCTTTATATTTGGTGTCTACTGGGCCTTGATCTTCACAGGCAGCCTCTAAGTTGTTGGCTGTTATGTTTGGTGTCTCTAGGCCCTCATAGACCTGGAGGGAGGAGCTCACCATGCTTTGTCCCATTCTGTTTATAGGATTTTTGAGGTGAAGCATCAACACAGGAAGGTGGAAAACCAGATCAAAATGGCCAAGATGGTTCTGATGAATGAGCTGAACAAACAGGCCAACGGACTCATAGAGGAGTTAGAGGTATATGAGGACATATAGGTCACATGGATGGGTTGGTGTTCTCCCCAGGTCAAAAACCAGGCACATATTAAACTAATCCTAGGGCTCAGAGCTGTCTGAGCTGGAATTCAGATGCGCAATTTGCATAGGTCTCTACTGTTCCCTGTATCTTAAAATGTCCAGTCTCATTTGGGGATCATGGCTCATTAAGGGCTAGAAAGTCAGTTCAAACTTCCATCAGTGCTGTGGCTGTAAGGCAACTGCCTTCCTGGGCTGTGCAGACTTACAGCCTCAGAAAAGAGGGTCATGAAACAAGTTATGCCCAAGAGATGTAGATATTTGTTCATGTCCTCATTCATTTATCATCCATTCCCTATTGGCATTATAAAGTCCACCCACCTTCTTCCCTCCCTTGCCATGTCCCTCTGCCTCCCATTGCAGCCCTCTGTCATCCCCCCAGGGCACAGTCTCATCTGACCCCATCAGGATTCACACTGAGACATGAGCCACCAGACTCCCCAAACAGGTAGACTGAAGTCCAAGAACAGGATGAGGGACTCTGTCTTCTCTGTCCATACCCAGGGCATTACTAATGAGAGAAAGCGGAAGCTGGAGCAGCAGTTACAGAGCATCATGGTCCTCAACCGTCAGTTTGAGCATGTGCAGAACTTCATCAACTGGGCTGTCTGCAGCAAAACCAGTGTCCCTTTCCTGTTCAGCAAAGAGCTGGTAAGAGCTCCAACTCATCAATCACTGCTTAGGGGTTAGTAAGTGACAATTATCTTTACCAAACCCCACAGTGCCAATGACAGGTGCTGAAATGGTCTTGCTTTCCTCCAGGCAAGTCAGGTGGGAAATTTTGTAGTTCTGTGTTAGGTCATGGATTTAGGCATGAACCTGGACACTAGCAGTGTTTGGGACATCCCAGGGACAGTCATTTGTGTTTAAATGGGGGCTAAGAGGAAGGAAGCATTGAGGATGATGTTGAGGTATTGGGCTTGTGAGGGGGTAGAGACCAGGAGGAATGAGAATTTTGAAAGAAGTCGGTGGGGTTTACATTGGGATATGTTGAATCTAAGGTGCCTGCGGGGCATCTCAAAGGAGATGTCCAAAATCTGTTTCGATTGTTGGGTCTGGAAGTCAGAGGGAATGTCAGGGCTGGGGGTAGCGATTTGGAAGTCACTGGGGTATTGGTGGTGCACTTGGGAAGAGTGTGTGTGAAGGAAGAAGACAAGACATCTGGAACTGAGGGAAGTACTAGCATTCTCAGCATAGACAGAGGAAGAAGAAGAATGAAAGAGGGTGGAGAAGCAACAATCAGAAGTGGATCACAGGAAAAGTAGGAGGGGGTGGTGCACAGAAATTAACAGAATTTCAAATTTCAAGTGGTCAATGTTATCGTTGCTACTTAGGTAAAAGAGGATGAGTAGTGAGGAGAAGCCTTGAGATCTGGGTATCAGGAGGTTCCCCAGTGATCTTTTAAAAGAAATTTCAGCAAAACGGGAGGGTGATAAGCTAGAATGGGGGACTGAAGGGAGGTGGGGAAGAAGTAGAAACAGAAGTGAAAAGAAAGGAAATAAGGTAGCGTGAGAAGGGACAGAGTTGGGAGATTGATTTTAAGTATAGAAGACATTTGCATGAGTGTATTTGGGAGAGGAGGTTGATGATAGAGAAAAGAGATGTATGATGGAGTGAACATATTGAGAAGGCAGAGGGAACTAGTTGACCCTAAACATAAAAGGCACTTCTCTCTGAGGAGGGAGGACAGGAAGGTCTCCATATAATGTCTAGAGGTAGGCAGGGTACCAGTTTGGGGGCAGTTTGTCTTTTGTGTCTCTTGTCCTTTCTGAAGTAGGAGGTGATAAGAGGGTTAGGCACTGGGTAAGTGGAATTAAGGTGAGAAGTGAGGACTTTAGTCATTGAAGTCAGTGGGAAAGGAAGCCAACAAGAAAAGAAGTGATAAGAGAAAGGACAGCAGGGTGGCCCCGAGGTTAGTGGTCACTGAAGCAACCCCAGATAACATGGCTTTAGGATGGCTGTATTGGCCTAAGGTCAATGGACAGTGGTGATGCAGAGGGAATTTGGCCCTAGTGATACCGTTACTGAAAATGATAGGAAGCTGGGCCGGGCCTAGGGAGTGATGGAGCAGGGCTTGAGAAATTCAGTGTGGCTGGAGACCGTGCTCAGAGTTAGGTAGAACAGGGGTCAGTCATTGCAGGTGAAGGTCTCTAGATGAAGGAAAGGTCTGTGTACAGTCTCCAAACTGAAAAGAGAGGTGAAGGTGATTGACACTAAAGAGATGGAGGAAGAAGAGGCCAAGACGGTGACTGGAACATCAGTTAACTAGATGATGGCAGGGTGAGTTGGGACACTTGCCAAAGTCATAGATGCATGGGAGCATTCATGACAGGAGATGGATGCAAGGGGTGAGGGAAGAGGAGGGCACTTGATGAGGATGGGAGTTTTACACGTGGACAGAAGGACAGCAGTGAGGAGGGAGCTCAGAGAATGTCTGCCCCCATAGGCTTTTACGTTGAGGTTATGGTAGAATGAATAGAACTCTTGAGAGGGCTGCCAGGCAGGTGATCCTTAGGGAGAATTACCGACCATTCAGAGTCCGAAAGAGATAAGAGTGTAGGGAGTCCAGAACCCTGGATAAGAGGAAGGGGATCAGCTGGTGGGGGAGGGGACAAGAGCAGAGGAAGGGACATGAAGGTACCAAGTGCAAGGAAATGAGCATATGGGGGACCAGAGGCTAAAAAACCCATGGCTCCAAGTCCTTCACCCTGTCCAAGGAGTGAGGGAAAGGCAGTTGTCATTCAGGTGTAAGATACCCACAGAAATGACCTTTGGTGCTGTGGTCAGATTGTGTTTCAGATGCAGCGATTGCTGGAGACGAACTGTAACACAGATCCGGGCTCCCCTTGGAGTATCAGATTCACCTGGGAGCCTAACTTCTGGACCAAGCAGCTGGCTTCCCTTGGTGAGCCGGAGCCCATCCTGTGGCCTTTTACATAATTGCTAAAAATGAGTAGAGCACATCTGCTTAGCTTACTGGGTAGGTCAGCATAGGCCCAAGAGAAAGCACTCCCTGAGACTGCCAGTGGTCATGGAGTCACTCAGCCGACCTTTGTGTGGGTGGGGGGAGGAGGGTTGGGGAAAGGGGACAACTTCAATAGCAGTGGCAACACAGTACTTTTATAACAGGACCAGTTGAAATCTGAGCTTTCCATTCTGCATGAATGCCCTGTTACCTTGGTTTCATTGCTGGAGAGGAGACAAGACAGTGGCCCTGCTCTCCAGAATGCTGGATGGCAGTGCAGGTGAATTGTGTCTCTGTGGTCCTATAGGGGTATTTGTGTGTGTAGGCACAAAATGGGTATCAGCATCAGAGAGAGGGAGGGAGGGGGAGGGAGGGACAGTGTCACCCCCACTGCCTCTTGGAGCTAAGATGTAAGTAGATAATTCCTGAACTTCCCTGCTGCAGTGATTTCCTGGCATTCAGTCTTAGACAGAGTGTAGACAACTGAGGTTGTACCTGTGTTGATGGCCTGATGTAGGTTTCTTATGCTAATGGCCACCTGCTGCCTTCGTTCTTCAACTTGACAGAATGAAGAATAAAATTTCGGTGGTTTTTTTTGTTTGTTTTGTTTTGCTTTGCTTCCCTCTCTCCTTTGATTTAATTCAACAGACCTTTGGTGAGCCCCTGCTGTGGGTCAGCACCCCATGCTGGGCACTAAGGGACCAAAGGTGGCTAGAACACACCACTGGCCCTCAAGTTGCTGAGTCTTCCCCCAAGTAAGCCTTATTGAAACCACAAGCCAAAGAAGCCATGAGGCTGAGCTGGAGATAGATATTGTCTACTCATGCACGAGGCCCCAGAGACCTCAGGATGATGCTGGCATTTGCTGCTGACATGATGTTGGGGTTCCCCGACTCTTTCCATCCTCCTTACCCAAAACACAACCCCCCAGACTTATATTTGGAGATTTGGCCGTTTATCTCATGGTCAGCACTTCTGTGCAATTTTCCAGCATGCTACCTCCCCACCGCCAATATTGGATTTTTTTTTCTTTTTGTCTGAGTCTGTGTTCAAAAGGAGTGTGTGCTGTTTGAAGGAGCCCATGGTTTCTCTAGTGGGATAAAAACAGAGTGAGACTGAACATCTGGAAAAAGCTGAGCTAATTTCTCAAATGCCCCTGGCTCCCACAGGTCCACACTGGTTCTATTGCTGGCAGCATTCTAGGCTGAGACTTTGAGATCAGGGTTGAATTTGCTAATCTCTGTACCTGGTGTGGGTTTATTGAATGATGTCCTTTGGTCCCAGGAGCAGGAAGTGGCAAGCGGGGAACAAGTGCAGATTACCTTTGGAAACACTCTCTGTTCTGAATTTCCAGGCTGTATAACTACTGAAGGTGGACAGCTGTCCCGGGCAGATGCTCCTGCTTATGGAAGCTTACAGGGACCGTCATCCTTTTATCAAAGCCACCAGTCCCCAGTGGCTCAGCAAGAGACTCTTAGCCACCCCTCACACAAGTTCCAGTCTCCAGCACTGTGTTCCTCCTCTGTGTGCTGCTCCCACTGCTCCCCAGCCTCGCCCTCCCTTAAAGGCCAGGTCCCCCCACCCAGCATACACTCAGCCCACAGCTTTCGGCAGCCCTCTGAGATGGCACCCCAACAACTGGGGTCTCTGCAGTGCTCTACCCTGCTGCCCAGGGAGAAGGAGCTGGCTTGCCATCCTCAGCCCCCAAAGCTGATGCAGCCCTGGCTGGAAACCCAGCCCCCCGTGGAGCAGGAGAACACATCCCAGCGGCTCGCACCGCAGCTGACTTCCCAGCCAGTATGCATCGTGCCCCCACAGGACGTTCAGCAAGGAGCCCATGCCCAGGCCACCTTGCAGACCCCCTCCATCCAAGTCCAGTTCGGCCACCACCAGAAGCTGAAGCTCAGCCACTTTCAGCAGCAGCCGCCGCAGCAGCTGCCCCCTCTGCCCCCTCCACCACCTCCACCCCAGCAGCCACCGCCCCCCCTACCTCCATCCCAGCATCTGGCCTCTAGTCAGCATGGGAGCCCCCCTGGGCCTGCCTGTTCCCAGAACGTGGATATAATGCACCACAAATTTGAGCTGGAGGAGATGCAGAAGGACCTGGAGCTTCTCCTTCAGGCTCAACAGCCCAGCCTACAACTGAACCAGACCAAATCTCCTCAGCATCTTCAGCAAACCATTGTGGGGCAGATCAACTACATTGTGAGGCAGCCAGCGCCTGTCCAGTCCCAGAGCCAAGAGGATGCTGGGCAGGTGAGCTTCAGGATGGCTGGGGAGGGAGGGTGGCGGCAGGGGGAACACATTGGGATGGATCTCTTGGCATATATAGCCTCTGCAATCATGGGGTGGCATGGGAGCATGGTTTCTTCATCTGAGGGCAGCCTTGAACTCAGTGGTCACATTTTAAGCCCTCCCTGGACTCCACTGCCCACCTCAGGAAAGCTCCCCAAAACACAGTAGTCCCGACAGAGATCTGGGCTCAGTACCCTGCCCTCCTAGATGGCACCAGGGACCTTGTCCGTCAATAGAACCTTCTAAGCTGTGCCAGACTCCTGCCACTGCCAGGACAGAAGGGAGGCTGTCTCTTATCTTCGTAACCTCCCGCTTCCCTTGCTGGGAACTTATGAATCTCAGATGGAAGGGGAGAGCTTAAGGAGTGGAGACCAAGTATGCAGTAGAAGCTAGTGGGCAGCATCTTTATAACACCATACAGCTATAGACTTAAAATTTGTCTCAGACCTCCTAAGCTAGGTATGTTTTACATATACTGTATCATTTATTCTATCAACAGCGTTAGGTAGGCATTGCCATCTGTTTTTTGTAGGCACAGAAGTCGGGGGGGGGGTCGGAGAGGGCAAGCACTTTGCCTAGAGGATATAAAACGCTGAGCGACAGAGCCAAGACTTGGATCCCGGTCTGCTGACTGTAATTCCACAGGAGAGGGCTCTTTCTCTCCCCTGGGGGGTGACAAATGCTTCTCCTCTCTTCTCTCAGCTAAGATCCAACTGAGGAGGTACAGATCGTACCTCTGGGATCTTTGCTGTATTCCACATCTTCATCTGTAACTCGTGCTTTTCTTTTCTTCCAGACTTTCCTGTTCTAGCATTTTCTCCCTGTCCTTTCTCACTACCCCCCACCCTGCCCTGTGGTGTCTCCTTTAAATCCGTAATCACATTTATATCTTCAAAGCAGCTCTAGGGACTTTTACTTTATTATAAAATATAAGGCCTCACATTTATGCTTTAGCACCGACAATGTCAGATCATGCTTCAAATGTCTCCCTCTGAGGCTCAGTTCCTTTGAGGAGATAGGAAATCATCCTGAGGATGGCAGAGAAAGGTCTAGGGTTCATTGAGGACCACAGGCAAAATGTAAGTCAGATGTGTTAGGATTGCTATGGTGGATATGACAGAGTTAACCCAGAATTCTCGGTTTGGGTTCTATCCTAAGACTGTCACATTAGGATGTAGTCTCATAAAGAGTTTGGATAAGAGGATCTTACTTTCTGAAAATTTTCCAGCAGTTCACAATGCGTAGTTGGTGACAATGGGCAATGCAGGGTGGGTGTCAGCCTTTGCTGCCGCCACTGCTCTTTGCAGGAAAACCCACCCAAGTTCTTATTTTCTCCTTCAGACTTCAGATGAGCCTTCAGCATCTGAAGGTCCAAAGCCGCCTCTCCCTCTTGACAAGAATACTGCTGCTAACTTGCCCCAGGCGCCTGGGGAGGAAAACCCTCCTGGTATCCCCCCATTGGACGGCACCATCCAGCACTCCTCTCCGAATGTGGTGAGAAAGGTACTAATGGAGCCTGCTTTCCCTGACCGCACAGGACCCATTGACAGCCAAGATCCCAAGGACCTGGATGAGGATGACTGGGTGGGGGGAGGACTGTCCCTGTTCCATCCCTGGATATTACACAGCCCTGACTCATGCCTTCTGTCCTAATGAGTCAGCAACATAGGTCCTCCTTCACACCCATTTCCACTGCCACACACACACTTGAAATGGGACCAATTGGGCTTCATTTAGAGCAGAAGGGCGAAGGAAAAGGGAAAGAAAATCAATTTATGACACACACTGGGCCTGGAATGGTGCATGGGGCTTCACGGTTCTGTGAGGTGGCCATCCCCATTTTCTAGCTGAGGACACTGAGGTCCAGGGCCCTATAGCTAGAAGATGAAAGGGCTGAGGTTTATTTAAAATGAGTCCAGAGACCATTTCAGTCAGAATCCAAAGACCGAACTGTTTTTTCTCTGCCACCAAAATGGGGAAAATATTTTATGTGGCTGCATGACCCAAAGTTGATTGGCTTTAGAATTTGAATCAGTGGAGTTTGTTGGGTGAGTGGCCTGCAGGGATGTCCTGCCGAGGTGGCTGAGCCACTAGGGGCACTGAGAGCTCTTGAAGACAAGCTACCGGAGCCCTTCCTGTCCACTGGCTTATCTGCTTGGTACAGGGTATCATTTACTCTGGCAACCACCCAGAGCCCCACATCTCGTCAGCTGTCCTCCCCGTATCCCTGCCCTTCACCCTTACCCCTGTCACGCTCCTAGCTGGAACCTCACTAGGCCCTCCGCATCTCCCCTGGCTCTGTTACACTATCCTGTTGCCGTCTCTGGTCTGGTACCCTTGGGCCCCCGGCGCCTCCTCTCAGCCATGTATTTGAAGCTGTGTCCAGTGTTGGGGACCCCCAGCCTGCAAGCTCAGCCCTGCACAAAGCTCTGGCTCTGCAGCCCCAGTTCCGCAGCTCTTCTGCGTTCCTGCCCCACACCATGTTTCCCCCAGCACCATCGCCACGTATATCTTAGTCTATCCCAGTAACACATGAGAAGAGACTGCAGAAAAGTAAGGGATGGCAAAGATGAAGTGGTAACTTGGAAATCCCTGGTGGCTCTTAAAGTCTGGCTAGGCCTCTGGTATTAGTGGGTTTTGGTCTGTGCTGGGCCTATTCTGCCCTGTCGGAAACAGTTTGGCCTAGAGGCCATAGAGATGCTATAAATGGGCTCTTGGTGGCTCTCAGGGGTTTAACTTTTTATACTTGGGCTACTTACCTATCCATCCATCCAGTTATTCACTCAGTGTTCAAAAAATATAGATCCATCTTCTAGTATGTGCCAGATGTTTTGCTAGGTGCCAGGCACATATTGGTGAATAAGA
Source organism: Ailurus styani (assembly GCA_002007465.1). Lineage (NCBI taxonomy): Eukaryota > Metazoa > Chordata > Mammalia > Carnivora > Ailuridae > Ailurus > Ailurus styani. Next base: position 629,125 of record LNAC01000157.1, on the reverse strand, counting down.
GTCTCACATTGGAGCTTACAGTCTAATGGGAGAGATAGACGGTTAAATAAGCAACAACAATAAATGTGGTAAAGTGCTGGGGTATTCACTAGGGTGTAGGGAAGGAGCACGTAACACTGGAAAAACTGTTCACAGAGGACTTCCTAGGAGACATGATTTTAAGCTGAGATTTGAAGAAGTCAAGCTAGTGAAGGGGGATGAGGAAGAGGGCGGCACTAAATAATCAAAGGGAATGGCTAGTAGGAAGATCCAGAAGTGAGAGAAAGCCTGGGGCACTTCAGGGATTTCAGGTAGCTTGGCTTGGTGGGAACATGAGATGGACTGGGGAAAGGGAATGAAACCAGAGTGCTTGGAAGGCCTTGTAAATTGTGCTCAGAGTTTAGCATTTAGTCTTGGGGGTTATGAGGAGTGAAGGAGGGATTTCTTAGCAAGGAGGGACATGGTTTGAATTAAATTTTAGAAAGGTCACTTCAGCTGTAGGAAGGGAGACCAAAATAGTACAGAGGAGAACAAGGAGAGGTTGAATGGAACCAGTAACAATGGGTATAAGAAGGAAGCGTGGACTTCAAGAGATCAGACCACAGGAGCTTTTGGACTTGGAGTCTGATTGGTGATGGGAAGTGAGGGAGAGAAAGTCCTTTGGCTTGACACCCAGGTCTGTCTTGCACACTGGGTTGCCATTCACTGAGGTGGGAGCATGGGAAGAAGAGCCTATTTTGGGGGAGGAAAAAGTTAAATTTGAATTATTGGCATTCTCCTGTGGAAGCTACATAAGAAGATGCCCAGAAGTTAGCTAGCTCTAGATGTCAGTAATTCAGAAGGGAACATGGGGATTGCTAGTGCTCAAGGAGTAGGAGAAGCCATGCAGAAAATGCTGCTGCTTCTTTAACCGGGCCTGCTTCTGTTTCTATAGATAGTACAAAGGAAAGGAGGTGAGCCGTGTGCAAACATGGAGTCTTTGTGCCCGTGTGGGTGGCCCACAGGGCTCTCTGAGCATCAAGGGGTTGCTGCCCTACTGTGTGGCTACGGGTTGACAGTGGGGTTAGTAAAGGCCCTAGGAATTCTTAACTTCTCATTTGGAGCTGCCCCTGGTCCTTATTAACCTGAGCTCAGGGAGAGGTTCAGAGGAGCAGGTGGCCTGGCCCTTTCCTGATGTTTTATAGGCTTCTTCATGTCTTGGACTCCCCCAAAAAGGAACCTCAGTGTTGCCATCCTGGCTCAAAGGAGCCTTTGGGTCTACTTGGCTGAGAGAAGTACTGGTTAGATACAAAGCTACTAAAATAAGAAAAAGGGCTTTCTTTTTGAGGGGATTCATTGCCTTGAAGCTGGGATTGGGTATGGTGGAGGGTGTGACGACTGACATTTTGAGCATCTTATCATTGAATGATAATACTTTGTATAGCATTTTTCTACCTGTTCCCTTAGGTTTTTATGTGGAGTATTCCATTTTATCTCTTTGTTTATCCTAGAAGTACTATGAGGAAGCTACTTTCATATTCCCTTTTGAAAGATGTGGAAACTGAGACACAGAGAGGTTAAGTGACCCACCTAAGAGCTATACAAGCAGAGCATTGGCAAATTTAGGACCAGAGCATGGGTTCCTGACCCTGGCGGTGCTCAAGGGCTAGGTTAGCTCTCCTCTCCTTGGGCACTGCAATGGGCGAAGCAGGACTCCATCTGGCCTCTCATTTGTTGGATTTTCCTCTTTTTGCTCATTGGAGTAGCCTAGGCCCTGCTGGGGAGAGGGCTTAGGACCCAGCCTCGTCTGGTTATCTCTATCTAGTCAAGGTGTTTTAGCCTCCAGCCCGCTCCTAAGCCCATGATGACTTGCAAGAACCGGGAAAGTCAGAGGTCTGTGTGAAGGCCACAGAATGGAGGAAGCCCTGGCAGCAGGCGCCTCTCTGGGTGTTCTGCAGGGACTCATTCACGCTCTGAGCTGCCGACTGACTTTCCATCGCCACAGGAAGGACTTCGGTTATAGCACAGCAGCTGTGCATACGTACTTTTGAGTTGGTGCTACCTGAGCTGCTGGCGAAAGCATTGCTGCCGAAAAGTGAGATAGGCAAGTTTTCGAATGGGTTTTCTAGCGGCTTGAGCTCTGCTGTCTCAGAGGCAGCTTCCCCCACTACCTTCCCCATATCTAGCAGAGTGTTCTGGAATGAATTTTGACATCCATCTGGCCCTCGCGGTTGCCTCATCTTGGTTTAGCCACTCTGAAAAGAGACCACAGTTACAGCGTGATGACAGAACTCCTTACATCCCGAGTGAAACCAGAAGACATTCTGACGGCTTCATTTGTACTTCTGAATGAGTCGACTGATGAAAAACACACATACACTCTCTTCCTCAAAGCTCTCGTGGAGTCAAAAGCTTTAGGCATCACAGAAAGCCTCTCCGAGCCCTAATTCAGCTACAGGGGAACCTCTCTTCTGCTCACATGTGGTCCACATCCTCCACAGAGGACTGAGAGACCACCAGGATACTGCTTATGGCTTCAGAGGAGGCTGAGATGTATTTTTAGCAAATGATGCCTTAGCAGTAGGCTTTCCTGTGGTCCACGTTAGTAAGAGTGACGCAGAAGAGCAAGGGATGATGACTCACGAGAAGAGCATTCACATCATTACCAAAGCACTTTGATGCCTGAGCTCGTAATCTGATTCTTACAACTCAGATTTACATTAGCCTGTGTAGGAGGAAATTAAAGTCCAGAGATGGGAAGTATCTTGCTTAAACTCATACCCTAAATCCTGGCTTACATAAGGAAATGCAGGGTCATTCATAGTCTCCACATCCACGTCTGTGGGCCAGATCATGGCTTCTCAACTCCAGCAATGGTCATTTCCTCAAAGCCTGGCCTCAACAGCAGGACTTGCTCAGAACATTCCCAGGGCCTCAGGAGGCTTTCCTAGGGAACAGCCCAGTTCTGGTCAGCAGTTGCAGAACTGTACAGAGATCTGTTCTGTCCTGCTCAGAAGCCAAGCCCAAGTATTCCCCAGGTCTGGCCTCTGAATTTTACAGCCTCTAAGAAGGCTCCTTCCTCAGTTCTAGCCTGATTTCACTCACAGACCAAATCCAAGATCTTTGTCTAAGTCTCCTGGTCCATGAAAAAACAGGTCCTTGTTCCTGGGCCCTGAATTTCCTTATATTGGCCTGGCCAAAATAACTCTGAGCTAATTCTCCTATGTCTCCAGGGCTTGGGTTTTGAGGGTTCCACTCATTCTGGCTTTTACTTCAGGTTTACTGGAATCCACTTACTTTTTTTTTCTCCTCCTTCCCCCTTAGACTCTGGGTTCCTCTTTTCTTTTTCTATCTTTCCTGAATCATCAGGGTGCTGGGTACTCTTCAGCTCTTCTCTCTTTACCACTCATGAATGTTTTCCCATTTGACTCTGGTCAGTTAGCATATGTTACCATAGTTGCATCCACAGGAACAGCCTTAATTTGCACAAGAGCTTTTCATGGAGCTGGGGGAGCACTCACTGTCATTAAGAGCAACAACTTTGCTATTGAAAATCAACGTGTAAAACCACTTGCTAGGAAAGTTAGTTCCTTCCTCAGGTATCTGATTCAGTTGTTTGAAGATCTACTAATGTTCAGCTACTTTACCTGATCTGAAGCTGTCAAAACACTCAAATATTCCAAGATTTAATTCACAAATCTGTTCACCTCAATCCTTGCCTACTTATCTGTTTCCTTCAGCCAAAGTGAAGGCCTTTAGTGTGTTTCCAAGATAGTTTCCAAGTCATTGTTCCCTTCTCCTCTGTACATTTACAGGGTGGTCAGTCTTTGACAATTCTGATGACTGAGACAAAACCCTAAAACCAGAAGTGAGCAGGTGAAGCTTCGGAGCAGCAATGGGAACAGAGGCCACATACCCCACACATCCTATTCAGCATGAGATCATAAGTCCACACTTAGGTGTCCAGTCAGAGGTCTTGACCGCAAGCTTAGTTATATGGTTTCCTCTAGAATTTTTCATTTTCCTACATTAGAGCAGTAAGCAGAGTAGAAAACAAGGAGTCAGGACTTCTGTAATGGCAGCTAATGACAACGGAGAAGACAGGAATCATCACGTGGGCAAATGCCACATTGGGAGGTCATTTAGTGAAAGGACAGGCTCAGTCCTACAGGCCTTAAAGCATCACTGAACTACAGCCCACTCCAGCAATAGAGGTACATCCAAGTTCCTTTATGTCACTAAGAATGGTCTCATGAGGCTCCATGTACTCTGTTTATTATGACAAGGTGGTGTGTAAAGTTTTAGAAATACTCCTATTCAAGATATTTTAAAGCCAATTGCATTTTGTTACTGAAAGAGATATGTTTCAGATATTTGGAAAATTAATTTCTGTGGAACACCACCCTATTTGTGCTACTTTATCCCCAGCAATATTATCTTGCTGTAAGAACCTGGAATTTATATTAAACTCAGGGCGTGTGCATTAAGTGTCTGTTTATTGACTTCTCTATCATGTCTTACTAGACTACTAGCTTTCTGGATAATGACACAAAATCAAAACCAGCCAGCAGATTTTTAAGCCTTGGCCCAGATTCCTAGTCTTGGGCCTGTATAAGCTTAGAAAATCTGTGTCATCACTCTGTGTCTCAGTTTCCTTTTCTGTTGAATGAAGGAACAGTGCTTTCTCTGAATTTTGACAATACCGTGTGCCAACCATCGCAATAATATAAGCACATTGAACTCCAGAACAAGATCTGAATGGTGAGGATGGGGAGGGGGGTGGCAGGTGAAAGAGCAGAGGTCAAACAGTAGACAGGCTAGGTAGGTGAAGAACTGCATAGGTGACTAGTAGAAGAGGTTGAAGGTCAGACGGTTCAGGGAGGTCATAGGTCAGGCAAGTTGTGAAGGCAGGTGGTTCAGACAGATACATTCTATAGGTTCCAGGTGGGGTGATTCAGACAGGTCACAGGTCAGGCAGGTGACAAACAGATCAAGGAATAAAAACAAGTGGAGGAAAGGGACAGAGATAGGAACATTCAAGTACGGGGGAAGGAGAGGAAATTAGGAGCAAGTGAGGAGATGGTAGGTAAGAGAGGTAGAAGGCTCAGGTCAGTCTCCCCTCTTACCCCAGCTATGACCTGAGCTGATTATCAGTGTCAGTGTTTTTGACATTTTTGACTTCTCTTTCTCCCCTGAATTAGAATATAGTTTATGTTCACTTGCAAACCTTAAAATATATATTTTTTTTTCCTCATGAAATCTATAGGTTTTGTATGTGAAGAAGGCCAGGTATCTGTTATGTGGCTGACACTTGGGAAGTGGTTGCCCTAAACAGACCTTACAGCTGGCCATATAATTTTGCCTCCTCGCATTTGACCTCTGAACAATCCTGGATGCTAGCGAGGGCAGGTGGCATCATCTCCATGGATGGATGAGCTCCTCCTGGGTGTGTGGCACCAAATATCAAGCGCAGCCACGTTCCCAAGCCTGGCATGCTCTCGAGAAACCCCATCCTCCCTTCCAGGCCCTGGAGACCCAGCCTCCTTTCTTAGCCCTGAAATTTGGCCCTCCCCTTCTCTCTACTCACCTGGTAGCACTGGCAGCAGGGTAGGATGTTCTCAATCCTCTCTTTCTTCCTGCACAAGAAATAGTTCCTTCTGTTTTTATATTTTGTTCCTTTTCACTCCAGAGAGCCCAGTGAAGGATCAATACCAACACACAGTGTACCTATGTTCCCCAAATGCCGCTATATTTGTATAGCCTGTAGAAATGGGGTGGAGCTGGCTTCCTCCTTGCACTTTCTTTGAGATCCTTCTCAGACTTCTCCCGTGGATGTTTCTGAGGTTCTTTTTACCACTACCAGAGCTTTCCCCCACTTCCTGATGGCCTTGGTCTCCTGGAGGTTGGCTGTGGATGTGGGCATGAAGAAGACTAGTCTAGTCTGCAGTATCTTACGACATGTTATTGACCCTGTGCTGTGTGCTGGCTATTATAGGGGCAGGTTCAGCAGGCCCAGCTCAAAGTAAACTGCGATAAATTTTCATAGTTCTTCCATGGCTCAGTCTGCATAACCTCCTCTATCATTGTATTAAGTCACACTTCATGATATGCAATAAGTAATCAGGAAAGGGAGTGGATATCCTACAAAGATATCCTGCCTCTAATCTGGAGATAGAGGTGGAGATAGCCTGCCTCTCAGCTGGGGAGTTTTTGTCTTTGGGAATTTAATGCTGTGCCTATTTTGGACATATGGCACCTGACCGTTATTGGGATTGCCCCAGGTAGATTTTGGTGCCCTTCATGCTTGGCACCAAGGATCTCATAGAGCCATTTATGTCTTTGGTAGATGAAAGGACCACCAGAGCTGCAGAAAATATATATGTCAAATGGAGAAAGGGTGAAAGAAAGCAGCTTGAAGGATCAGACTGTCATATATTACAAAAGGGATTGCAACCATCACTGGGCATTCTTGTCCATAGATAAGGAAAGATAGAATCTTAGAAAGCTGTGGTGATATATAACCAGGACAGCAGGGGTGCCAAGGGGAGGCAGGTCACGGCATGTTTGAAATAGCTCTTCTATGCTTAATCTACCCAATTTGCTTTGAGTTTCTCCCCAGACCTCCTTCTCCTCAATATTTCTTATCTTGGGACTTAGACTATAGAGAAAATTGGAGCCTTTTTATTGAGCACTATTGAACTATCAAGGAACATATAAAAACCAAACTTTTCTTTGGGGAAACAAAGGGCATTTATATTTAGCTCGTCTGCTTTTTAAAATTGAGAATTAAGAATAGAACATAAAAACTTTACCAAAGTAGTAAAATAGCAAGGGAAAAGCATTGGGAGAGAAGAGAAAAAGATGATAAGAGAAAAGAAAAACAGGAGAGGAAGGGAGAGAAGGTCGAAGAAAGCAGAAAAGGGAGGGACAGTGACTGAAGTGCAGGGTGTAGGAGAGGGGAAGGTGAGTTCGCACACAGAAGGACGGAGCCAGACAGGCCATGGTCAGGAGTGTGGCTTCAGGGCCGGAGACCTGGATTCTAAATCTGTAAAAACCCCACGTCACATGTCATGCTTAGTTGGTGAAATATTGAAAGGATCGCCCTGAGATCAGGAGTGAGACTAGGATGGCTACTATCACTACTGCCATTTGACCTGGTCCTCCTGTACTTAGCTGGCAGGGTAAGGCCAGAAAAACAAATGCAGGGAAAGGAAGAAGTAAAACTTAACTAGTCACAGATGACGTGATTTGTGTGTACAGAAATTCCCCAAGCGACTTCAGCAAGGTCTCTGGGTACAAGGTCAATCTATTAAAATCAAGTGCATTTTATGTGTGAGCACAAATAAAGGGAAATGGAGATTTACAAAGTGATGTGTTCATTTACATAAAACACTTCAGATGCCTTGCTGAGCCTTGTCTTTCTCAAGTATAGAGTCAGGGCCACAAGAACACCACCAACAAGAACAACACCAACAGTCACAACGGTGGGAGCAGCAGCGGCAGTAGCTGGGGGTCACAGAGTACCTGCCATGTGGCAGACAACGTTCTAAACCTTTACCTAGATTCATTCTTATTACCTTCACAACCACACTTTAACATTTGTGATGAGGATTTAGAGTGGAAATGTATATAAGATATTTAGCAAATTTCCTCGCATATCAGTGCTCAATAAATGTTAGCTATATAAAGACAATCATGATTTTATTTTATTTTATTTTTTATTTTATTTTTTTTTTTAAAGATTCTATTTATTTATTTGACACAGAGAGAAAGATCACAAGTAGGCAGAGAGGCAGGCAGAGAGAGGAGAGAGGAGGAAGCAGGCTCCCTGCCGAGCAGAGAGCCCGATGCGGGCCTCGATCCCAGGACCCTGGGATCATGACCTGAGCCGAAGGCAGAGGCCTTAACCCTCTGAGCCACCCAGGCGCCCGACAATCATGATTTTAGAGAGATGCATAGACCCAGTTGTTAATAGAATGGAGCTTCTATTTATTTGGTTTAAGATTTGTAGAATCACATGTTGTTGTTGTTTTAAAAATTTTAAATAGCTCATGAATTCATTTATTCAACCAGGTCTAGAAACTGCTCTTAGGTCTAGAAATACAATGGGTAAGTAAAATAGGTAAAATCTATGCCCTAATGGAGTTTACAATTTATGGGGGAAAATAGAGATTCATCATATAGTCTCACAACTATGAGAATATAGCCTAAAAAAAAAAAAGGAGTTACAAGAATGAGGTCTGGGCCACAGAACGAAAAGAGGCTTTGATACAAAAAAATCACAGTGAGCTGAGTGTAGAAGGATAAGTGATATAGGGGCAGGGATAGGAGAATGTTCCATGGTGAGGGAGCAGTCTGTTTGAAGGGGATGAAGGTTGTAGGTGAAAGGAAAGCTTTGCATGTTTCAGGGATTGAAAAAAATGTCCGAGTGGCTGGAGCTCAGACAATGGGAGGGTTGTTGTGTGAACTGTGACTGCAAAGCAGGAGAGGGGATGGGCAGTCATTTTCATAGTCCTAAGAATGGTGGAGTGCACTATGGGGCTTCACGCAAAGGGATGATGTGGTCAGATTTGTGTTTTGAAAATATTTCTCCGCTGAGGAGGCCACAGCTATCGTCTGGGAAAATATGGGAGTGTTTGCACCAGCAGTATTGCACCAGCAATAGAGAGAGGAATTAGTGGGAAGATACATGAATTGTTGAAGGGGTAGAATTGATGAGGTTTGGAATTACCCTGGGTGAGGGAGGAGGGATGGCCCACTGATGCTTTCCCCTCCTAGCATCTGACTTGAAGAACTGGGTGACTAGAAGGACATTCACTGAGGTGAGGACAACCTTTTCTTCACCATTAAATAGGTTTGCTAATTTTATAATGAAACTTGAAATGATATTTGAAGTATTTATTTTCCTGTGGAAATTTGAATATCTTACTCATGGGGAAAGGCTGAAGACACTGATATTGATTGGAAGCTTAGAGATATTTACTCTTTGTTTCCCCTTTAACTTTCAAAAGATGTCAAATTGTTCTATCTTTAGTCTTAAAAAAAAAGGCAGGGATATCAACTTCTAAATTCCTAAAGGTTACATTTAGAACCAGTCTCTCATCATCTTCCCTCCATCATATATGTTTCTCCAATCTGAGAAATGGAATGCATTCAGTGCAGAAATCTGTATGTCTTTAACTTCTCTTTGTGAACCTTTAGGTCTCTTCTCCCTACAACACCAAGCAGTTAGACAGGAGAAAACAATTCTTGGGGTTGGAAAGTTATGGCCTAATCCAGTGATTGCCCAGACTGGGTCATACTAAGACCTAGCTGCTCTGATGTTCTCTGCCTCTGGCTTAGAAAGTCTTTGGCAGATAGAGTGGGGCTAGGAACGACTTTCACATCTCTTGGTCAAAGCCTTCCCTTAATGCTAGTGGTTCTGGAGTTGATATGAACAAGCCCATGAAAAGGGCCCTGGAGTTGGCTCAGGTCCCCCAGGACTTATTGGGTCCCCCCAGACCTTGGCATTATCTCAGAGAAGGCCTGAGGCAGATCAGAGTTTGAGCCTTCTGGACTTCTTTCCATTTTTATGTAGCAGAAACTAGCCCACAGGAATGCCAGAAGGGATGAGAAGGCACTAGTGGTTTAGTCGGAGGAGGAATGTGAAGTTGGAGGGCAGTCCCACAGTCTGATCCTTTACCTAGGTACTGGATGGGGGGTGAGGAGTGTGGGCTGATGGTGGCTCCGTGTGTGTGTGTGTTTGTGTGTGTGTGTGTGTGTGGTGTGTGTGTGTACCACTTTCAGAGCAGGTGGTAGGTGATCTCTGTCATTCTCCCACACTGTTTCATCTCTGTCTCACAAACAAACATGCACACCAGTGTCCTCAGTCTATACCCCCCTCTCTGTCAGAGCCTAGCAGCTTTCTCGGCATAGGGGAATGGGATTAGGACTTCATGTGTTGTCTGAGTTCCCGGCAGCTACTAGACTCAGGCCAGAGGTGAAATCTCATGGGAGCTCTCTCGGGCTGCATTTCTCCTTCCCTGCCCTCATCCCCTGCTAACGGTCTGACTCTGCCCTGTCTTTGCTCCCGCAGCACTCCACTTCAGTGAGCATCATGGGCTTTTCCAACACATTGGAGATGGAGCTGTCATCTACAAGGCTGGCAAGGACCCTAGAGCCACAGATCCAGAGTGTGAGCAGCCTGACTGCTGCTCCTTCCCACATGGTCCCAAGCCTGCTGAGTGGCACGCCCACAACCGCGTCCAGCCTGATGAGTGGTCAAAACCAGGCTATGCCCAGCCTGACAGTCAGTCATCTGCAGACCACTCCCAGCCTTGTGCGTAGCACATCCCAGTCCATGCCTGGTCTGATGAGTGATTCCTCCCAGGCCATTACAAGCCTAGCAAGTGATTACTCGCAGGGCAGGCCCAACCCAATGTCTGGTCCCACCCAGACTATGCCAAGTCTGGCAACTTGTCCTCTGCAGAGCATGCCTCCAGCTTCTGACATGCAACCGGAAACTGGATCCAGCTGCAGTCCCAGTTCTGGCCGAGCTGGAGGGAGCCTGTGCCCTGCAGATGGGGCTGACCCCTCTCTTGGGAATGCCCTGTGTAAGGTAAGTCCTGGGGAAATGACTTTCAACTTCTCTGCTCATCACTGAACAGGAGGGTGGCCCCTGAAGGGCTTATCCTGGCCTTAGCTTAATAGCTTTTTGACTGCTAACAGCAAAAACACCTGATTTCTTTGATTCTTGTTGCCCTTTCACTTTTGAAAGATGGAAAGTGAGGATTCTACTCGCTTCACTGACTCTCTGGGACAAGACCCCACAACACCGGGTTTGGAGGTTTCCAAGGATTTGGCAATGCCTTCAGAACTGGAGGAGCCAATTAATCTCTCTGTGAAGAAACCTCCACTGGTCCCAGCGGTCAATACATCCATGGCTCTGCAGCAATACCGGAACCCAAAAGGTGAGGCGCAAGTCAGCAAGCAGCCTGTAGTTCATGTGGGCCATAGACATGAGCTTAGCACTTCCAGGTCAGATGCAGGTCAGGAGACAGGCTTGAGGTGGGAGGGAGCAGCACTTTCCTCCAGAACTGACTTACTAGGACCTGTTCTGTTTCCCTCACTGTGGCCAGGACATAGGTATAACATTTCCATCCAAATAGTTCTGGATGTCTGGGTTGGAGGCAGGGGCAACAGGAAGAACTCATCCCAGAGGCACTAGCCTTGGCAAAGTATTTTAGGAAAAGAACATATCTGACTTTGGAGTCAGGTATATCTAACTTTTATAGAACATTTTACCTTTGTTCTTTTTTTCTTTATTCTGTTCTTTTTACCTTTGACCTTTCTGAGCTGGTTTCTTTCTCTGTAAATGGGGCTAATCATAGCTACTTCATAGACTACTGGGACCAACGATTACAGTGAGATCATTTGATAACTTTCTCTGTAGTAACAAGAATTAGCCATGCTTTGCTTCGCACCCGGCAGTCCTATGGATTTGTGTTGTGCCCCAGGGTAAAGGGAATTTGGACCAGTGGAGACATCCTCTGATTCTCTTCTCAGCTACCTACACACCTTCTCAAATGGGGCTTCCTTTCTTCTGTCATAGGCAAGGGCTAGTTGGGAAGTTTGAAAGCAACTGCCAAGTGACCGTTTGGGACTTTCTCTGTTTAGTGTATGATACATGTTTAGTCTATAATGATCACTGTATTTCCTATACATTTAATAAATGAAAATAAAATAATTTTTCTCCTTGTTTTTTCGCACTGACTGAGAGACCAACTGAACAATGATTGGTTCTTGTTAACTGCATAATAATGGGACCCTGAATTTTAAGCAGTTAAATTTTTCGGACCCTGCTTGCCCATGAAAAGTGCCTAGTGCTGAGCGGGTGCTCAGTAAATGCTAGTTTCCTCCTCCCTCCCCACATTGCCTCCTGCCTGTCTACACAGGCTCTACAGTACTACTCAGGGTAGGGCTGCAGGGAACCTTTTTGCCTATGGAGTATGAACTCGACTCTCAGGTAGTACTAAAATCCCAGCGCTTGGCTGAAAAGGCAGAGGCCGGACAGAAGGACCCCTGAGAGCATGTAACACCAGTATATGGAGAACAAGAGATTTCTGAACTCATTTGGAAGGTGAGAAGCTGGCCCCTCAGCACCTGACCCAACACTCACCCCTAGATGGCCTCTAAATGTTATCTGTTTGGGTTTTTTTTTTAACTTTTCTAATTTCTAATTTTTTAATCTTTTTGAAGTTTTATTTAAGTACTTTCTCCATCCAACATGGGACTCGAACTCGCAACCCCAAGATCAACAGTCGCATGCTCTTCTGACTGAGCCAGCCAGGCACCCCATATCTGTTTTTTTAAATTAATTAATTAATTAATAAAGATTTTATTTATTCCCATTTGAGAGAGAGAAGGAGCACAAGTAAGGGGGTGGGGAGAGGAAGAAGCAGGCTCCCCACTGAGCATGGAGCCCAACATGGGGCTCGATCCCAGGACCTGAAGATCATGACCTGAGGCAAAGGCAGAAGCTTAACCATCTGAGCCACCCAGGGACCCTTCTGTTTGTCTTTTTAAATATTTTATTTATTTATTGAGAGAGAGAGAGAGAGAGCACATGTGGGGAGAAGGGCAGAGGAGAGGGAAATAGAAAATCCCAAGCAGACTCCCCATTTAGCATGGAGCCTGATATACGTTCGATCCCAGGACCTGAGATCATGACCCTAGCCAAAACCAAGAGTTGATGCTTAACCGACTGAGCCACCCAGGTGCCCCTGTTTGTGTTTTTAAAAGAAGGTGGCCTTCTTCCTCTTTGAGGAAGGAGAGCCATGGTAGGATTGCCACCATGATGAATGATTACAGTGCGGGTAACAACTGTGTGACAGGTGTGTGACCAACAGGATGAGTAGCACATATGAGTGGAAGGTATAGGTTATAGGGCATGTTGTCAGAAATGTATGTCACAGGTATTTGTCTTTTGTCTTAGAGCGTGAGCATTTTGAACAAGGAGCCCTGGAGATGGATGCAAAAGAGAACCAGAGTATCAGGTAACAGGCTCTGGGCCCAGCCTCCCTCTCTCACCTTCCAAGCTCATGTCCTGGGAGGTTAGCACAGGAAGCCAGCATCCTTGATGGTTTAACTAGAAGCAGAAGTTTACCTGCAACCATCTTCTTCAACTCCCAGACCCTCAAGTAGGATCTGTGTGTTTGGGAGTCTGGGATCTTGTGGGAGGTTATCCTGGCTCAGCAGCAGGGGGCATGTACTCTGTGTGAAGTCCCCCCTCTTTAGGAATTTCCCTTTCTTTGAGCAAAGGGCTCCCCCAGGGTAGGAGGGTGACATGTAGGCCTGTACAGGGTGGGACTGTGATCTGGAGCAGCAGCATGTGGGATCGTGGATGAGCTGACTTAGAGGCTGGGGTCAGAGGAGGCACCTCCTGAGACCCAGGGGTGTCTCTCTTGCCACAGGCCTTTAGGTAGTGAGTCTAAGATTCCCTACGTGCGGCTGGAGAGACTCAAGATCTGTGCTGCCTCCTCCTCCGGAGAGATGCCGGTATTCAAGTTGAAGCCTCAGAAGAATGAGAAGGATGGGAGCTTTCTGCTGATCATCGAGTGTGGCACTGAGTCCTCCAGCATGTCCATTAAGGTACCACTCTGCTCTGTCTTGTCCTTGAACTTGGCCCACGCTGGGAGCCTCTCTTCTCTCTCTGTTTCTGTCAGAATTCTGGCTCTGGCACTGGCCCTGTAAAGACTTACCCCTGGTTGAAAGGGGGCTGTTCCAGCATTCCTGGGGCTCAGCTGGCTTCGGGGCCTGGTCAGTCCATCCTTTCCCTCCCTCCACAACTTGTTGGTGCTATGCTCTGACTGCCAACTCCCTTCTTCTCTAAGGTCAGCCAGAACAACCTGCCTGATGCCATCCAGGCCCCAAGTCTTGGGGGAAGAAAGGTCACTGTCACTTCTCTGGCTGGGCAACAGCCACCAGATGGGGAGGGTGCATCTCCTGAGGAACAAAGACTCATTCCTCGGACCCCTGGAGCCAAGAAGGGGCCCCCAGTACCCATGGAGAATGAAGACTTCTGCGCCGTGTGCCTCAATGGGGGGGAGTTGCTGTGCTGTGACCGCTGCCCCAAAGTGTTCCACCTCTCCTGCCACCTGCCAGCCTTGCTCGGCTTCCCAGGGTGAGCCACGTGGCTCCTAGCCGGGCACTCTTCTGGGAGCCCTCTCCCAGGCCCACACAGCTCCCTGGGCTGGGCTTCCTTCCCAGTCTGGGCCCATGTGAACTGTAGGTCTGTGAGGCAGTGGCCCTACTGCTGTGTGCCTTGTGAGCACAGACAGGCAGATGTTTGAGATTTGAGTGGCTTCCTTTCTTCCTCTATTCCCAGCTTCCTCCCCCCCCCCAGATTTGTCCCCATACTCCTGTCGCAGCCCCTTTCTGAGTCCTATGTTTTTCTGGATTCACTCCATCCCGAGTTACTGAATTTCTTTCAAGCTGGTGGTTAGGAAGCCATTCCTTATGGGGCAGGGTTAGGGACTGAGTCTCCCAATCCATTGCGCCTTCCCCCCACCCCCACCCACCCTGGGTATCTTGGAGCAGAGGGATGGGGTGGTGGCTCTGGGCCACCGTGCTGAGGCCTCACCTGCCTCTGCAGGGGAGACTGGGTGTGTACCTTGTGCCGCAGCTTGACCCAGCCAGAGATGGAGTACGACTGTGAGAATGCCCGCTATTATCAGCCTGGAATGCGGGCCACTCCTGGCCTGAGCATCTATGACCAAAAGGTAGGGAGGGTTCTCTGGGAACAAGGTTCCCTGCCTGGGGTAGCCTCCCTGTGCCAGGGGCTGAGGCATTTCTGAGGGGGTGGGAGGCCTCTCCAGCTACCTCTCTGTTGGGCGATGCTTGACAGCCTGGCCCATGGGGGTTTGCTGTGAATTCCCTCCTGCCAGCTCTTTTCCTCTGGTCTGAGAGGCTGGGCTTTCCTTCTTGTGGTGGCCCATGCCCCGTGGGACAGAGCTGCCCCTGCTGGAGTTACCAGGGTCACTGTCTTCAGTCTTCTTGAGGTGGGGCCGAGGAGAAGTAACATGCTGCCCTTCTGGTTTCTACAGAAGTGTGAAAAGCTGGTCCTGTCCTTGTGCTGCAATAGCCTCAGCCTGCCCTTCCACGAGCCTGTTAGCCCACTGGTAAGGAAGGCTGCCCATTTCTGCCAACTCCCGAGGTTCTGGGCCCACGGCGGGTCCCAGGGGTACCCAGGGTGGGCTCAGAGCATGGCCAGTTGGAATTCGGGTTAATTCGTGCCTAGACTAGCAGACCCAGCTGTGGCCTCCATAGCCACCCAGCCCCACGGCCACTGCACCACATAGGACTGGACAGTGAGCCAGTCCTCTTCCCCCCATCTCTTTGTCTTCTTTCTCCACTTTTCTTCTTGCTGCCGTTCTCTTTCTTGTGTTCTTTCACTTCTGTTCCACATCATTCTCTATCTTTCCCTCCTTCTTATCTGCACCTCCACTTTTTCTCTCTTCCTGCTTGGCTTCCCCTTCTGTCCTCCCCCAAGGCCCGCCATTACTACCAGATTATCAAGAGGCCCATGGACCTATCGATCATCCGGAGGAAGCTGCAAAAGAAGGATCCAGCTCACTATACCACCCCAGAGGAGGTGGTGTCAGACGTCCGCCTCATGTTCTGGAACTGTGCAAAGTTCAATTATGTATGTCTTGCCTGTTTTCCCTCTCCCCTATTTCCCAGGGACCCCAAGACTCATGGCTGGATGGGGATATCAGGCTTGCTCCTGAGTTGCCATGAGGACCTGGGAACAGACTTTCTGGGGCCCCCATAGTGAGTATTTATAAGCTGTCTCCCACTCTTGGGCCTCAGCATGGACTCAGGAGGAAGAAGGGGGAGTGCTAGTGGCTGGCCATATGTGGGTAATTGTCAGAGCCACTTCTGCTTTGAGAGATGACAACTAAACTGGTTGTCTAGAGTCTTCAGGAGAAAATGTCACATTCTAGTCCTCCAGGAAACCAGCCAGGCTTTGTGCTCCCTGTAGAGCTCTTGAGGGACTGAGAAGAGATGGGCTGGTGGAAATGGGCCGGACCATCATGCTCTCCTTCCCCTTCAGCCTGACTCGGAAGTTGCAGAGGCTGGCCGCTGCCTGGAAGTGTTCTTTGAGGGCTGGTTGAAGGAGATCTACCCGGAGAAACGGTTTGCCCAGCCAAGGCAAGAGGACTCAGACTCCGAAGAGGTGTCTAGTGAGAGTGGGTATTCCACTCCCCAGGGCTTCCCTTGGCCGCCCTATGTGCAGGAGGGCATCCAGCCCAAGAGGCGGCGGCGACACATGGTAAAGATTGCTGCCAGGTGGCGGGCAGGTATGGGGGTGGTTGGGCAGGCAGGGTGTACCCCAGAAGCATGTACAGGGCAACTTAAAGCCAGACTGCTAGGGAGGCCCAGGAAAGTGGTGACAATGAACCCTCACTCCAAGCCCCTTAGTCTAAGGGGAAGGCAGCAGTGTGGGGCTCATGATGTTTAATTACTGCTGAGGCTTGAAACTCAGAGAGGTGGATGTACCCACCCGGGTCACCCAGCAAATTAGCAGCAGAATCAGGGTGAGAAGCCAGGGCTCTCAACTCACAGCTCCAGGCTGGTTATTCTACACTGTGATCCCCAGGAGAGGAGAAACACCTGGTCTCAGCTTGGGTTTGGGAGAAAGGAAGGGATATTTCCAGTCTCTTGGTGTAGAGAAGGAGAAGAAGTATCACTTGCAGCAAAGAGAGCTCCTCCGACCTTGTGTCTGGTCCCATATAGGAAGACTCGAGACATCACTTCAATACTGTTTCATTCCACTGAACCATACTGCCTGCCTGCTGGGTGCCAGGGCCCACCCAGCCACTCCCCCAGCTGTGTACCATACTTGGCA
Source organism: Ailurus styani (assembly GCA_002007465.1). NCBI lineage: Eukaryota > Metazoa > Chordata > Mammalia > Carnivora > Ailuridae > Ailurus > Ailurus styani. The sequence continues at coordinate 612,279 of LNAC01000157.1, read as the reverse complement.
CACTGCAGTGTTCAGTGGCTGCGGTGAGTCTTGTTGTTGCGTTCCTGGGCTAGAGTAAAACACCGGACCCTAGGGAGTCTCAGTCTGGACACTGTGCCTTTTCATGTTAACAAGTGCTGCACTCGGCCACATTAATGCCACATCTTTTTTTTTTTTCCTTTCAGGAGAATGATAGAGCAAAACGAATGTCCTTCCGCCTGGCCAGCAGCGTCTCCCAGGTGTGAGAGCTGGCAGCAGAGCGAGCAGCCTGGCAGCTGCCACCCCATCCTGTCGACCACTCCTCCCCACCTTTCAGCTCATTCTCTTCAGATCGTGGATGTGAGATGAGTCTTGTCGAGCTGTGTAGTGCTCTTCTTTGCCGTTTGCATCTTACAGCATTCATTTGGGAGCCGTAGTGCATCCACTACAGAGGAGATTTCAGTAATAAACAGCAAAGAGGGAGGTGTTCCCGATTCCCAGAAAAAACAGATGTGTAGGGTCCACTTGACGAGACCACACCTGGTCAGGCTTGGGAGGACCTAACTTCCTTGGAGACCTCTCTGCTGAGGAAGGCAGACTTTTCTCACCTTTCAGTGTGCAGGGCTCAGGAGCAATGTATGTATCTGAAGTCCTCCTGGGTCCCAAGGGGAGGAAGAAAAGGGAGAGAGGTTCTGACATACGGCAGGCCTGTGATCCCTGGCCCAGCACAGCCAAAGACTGTCACTGTTTGCCTTTGCTTGGCCTGCCAGGACAGGACACCACCCTGTGCAGGGTAATGGAGGCTTCTAGAGTCCAGAGGTCTCAATTGGTGCCTATTTGGGTTCTAACGGTTTTCAGGGTATTTGTTCCTCATCCCCCCTCTCCTGATGTTGACCTAGGTGGCCACTGTGTTCTAGGGTGGTATGGCCTTCTCGACGGGGCTGGGTGGCTGTGCAGGGACCACTGACAGCTTCAGGCTCAGATTTCACTGGCAGGCTTGAAGAGATATCAACTGCAGAGCCTGTCAGAGCCACTGACTTTGGGTTCACAGCTCTTCTTCAGTGTCAAAATCTGCCTTCCCGGGAGTGATTGTCGGTGGCCATCTCTTCAGTGTCTCCACTTAGAGGTCCGGACCATGAGTTCTGCCTGGGAAACCTGAGAGGCAGGGGCTGGCCAAGGAGGCTGACCCAGAACCAGCTCACCCTGCTGGGCTTCTCCTTCTTCTTAGACATCCTAGCCCTCAGCTTCTCCACTTTCACAGAGCCAAAGATCAGAAGCAAGTGCTCTGACTCACCTGCCCCGGGCTGCCTGCAGCCCAGAAAAAGCCAAGACTCTAGTGGCAACTCTTTTCTGATGGAGGCTGGAGAAGGCCAGAGGGTGAGCCAGGAGCCCAATCTAACCACTTCTGGGGGAATGTTCTGTCTAGGGTGGAGAAGGGGAAATCTTGAGAGGTGAGGAGCCAGAGTCCTTCAGTGACCTTGAAGCAACTTCAGGACGTTCCTTCTCTAAGAATGCAGAGTGAAGTGTTCTGGAAGCCACAAGCACAGGAATTCCAGACTGCATCTCAGATGGAGAGGGATCTTCATGGTCCGAGAGGGGTGTTTGGGAGGAGGAGGCATAGGCAGCTGCAGGTGGTGGCGGTGGGATGGGGCGGTCAGGCTACTTCCCCAGTGAGGACTTGGTGGAGAAGGAAGCTACTGCTGATGATGCTGGGGGAGCTGAGAGCTGACACTCCCATGGCCTGGACTGCAGATGCAGCTGTCTCTGGACTGGTTACGGCTTGGCTAATTTCAAGGGAGTCTTAGGTCATGGCTTTATTTTTGCTAAGAGATGAAGTTTAAGGAAGTTCTTGTGTGTAGGGCCTTTGTCAATGGGAACATTCTGCTCGGAGAAGACATTTCTTCTCTCCTTGTCAGTTGGTGGTATTGCTCATTTCCTTCGCCCCCCAGGCTGAGAGGCGGTCTTCGCTTCAGAGCCAACCATACCCTTGGCCTACCATTCTTTCACCAGCCCTTGCCAGGCTCTCCTCCACAGATGGGCTTCCATAGTCCTGTTTCCTAGTTGGGGGTAATGAAGTCTTTAATGTTCCAGTAGCCAGGCAATCTTTAGACCTAGCTTTCTGCTGTTTGGGGCACACATGACTCTTTGAATTGGGCTTTGGCCACTTTCCTTTCAATTTTTGAATCTTTTCCCCTGTTGAGTTGGCTTGGCAAGGTTCCCTCTGTAATTACCTCACTAATTCATGCTCTTGGTCATCTTTCCTTTGTTGCGGCCTCCACCCCACATCTCCTGAGTGAGCATCATGGTGCTATTGTCCTACAGCCAGGTAAAGGCTGCGACAGGCTCAAATCTGATTGGGATCTTTCCACAGGACCACCTGGAGGCCACAAATATGAAGCAGAAATGCCTGGCTAACTGCTTGGCTTCCCTTCTATGACATATAGCGTGCTAGGCCAGGACATCTTAGTAATATAGTAAAGAGTCATATACTCCTTTCCCACAGCAGAGACCCTGCCTGCTGAGAGGCCCACTTTGGCACCTGAGCAGTATAGGGTGTCCTTCCCTGCAAGGGTGCGAGGCCCTGCCCTACCACACCACCCCTGCATGGGTTTCCCCACTCCACTGCCTCTCCCTGGGCTTTTCCTGTGGACTTAGCACCAACATTTTGCGTCGTGGTTTTGTTTTGTTTTGTTTTTGCATGCAGAAAACAGAACATGGGTTTTTAGAAATTAAAAGAAAAAGCTGCTAGCCAAGTAACTGACTTCAGTGGCTCTTTGCTAACATCTGAGCTGATCCTGCTTTTGACTTACTCCCATAATGGCCCCCTTTGAAGTCAGTCAGATCCTTTGGCCCTTGACTAAGTCATGAAATGGAAATACAGTGAGTTCTGTGTCCTCACATTTCAGAATGCAGTCCAAGAGGAGAAATGGAGCTCCTTGGATGTACTGAGAAGTAGTAGGAGAGCAGAATGGCTGCAGTGGATGCGAAGGGGATTTTAGTGCAAAAAATGGTGCAGAATGAACATGGGTAGGCTGGCCGTACCTGACTTCCAGCAGTTGCCAACTACACCACCTCTTCCTGTCACCCTCCCACAGTGGCAGCTGCCTGACCCTCTGTAGGCTCTGCTCGAAGACTTGGTGGGTTCTGGCTCCCTGTGGCAATAGGTCTTTGCCTTGCTCCTGAGACCTAGACCTCTCCTCATTTGTTCCTAGGCTCTGCTCTGCTCTCTCTCCCACTCCCTGATGTCATGTCACCTGTAGTCTTCTCTTCTGAACTCCCAAACTGAGACTTTGCTCCTTGGGGATCACCATCCCCTGGGCTTCCTCCTCTCCCACCCCCTCCTTGCTGTTTATTGAAATTGCCTGCTCCTTTAGCTTAGTTCCCTGACCTCCTCTCTCTCTGTCTCAGCCTTCTCCTGGGCTGCTTCCTTTCCCTACCCTGAACCTGTGGTCCATCACATACGGACATTTTTATCTGGATCCTGGGCTTTCTTATCCCCTCCAACTTAAAACTTCCCCTGAAACTGTCAACTATTTTCCATTTTTGGCATCAGCTTATTTTCTGCTCCCCCTCCTGAGTTGCTAAGCATGACAGCTTCATAGTTGACACCCTCAGTTCGGCTGTCAGCATTGATGGGTATATCTTTGAAATTGTAATTATGACTCTTATCTGTCTATGCCCCTCATCTTTGTTCTCAACACATGACTGACCCCACTGCCTACTTCACAGAACAGAGTCCCTAAAGTGAGAAACCCCTTGCCCATTTGCTACTCTCTCCCTCCCATCTGTCTGTGTCTACATCCCTCCTCAGATCGTTCCCTTCTGCTCCTGTTTGGTGCTTTGTTTTTTGAATCCTGCTCTGTTGCCTCCAAGGCTTTGCTATATCCCTTATCCCACCACTCCCACTTCCTGGGCCCTCATCCTCCCTCTCCAGTGGTGGCTCCACAAAGCCTACAAACAAGCAGAGGTCTCCCCCAGACTAAAACAGATCTTAGAATCGGTTCCCCCTTACCCATTGTCCTTATTAACCAAGTTTCTTTAAAAAAGGATTTTTTCCCATTAATTCTTCTCACTCTTCAACCCTCCACAGCTTTTCATAAGAGTCACCAGTGACCACCCTGTTGCCAAATTGATAGAATACCTTTCAGTCCTCAGCTATCTTGACGTCTCCACAGCATTTCACACCATCCACCGCTTGCTCTTTGAGACAGCCCCCTCCACATGGCTTTTCTGACACTGCAGGCATCTGGGTTATTCTCTTACCTCTTGGCCACACAGGCCAAGCCTTTCTTGAAGTCTTGACAAGTGAACACATCTGTAGCTCCTTGTGGTCTCCCCTCTTCAGGAATGGGGCAGTCAGGAAGAAGCACGGCTGCTCCTCCTCCCTACCCTCTGTGTCTGCCTGTTTTCCCTGAGTCTGTTTCTTCCCCTGGACTCAATTCTCCCCATGCCAGTCATGTTTATGAATTCTCCTGGGAGGATGGCATCTGCCAGCCTTTCCTTCTGTCTTTCCCAGTGCAGCATGGAGACAGATTTTAGCTATGTTTGCCAAGAGATACCATCCAAATCAGCCCAAGAATGTGGATTGAGTCTTTCCAAGAAGCAGTTTGGTAGATGGGATTCCCAGGCTGGTGGACAGCTCATTGCCATGATCCCCATATCAGTTAGAGCCGGCCACAATTGGTGAGGTACTTGGGATCATGGTAAAACATGTTTCCATTGTGTGGGTCATTGTGCTCCTGGTTGGGAGGAGGATCCTGGCAAGAGTGGCTGTCTGCCACTGACAGTGTTCTGATGGAGGGAAGACTGAGAAGTGTTGGGAGTCCTCACTTGCTTGGGGCCCAGTTGAGGTCAGGTGGGCCTCTTTTGCCCAGGTCTCTTCCATCTGTACTGATAGCACCCCCTGCATGCTCCAGCTGTTCCTAGAGCTGGAGGCAGATGTTGGGTGTTTTCTTGGAGGTGGGGTAAGATAGTAGAAAGTTACCTGATTTGAGATGCTGAGCACCTAAATTTTGGCTCTGCCAGTTATGAGCTATGTGACATTGGTACAGTTTCCCCATCTGTGAAGTTGGTTGGGGGAGGGGGTTGAAAACAGTGATCTCTCAGAGGCTGTGCTACTGGAATGATGGTGGTGATTCTAACTCTAAAGCTCAGACCCCACAGGGAGCAAGGGAATATTGGGGATAGGACATAGCTGGGGACTCTTGGCCAAGGCAGGACAAAGGGACTCATAGGCTAGACTGAGTACTTTGAGGAAAGCAGCTTAGAGCTGCTTCTTGAGCCATATGCTCATTCCTCAAGCTGCACCTCTTTCTTGGTTATTTAGGGTGAGTTCCTCTTGGACCTTTTTCAGAAGTAGCGATTGGATCCAAAGTGGTTGGGGGCAGGAAGGAGGAATATTGTAAAGGGAAATGTCACTGATCTTAAAAGGACCTACACATTCAAGAACAAATTAAAAAATAGCACTTTTCTTTACCAATAATTGTGTCCTGGAGTGTTTCTTCAGTAATGATGGTCGAACCTACTTCGTGGTCTTCTTGCCCCTGGACTCCAACATCATGAAGAACACAAGGTGAGGAAAATAGACTGGGAAGCCTTCCATCTAGGGAAGATCTCAACTCTCCGCTTTTTTTGCACGAAAACAGTCCATTCCTCAAATTTCAGACAATGGAGTCTGAGGCAGAGTTAGGAGAAAGCCATCTTATGAGTGCCTACTACTTCCAGGCACTGAATACCTCAAAAATGTCCTTTATATAGTGCCATTCCCCAGTCACTTAGCCTTAGCTCTCCTCTCTGCCTATTCTACAGCCGTGGTTTCTAGCCATCTGGGGGAGAATGACATTGTTTTGAATATTCATCATTCATTTTGACTGCATAGAATCTGAGCCCCTTTCCTATTTGGGCGGAATTCCCCACTTCAGGAGTCTTGGGAGGCAGAGCTCACTCTTCACTACAGTAGCTAAATATATTAAAATCTTGATTTATCAGCATGCCCTGTAGCTAGGATACAGGTCTAATGGTAGTCATTAAAAAAAAAAAAAAAAAGCAGGGACCACAGAGACTTCTCTGGTGATGGTATTGGTTGCAGTGAGGTGAGGTTTCCATGGCAGCAAGAGCAGCAGAACGAGCTGAAGCTCCCGGTGCCTGATGGCAGTGCTGGTTTCTACAGCAGACCCATTAGCTCCTAATCCTCTTGCCTTTCCAACAATTCTGTGAACTCTCTCAACAAATATTTTATAGAATCATTTTCTGCTTAAATGAACAAGAATTGGTTTCTTTTTGTTGGAACTAAGCACGCTAACTGATGCAGAAATCTTGGAGAATCTCATCAAGTTAGGGACCCACTCTCTGAGCTCTGGAGTCCTGTGGTCTCTTGGACACCTCCACTTTGGTGTCTTGACGTCACCTGACTCACTAGCCAGTCCCCGGCACCCTTAACATATTCTTCTTACATAGTCTCTATCTTGGAAGCCAGGGACATGGGAAGAAAACCATGGGGATGTGGTGTCAGAGAAGACTGTGTTTCAAGAAAGGATGATCATCACTTTTTAAAAAGATTTTATTTACTTGAGAGCGAGAAAACACGAATGGGTGGGAGGGGCAGAGAGAGAGAGGGAAAAGTAGACTCCCTGCTGAGCAGGGAGCCAGACATGGGGCTCAATCCCAGGACCCTGGGATCACGACCTGAACCAAAGGCAGTTGCTTAACCGACTGAGCCACCCAGGGGCTCCAGATGATTACCACTTTTAATGCTTAAGATGAGACCTAGAAGTCTTTCTGACCCCCACCCCTTCCCAGAAAGACTTACAGCAACCCCCAGGAAGCTAAGGGATACCCTTTCAGTCCAGTGGGCAAATAAAGCTCTGTCTTTGATAGAAGAGTATAGGCTCAACTGCTGTAATGACAAAAAAGATCCAAAAACAAAGGGGCTTAAAAAAATGGAAATGTGTTATTTCTTTTTCAGGTAATAGTCCCAGAAATAAGCAAACAGGTTAAGGTAGGTAATGATGGCTCTGCTCCATGAAATTGTCAAAGAACCCAAGTTTTATTGTTTGTTTGTTTGTTTTGTTTTGTTTTAGGATTTTTATTTGTTTGAGAGAGAGAAAAAGTTGGGGGGGGGAGAGGGAGAGGGAGAAGCAGACTCCCCGCTGAGTAGGGAGCCCAGTGCAGGACTCCATCCCAGGACCTGAGATCATGACCTGAGCCAAAGGCAGACACTTAACTGATTGAGCCACCCAGGTGCCCAGAACACAGGTTCTTTCTAAGGTCTGGTTTCACCATCCTCTAGGATGTCACTTTCATCTGTGTGATTGAAGTGGTTGATCAGTAGCTTATCTGTGTTCCTGTCTGAGGAAGGGTAAAGAAGGAGGTAAAGAAGGAAGAAGTGGAGGACAAGCAATTTCATTCAAAACCTGTGTCTTGGAAGTTGTACACACCACTGCTTCTGACATGCAAATTCATGAAGCATTCCATATTTTTAAGTATGAGCTTTGAATCAAGATTGTTGTTCAATTTTTCAATTTTGTCCATGCATGTACATGTTCCTATAATGCTAATGTGATGGTATTATATAGAGTTGCATGGATAAAACCTGGTTTAGAAAAGAAAAAAAACAAAAACCTGTGTCTTAGAAAGTGTTATATACATCACTACTTCTCAAAATCACTTGGTTAGATCTTATTCATAAGGCAACATCCAGCTATAGAGGAATCTTGGAAACATGAACACCATAACCTCAGCCATGCTCTAGCCAAAGAACTAAGGCCTGGTGCTGGTGGAAGTAGTTGTCCTTCACTAGGGCTCTAGAGAAGGGCTCTGTCCATTTGTTCCAGTGAGTTGTAGGTGTGGCCCACTGACAGTGTCACTTCATGGCAAAGGCTGTGCCAGGGCAGAGCCTCTGTGACTTTTTAAGTTTATTAATTAGCTTAATGGAGCATTTATCCTCTCTATATGAAAATATAACCCCCCTATCTGAAATGAATCTCTGGGTAACCAAATATTTCATGAGGGGAAGTGTCTCTTTCAGAAGTATTCCAGCTAAGAACTGAAGGGTTGATAGATTGGAATATCACCATTTTCTAAACCCTAAAGAATGAATGAATCTGGGTAATGACCATGCACAGCTACCCATACCACAAACAGAGATGTCCAGACATTACACGTCTCCTGATTGAAGAGCACAATATCACCTATGAAATGCTTCCAAAAAATATGTTCTGACCCTAATCAGGCCTCAGGGTCTAACTACCAATTAACAGATGTAGCTCCCAAATGACAGGAAATGCAAAGAATAGAGGAATGGCTTGAATGACATCACGAGGATACAATCAGCAAAATTCAGTCTGTGGAACCTATAGGAGAGATGAGCTGGTTCCTTCAAAAAATGTATTGCACAGGGGATAAAAGTGGGATGGGCAGGAAACCTATAGATTAAAGAGACTTAAAAGGCATATAAATCAATTGCAAGGTATAGAGCTTACTTACATCCTGCTTTAAGCAAACTAAAAACATCATGAGATAATTGGGAAAAGCTGAATGTTAACAGGATATTTGATGATATTAAAAACTTATTTGAATTTGTTATGTAAAATTTTTATGTTTTTTTAGGCATGATAAAGATTTGTTGTAGTAGAGTGTTAGAAACAATGAAAAGCCTGTAGAAGATGGTTAAATAATTAATAGAATATAATTTTAAATGATATTAAAGAGCCTATAGGGCATAATTTAAATGAGACCAAGATTCTCAAAGTCTTTGCCTGGATTAAGAATCCAACAGAGTAATGGGATGCATAAAGGAAGAAGAAAATTCCAAAGTTCTTCTGACTTGAGAAAATCTCTCGAGTATTTCTGGAAGTAGAGATGTCAGCTTAAAAAATTATCAAAAGAGGAATAAATTATTAATACGAGCAAACAGATTTGCAAATTAGACTACATTTTATAGAACATCATAACACTTTCTGAAACACAGGCCTCTTAAAAGACACCTTTGCCTACTTTACTAAACAAAAATGTGTGTGATTCCAAATAAGGAAATAAAAAAAAGACACCTTTGTGTGAGTAACATTTCCAAGGCTCACTGAACAATCCAGCTCTGTTTTCTGTTATTAGAAACCTTCATGCAGTCTCCCCACTGGACAAATCTAGTCTTCAGTGTTAGACTGGGGTGATTTTCACTAGCAGTTAGAATGGCCTAAATTTTCAAGACTGAGCACAAAATTCTATCATTTCACTTTGAGACAAAATTTCCTAAGAAATTTTAAGTGTGTAGTGGTGGCTCAGTGGGTTAAGCCTCTGCCATTGGCTCAGGTCATGATCTCGGAGTCCTGGGATGGAGCCCCGCATTGGGCTCTCCGTTAGCGGAGAGCCTGCTTCCCCCTCTCTCTCTGCCTGCTTGTGATCTCTCTCTCTCTGTCAAATAAATAAATAAATAAAAATCTTAAAAAAAAAAGAGCAACTACATAAAATGCCAGGCACTTAGATCAAATGCTAGATACTAGATCAACAAACAAACAAAACCAGTTGTAAAGGACATTATTGGGACAAGTGGGAAAATTTTAAGACAGGTCCATGGCTTGTATTGATATGAAATTTCCTGAGCGTGCTAATTTGAACTGTGGTTACAGGGGAGAATGGCTATGTTCTTCAGTGATACATGCTCAAGTATTTAGGGATGAAGGGTCATGTTGCCTGCAACCCTTAAGGGTTTAGAAAAACTCTGTGTTGTATTATTAAAGGAAATGTGGCAAGAAGTTACCAATTGGTAAACCCAGATAAAGAGTATATGGTTGTTCATTACAGTGTTCTTGGGAAGCAAAGGGCAAAATTAAAAAATGAAATATGAAGCATGCATCTAGAACAGCAACATGGAAACTACTTATGAAGCCAGTTAAAAAAAAAGCAGAACACAGAATTATATGTAAAATAAAAGAAAAAAGATGTGAATATATTAGAATGTTGTCAGTGGTTGCCTTTTCTCCAAACTTTTTACTAAATATATATATATATATATATATATACACTATATGTGTGTATAGTATATATATACACATATATATGAACTTTAGTCATGGAATGTTTCTAATATCACCTTGTGTGTCTTAGCTCCAAGCCCCCTCCTCAGAGAACTTTTCCTAACCACTCAATCTGAGGTGGACCCCCCCAGCACTTACTCTCACAATCTTGTTTTATTGTCATCCTGGCACTTACTACTATATTATTTATCCTTTTATGCTACTTGTTTTCTTGCTTATTGTCTGGATAACCCCTCATATGATGTAAGCTTCCCGAGAGCAGAAGTCTCTCCTAGACCCTGAATAGTGCTTGTAGTTCCTCTGTGGCTACCTGTTGAACAAATCACACTGATCTTTGTCATCCAACCTCCCATTTTACCGGGCACTCCGAAGTCTTGAGAAAGGGAAGAACTTGTCCAAGGTCTCTCACGAGTTCGTGGCGATGTCAGAACTAGAATTCAGGCTTTGTGACACATGTCTCTACAGGCTTTTCTTTCAAAATGTCTCAGGCTGAACTCCTCCTGGGCACCAGGTAGGTAGGTGAGCAGTGCGTTCCCATCATTGCAGTGTGCCTGCAGCCCCCTAGGTGGCGCCAGCGGCGCTCATTTAGTTCTAGGGAAGGGAGGAAGTGGATAAAGGCAAACTCCAGAGGGACTCTGATGAGAAGCGGGATATTTGACAGTCTTGTCTTTCTACGGACTGCTCATTAGTTGTGAGGGAGAGGAAAATATACAGTAATTAGGCAATGGAGAAATCCCCACCTTGACTATGTGATCAAAAAAACATCACGGACAAGGGACAGAAGGACCTGTTGTGAGTCCAGAAGTGATACACTGCTAAGGACATAACATCACTTATACAGTATTGAAGCCCGGAATGCACAACCTGAATCTAATGAGAAAAACATCAGACAAGCTAAAAATGAGAAATATTATATTAGGGCCGGGGGATAGGGGGCTGGATTTTTTAAAAATGGAGTCACTGACAACAAAGAAAAATTGTGAAAATGTCCTAGATTAAAAGAGGCCAAAGAACTGACAACAAAATGCAATACCTGAGACTAGGCTGGGTCTTGTAGTGGAGGGGGGAGACGCTATAAAGGATACCATCGGTCAACTGACAAAACCGGAATATGGACAGTAGACTACATTAGTATATCGATGTTAAATGCATTACAGCTGATAACTGTCCTGTTGTTATATAACGTTATATAAGGGAATATCCTTATTTTTAGGGAATATGCACTGGAGTATTTAGTAGGAGTAAAAGGCCATATGAGACTCACCCTCAAATGGTGTAGGAAATATATATATAAAATATATATTTATATATATATTTAACTATAGAAAGCATGTGTTATATATTGGGCATATATATGTTATATATTGAAATTAGAAAAAATATTTATATATTTGTATATATAGATATAAATAAAGCAAATGGGGGTAAAATGTTAATAAGTGAATCTGGGTAAAGATTCCTCTTTACTATTTTTACTTTTTAACTATTCTTTTCATTATTGGATATTCCTTTTATTATTTTTATCTTTGCCACTTTTCTGTTAGTTTGAAATTATTTCCAGATAAACATGTAAGAAGAAAAATGAAAGTAAAGGATGGTGGTTGCCGGCATGTCCTCTGCCTGCCCTTGTTTCGGCTGCACGATTCAGAGCTGGCGTCCTGCCTCACTCGCGCATGTCTTCTGCTGTCCCTTGCTTCAATCATTCTCTCCTGAAAGGACTGAGTTTGGCTTCCAGACTCTGAGGCTGAGCCCAAAGCTGGGAGGGATGGAACTACCTTGTCCATGGCTGGGAAATGCTGCTGAGGCCTCTGTAAGGAGATGTGGAGTAGCAGTGGAGGGATCTGAGTCCTGTCTTCACCCTTACTCCGGCCTCTGGGGCCTGAGGATGTCTGTGGGGTCAGCACGTTGGAAGCCATCCGGCTCAGGCTGGGTTTCCCCAGTCATTCTTAAGAGGCCTCTCGCACCTGGGGGGCTCAACCGGGCTGGGTGTGGAAAGAGCCTTGGCAGTATTGGGACGGGGAGGGCCTCACTATCCTTTCCCTCTGGCTACAGTTTCTTGGAAGTGACACAATCAGTTTTCTCTCCTGAGTCTGTCATGCTGGCTGGGCACCCATGATTCCTCAGGAGTCCTTCCAGTCTTCCAATGATCTCCTTTGCATTAAATCAGCAAAATGGGATGTCTGGTGATAGGGAAGCAGGACACTGGCCCCAAGTCTGGCCCTACACTTCGTCCTGGGATGACTTCTGGTGGTCTTTTCCTGGGCTCCATATACTTCATATGTGAATAAGAGGGACTTCACCCCTCCATCCCCATGCTGGGACCTGACTGGGCCTACCTCTCACCCAGGCCTCCTCACAGGAGAGGGAGGTTGATCTCTGCATTTTCATCACCCTAAAAAGAACCTCATATCTGTTAGCAGGCTCTCCCCATTCTGCACCTCTTCACCGTCCCTGGCAACATGTAACTACTTTCCCTAGATAGAGATTTGTCTATTCTGGACCTTTCACATAAGTGGAATCATACAATATATGAACATCTGTGTCTGGCTTCTTCCACTTAGTGTAATATTTTTAAGATGCATCCATGTCGTACCATGTATCAGTACTTCAGTTCTTTTTAAAGCCAAATAAAATTTCATTGTATGGATATGCCAATGTATATGGCATGAAGTACAGGTCCAAATTCACTCCTTTCCATGTAGATATCCAGTTTTCCCAGCATCATTTGTTGAAAAGACTATTTTCCCCCCATTGAATTATCTTGGCACTCTTGTCAATTGACCAATGATACATGGGTTTATTTATGGACTCTCAATTCTATCCATTGTTCTATATGTTTATGCATATACCAATCTGGCAGTATATTTTTAAAAGATTTTATTTATTTATTTGAGACATAGAGAGAGAGAGAACGTGTACAAGCGGTGAGGAGAATCAGAGGAAGAGACAGAAGCAGACTCCCTGCTGAGCAGGAAGCTGGATGTGGGGCTCCATCCCAGGACCCTGAAATCATGACCTGAGCCAAAGGCAGATGCCCAACCAACTGAGCCGCCCAGATGCCCCCAGTCTGGCTGTCTTAATTATTGGAGCTTTATGGTAAGTTTGAAATTAGAAATTGTGACCTCCGAACTTTGTTCTTTTTCAGATTGTTTCTTGTATCTCCTTATGAATTTCAGGATCAGATTGTCAATTTCTGCAAAAAAGGCATCTGAAGTTTTGATAAGGATCACATCGAATTTGTAGATAAATTTGGGGAGGATTGTCATCTTAACAATATCAAGTCTTCCAGTCTATAAACATTAATTTAGTTTTGGTATGCACTAACCTGACCTTTAATTATTTGATAAGGAGGCTGGGTCAAACATCCTCAGTCAATCAGAAAAACTGAGTTAGTTGTCAAATGTTTCATTTTAAACAGTGGGGATAAAGTACACTTCTACTTTTATGAAGGTAGGAGAAGATAAAAAATAGAAAAACTTGCATAAATTGGTAGAGTCTACCAGTAACTAAAGATAGATCTCATTAAAAAAAAGTTACATTTTCCATTATATATTTTTAAGGACATGTCCCCATTCAAGAATTCTTTTGTTTGTTTGTTTGTTTTTTTAAGATTTTATTTATTTATTTGACAGAGAGAGAGAGAGATCACAAGTAGGCAGAGAGGCAGGCAGAGAGAGAGGAGGAAGCAGGCTCCCTGCAGAGCAGGGAGCCCGATGCGGACCTGTATCCCAGGACCCTGAGATCATGACCTGAGCCGAAGGCAGAGGCTTTAGCCCACTGAGCCACCCAGGTGCCCCCCATTCAAGAATTCTTAAGATAACACGTGATGACCTAAACATCTCTGAATTTATCTTATAGGACAGAAAAATTATGGGATGGTTTTTATGATGTTGGGTGTCTCAGAAATCTTTTGAATAACAGATATATGTTAATTAATGCATTAAGCAACTCTTCTTGACTTAAGAAAACCGAAGTCCATCCCTTCCCCCAAACTTTGGAATTTTTACTGACAGGGCCAGGAAACCCTGGAACAAACTGTACTAATTGCTTCTGTTTTGTTATAGTGACAAACTTCAGTTCTGGTCCCTTTTCCTTAAATGACAAGCAACTTGATATTGCACTTTAACGATGACGTTACCACAGGGAGTGTTTAAGTAAACAGCATATAATGCTTGTTGCCAGCAGTGACAATAATTACTGGAAGAGACTGAGAGAAGATTGTTATGTAGTAATGACCCCTGCAATAGATTGAGTTCCCTTGGCAGTATTGAAAGTTTGGCATGTTGGTGGTCATGGTGTTGCAATCCATTACCTCACTAAGAACAGATGACTTCAGCTATGGTAACTAGCCATAATATTTAATATAGCTGCCTTGAGCCACTTGAAAACCTCGAAAAAATTTTTTCTCTGAGGCATTTACATCAAGTGTTCCCAGAAAAACCCAGTACCTCTATGTACACATTTTAGGGAATTGTATTTTACTTCCTTGTGTAGTTTCTCTGATTCCTCTCTATAAATGTTAGTGATATTTACATGCTAGAAATGAATATTTGTCTATTTTTCTACCTATCTACCTATTTATTCATATATTTTACCATGTTCTACAAAGTTTTCCTCCCTCCCTCCTTCTTTCCCTTCCTCCCTCCCGCTCTCTCCCTCTCTTCCTCCCTCCTTCCTTCCTTCCTTCCTTCCTTCCTTCCTTCCTTCCATTTACTAATGCCAATATTTTATTAAATAACTATTAAGTGCCAGGGACTGTCCCAGGGAACAAGCAATAAGCAAAGAGGCTGGAGCTTAACTTTTGGTGAATAAAGAAAGAAAATAAGTAAGCTTATTTTAGGTGGTGTTAAGTGCTCTAAGACAATGTAGGGTAATGTGATAGGCTGCAGGGTGGGACTACTTTAGATACAGGGATCAGGGAAGGATTTCCTGAGGAGGTGCCTAGTGAGCTGAAATCTAAATTATGAAAAAGAACCAGCTTTGGGGAGGTATGGGGGCAGAACCTTGTAGGTAGAGGAACTAGTACGCACACGTTATTCGAAGCAGCTTAAAATAATACAGTCGATACAATGAAAAAATACAAAAAGACAAAGGTAGAAATGAAGGGAAATGGAAGAGAGAGAACATGGGAAAGTCGTAATGTTGGTATGTAAGCCATTGAGTTTAGCAAAATTATCAAAGTTGAGCTGCAACTTTGGTTCCCATCTTCTTGGAAGCCAAGGTGAGATGGGAAGTATGATGGATTTCATGGTATGTTTTCTTCTTAAGGAAGAGTGGTGTCAGTGTTTCAAGGGGAAAAAGATTTTTTGTTTTCTGGCACTCAGGATGGAAATACATTTCTTATGTGGACTTTTCTATGAAGGACTTAGGCTGATTGTATTAGTGATTGTATTAATGATTGCATGATAATGTGTTACAACAGCCATATAAAACTAGTATAATTAGATCCATCTTGGATGGAATAACAGACACTGAGCCACGTGAACTAGCTTAAGCAAAAGAGAGCCCTTTGTTATAAAGATTTGAGATAGTTCATAGAATTCCAGGAATGCCACTCATTTCAGGAAATACTAGGAACAGGGATGGAAAGCTGTCAGAACTCTTTTGGTCTCTTTTCCTTTCTCTTTGTGGATCTTTTTCATCCTTCCTATTCTTTTCACATTTTTCCTGCAGCCTGGTCTTCTGTATTTCTACAGGCCGTGTGGTGGGAGGCACATTGTGTGTTGTCTGTGGACAACAACTGATTTTCTATGTTTCTATGTTAGCTACCAAAAGAAAAACTGAAATCTCTCAGTCCTAATTCCAAATTCCTGGGAGACAGAGATGATTGGCTCAGCTTCAGTCAGGTACCTACTTGGAGCAATTGACTGTAGCCTGGTGGCCTAGTTACCTTGTCTGAGGATCCAAGGCTAGTTTCCAGAAAAAGATACCTATTCTGCTGTTTTTAAAATACGCTCATGTAGGGGGGGATCAAGAAGCTGTTTAATGGGTTTAAACCAACATGAAAAAGAAATAAAAATATCAGGATGTATAGCATGTGGTATGGATATTTTATAAAACTTGTTTCAGTTATTAAGGGCATAGGTACATATGTATTGCATGATAACATAAAATGTATTTCTTTGGGTGGATTATGGTCTAAGAAGTTTGAGAAACTCTGGGATGGGCAGTCTGGTAGGATTCTGTTGTAGAGCTGTTGTAGAGCTATAAAATAATGTCGTGAGTATTTTTTTTAACAGCTTTTCTTAATATAAGCAGATGGCATAAGGATAAAGCATGACCTGGTACAGGCAATTTTGCAAGGGTGATGATAAAGTGGTCTTTGTCTGGCTTAATTCAGGCTAAAATATAGTCCAGTGGTTTCCAATCTGGCTTTACATCTGGCTCACTTGAAGACCTCTGGAAAATAATTTCATGGGATCTACTGAATCAGAATTCCTGTAAGCGTAACCTGCAGAACCTGTATTTAAACACAAGATAAAGAAAAGAAAAAGAACTCCCCAGATGTCTCTGATATGTAGTTGGGTTTGGGACTCACTAAATCCAGAGAGCACATAGAGGAGGGGTCATCTGCATACCCTTCAAATAATTCTCCCTAACTGCAGTTTCTCTCAACCAGACTTTTCATAGGCATTAGGATTTATGTATTTTTATTATTTATTTATTTATCAAATTTATTTCTTGGGAAGGCTCTGGAATGTAAGGCTTCACTGCTGCTGATTAAAGAGAAATAAATCTGTACACTTTACAGTTCACACTTGACCAAACAGATGGTCAAGTTCATCTTTTGTTGGACGTTGTGCCACTACTCAAGCTGGGAAGGGGCAGGGCTGAGTGGGAGGAGCAAAGAGAAACTGATTGCAGGCTATTCCAGACCCTTGTTAAACAATAGTTCTGTATTTCTCCAGAACAAGGCCCCAAAATTCTACAGTTCAGGGTGTGGTGAGAATTATTTGCCCTTGCTAAATTTGCAAACTGAGGTTACAGTTACCGACCCTGGCCATGTTGAGTTTCCTAACGAACCTGACAGCTTGAACCAGTTTCCAAAGGCACTCCCACCTCTAAGCAATAAAATGAATGGGCCTGCTGTACCAAGCTATTGGCTATTAATCAAATAAATTTTTTAATCAAATAAATTTTACAAGATATCTGCCTGAAATCATTAGGCCAGTAGTAAGAGAGTTACATTTCTTCACCGCTGCTGCAGAGCAGGACCCACGTCCACAGAAGCCATTCCCGATGCAGGTCAAGAAGTACATTAGCGCACAGCGGGAGCCCACACTTCTAGCCACTTCTGCAGGGGGCCTGCATTCAGACGGTTCCGCAGAGGTTTGTGGCTAAAACTTATTTCTGGGAATTGTCCTCGGGTCAGTGAGGAGCGCTACCGCCCTTCGCCCCGGGCCTCCGTGCAGCCCTCACAGCGGGGTCATCTCCCCATCTTCGCGCCCAGCCCCGCCCCCGCCGCAGGGCGACCGGCTGGCCGCCGCCGCCGCCCGAGCTCCGCCTGGGAGTAGCCGCGGGGCCTCACCTCGGTACCGGGATGGCACTGTTAGCAAGCTTGAATTTCGTGTGACGTGTGGCCGCTTCTCTGTCCCCGAGCCAGGGTTCCCTGGCCGGTCCCTGAGAAGACCCCTCTCACGGCGCGCGGGCACCTTCCCCCCAGCCCTAACGCCGGGCGAAGGGGCGTCGCCGCAGCCGCCGCGCTGTGTCCCCGCGCGGCCCCCGTCCACCTCCTCGCAGCCGCCCAGCCGGCCGCAAAGTTTCTCCAAGGGCGGAATTCCGCGCCCGGCGCAGCCCCCCGACCCCCCCGCC
>LNAC01000157.1:476353-594331 GCA_002007465.1 Ailurus styani | reverse complement strand
CCCCGCCCTCCGCCCCAGCGCCGAGGGTGCGCGCCCCTCTGCGGGCCGGCCTGCCCGCGGGCCCGGTGAGTGGCCCCCAGCGTCTCCGCGCCGCTAGGTCGGGGTCGTTGCTCTGGCAACGCGCCGGCAAACCGGCCGCAGGGCCTCCCGCTGCGGGCGGGCCCGCCTCCCCTCCCAGTGTCTCCCAGGGCCCAGCCGTTGGGACCCCATTTCCCCCGGGGTCCGAGGTTTGGGATGGTCCCATTCGGCCCGCTCAGCTCCACCTTCTCACCTCACCCATTCTGGGACCTGACACTTTTTGGAAATTTAAAGCGAACGGACTGTACGGTAAGTGTGATTTGGAAAAAGGAACACGTCCTTACAAGTTTCTCTCTTTTTTTAACGTCCTAGCGCCTAGCTCCTAGTAGGGCCTCACTATATGGTACTTCTTAAAGCACTCGATCTAGTCCCTTGCAGAGTGGATGCAATTCGAGCTAGCATGGCCTAAGAGGAGCAGCTTACTGGCTAGTTGGACAGGTAACTTCAGCGCTCTTCTCTCTTTCCTCATCCATCAACGCAGATGGTAATTTCTGACGAAGTTGCGGGCTTGACGGAGCCTATATGTCAAACTGCTTTGTGAACCATGAATGTAAACCACTTGAGAGTTGAGAATCGCAGGGATGTTTGCATGCCAGGAGTAGTTTCATCCTCCTGGTCCCACGCCACTAGCTAAGACAGACCTTTTTTGTTTGACCCCCAAACAGCTCCAACATCCAACCGGAGAATTGGGTGGTCATGCATTGGGGAAGGTCTCTGTGAATGGAAAGAAACACCAATCAGTTTTGAACCCAAACTTCTCCCCTGCTTTATGCATTCCCCCACACCCATGGTTTCAAGTTACAACCGGTAGGCAGCTGTTTCACCCCTTTAAATTTCTAGCCCCTGGAAATCTCTAGAGTTTCTTTTTTTGTTTGTTTTTGTTTTTTCATTTAGCAACATTTATTTAGGATCTATTATATGCTTGGCACTGAGGTTAGAGTTGGCAATGAGGTTACAAAAAAAGTTGGTCTTCCTTTACAAATTTTATTTACATTCAGTTAATTAACATAGAGTATATTGTTAGTTTCAGAGGTAGAGGTCACTGATTCATCAGTCAATAGCCATTCATAAGAGTGGCTATTGTGGACATTGCTGCTATAAACATTGGGGTGTAGGTGCCCCTTTGTATCACTACGTTTGTATCTTTGGGATAAATACCTAGTAGTGCAATTGCTGGATCATAGGGTAGTTCTAGTTTTAACTTTTTGAGGAACTCCATACTGTTTTCCAGAGTGGCTGCACCAGCTTGCATTCCTACCAACAGTGTAGGAGGGTTCCCCTTTCTCTGCATCCTTGCCAACATCAGTTATTTCCTGACATGTTAATTTTAGTCATTCTGACTCGTGTGAGGGAGTATCTCATTGTGACTTTGATTTGTATTTCCCTGATGCTGAGTGATTTTGAGCATTTTTCATGTGTCTATTGGCCATTTGTACGTTTTCTTTAGAGAAGTGTCCGTTCATGTTCTTTTGCCCACTTCTTGACTGGATTATTCTTTGAATGTTGAGTTTGGTAAGTTCTTTATAGATTTTGGATACTAACCCTTTAACAAATAATTCTAAAATTTGTATGGAACCAGGAAAGACCCCAAATAGCCAAAGGGAAGTTGAAAAGAAAACTAAAGCTGGTGGCATCACAATTCTGGACTTCAAGCTCTATTACAAAGCTGTAATCATCAACACAGTACAGTACGGGCACAAAAACAGACACATAGATCAATGGAACAGAATAGAGAACCCAGAAATGGACCCTCAACTTTATGGTCAACTAATCTTCGACAAAGCAGGAAAGAATATCCGATAGAAAAAAGACAGTCTCTTCAAAAAATGGTATTGGGAAAATTGGACAGCCACATGCAGGAGAATAAAACTAGACCACTTTCTTACACCATACACAAAAATAGACTCAAAATGGATGAAAGATTTCTAGTGTTAGTTTGTTTCATTTTTAAAGATTTTATTTATTTACTTGACAAATAGAGAGCACAGGTAGAGGGAGCAGCAGGCTGAGGGAGAGGGAGAAGCAGGCTCCTCTCTGAGCCAGGAGCCTGATATGGGGCTCCATCCCACGACCCTGGGATCATGACCTGAGCTGAAGGCAGATGCTTAACCGACTGAACCACCCAGGCATCCCAATCTCTAGTGTTTCTATCTCAGTAAATCACACCATCCTTCATCCAGTTTGCAAGCCAGAAATCTTGGACTCATTCTTCAGACCTGCCACTCCCTCTCCTTCCATCTCTAAATCATCATCAAAGCCTGTTCATTTTTTTTCTTCAAAATAATCTTAAATCCATCTACTTATTTCTGTCCCTACCACTGTCACCCTAAACGAAGCTACAATTATCTCTTGCTGGGTCTCCTGTAGTAGCCTCCTAACTCGTCCAAAGGTATTCATCCTGTCCTGTTAATATTCCCATCTGTTCTTTGCACTGCAACCAGAATCATCTTTAAAAAAATAAAATTTGATTATGCTGTCTTTCTTCTCCCCGTTGTCCCCTGCCTAAAATCCATCATGACTTCTCATTGCTCTTAGGATAAAGACACAGCTCCTTAATGTGGCCTACAAATTGTGTGACTGGATACTTTAACATCCAGACCAAGATATTTGGAGAGTAAAGGACAGTGTTGTTGTTTACATGGGGACTGTGCCTTAGCATTCTGGGGCAAATGGTTAGTTACCCTCCCTATAAGGTCCTGTGGTACCTTCCTCTTCTCCAGCCCCTGGTTCTCTGGGTTCCAATTACATTGGCTCTTTTTCAGTCCTTTGTCATCATTTTGCCTCCTACCAAGGGCATTTGCATGTATTCTTCTTCCTGCCAGGTATGCTCTTCTCTTTAGTCTAGTTAACTCGTGCTCATCCTTCACATCTTAGATCAAATCAGGAAAACTGCCTCTAACCACTCTGTCTGGGCCAGATCCCCTTAGGGTATAGTCTCTTCTGACACCTGTTCTCTTTCCTTGTACTTGTCACAATTGCAATTGTATTTGTCTGTGGGACTGGTACATGGTATCTAGTTAATAAATACTTGAATGTTTGAATTATAGACATTTCCCATGTCATTAGTTTCTGGAAATATCACGTAGTGGTTAAGAGTCCAGACTGCAGAGCTAGACAGACGGATGCTTAGATTTGAATTTCAGCTCCCCCACATTCTGAAACCCGTGGGGCTAGTTGTCTTTTAAAGTTCAGAGTGTTTCTGATTATAGAAAGTTAACATGGTGTATATACTTTATCCCTTCGGAGCGGGGCCTGGGGCAGCACCAGGTAATCAAACACATTGATTTTTCTTTAGTGAGGTGATGTCACTCTAAGTGGGATAAAGGCTATACAGAGTTTTGCATCGCTTCAAGTCAAGTTTTGCCAACAAAGGAGTTTGCTATAAATTGATGAGAACACTTTCTGGATTTTAAGATGTCAGATAAGGGAATCTGAGTCTGTCCCAGAGTAACCTTGAGGCAATCACTTACCATCCCTGTGCCTCAGATTCCTCAACTGTAACGTGGAAAAGGTCATAGCACCTACCTACCTCATAGGTTCCATTTGTGTTGTTGTGAACAGTAACTGTGTTAATAGAGGTTGACCTTGAACAACATGGGGTTTTGGAGCACTGATCACCCACGCAGTATAAAATCCATGTATAGCTTTTGACTCCCCTAAGCTTAACTACTAATAGCCTACAGTTGGCCAGGAGTCTGACTGGTAACATATACAATTGATTAATTGATGTATGGCATACTGTATTCATATAAGAAAGCAAGCTGGGGAAAAGAAAATGTTATTAATAGAATCATAAGGAGAGAATATACATTTACAGTACTGTACTGTATTTATTGGAAAAAATCCACATGTAAGTGGACCTGTGCAGTTCCCACCTGTGTGGTCCAAAGGTCAACTGTACTTGTTAACTGCTTAGAACAGGGAATGGTCTTTAGTCAGTGCTATAGCAGGGTCGACTCTTTTTTTTTTTCTTTTTTAATTTTTAAAAAAGATTTTATTTATTTATTTGACAGAGAGAGAGAGCACAAGTAGGCAGAGCGGCAGGCAGAGGGAGAGGGAGAAACAGACTCTCCGCTGAGCAGGGAGCCTGATGTGGGACTTGATCCCAGGACCCTGGGATCATGACCTGACCTGAAAACAGATGCTTAACCCACTGAGCCACCCAGGTGCCCTGCAGAGTCAACTCTTACATTATTTTTTATTGATTTCATCATAATCCACATTGTGCATGAACCATAATTATTTACTTATGACAATTTATATATTGTTGGATATTTATATTTCAAGTACAAAAATGAAGAGAAAAAGTCTTTTTTACCATCCCTGTGATTTTTGATGACGGAAGATCAGTTTCTAAAAATACAGTTAGGGGGGCGCCTGGGTGGCTCAGTGGGTTAAAGCCTCTGCTTTCAGCTCTGGTCATGATCTCAGAGTCCTGGGATCGAGGCCCGCATCGGGCTCCCTGCTCGGCAAGGAGCCTGCTTCCTCCTCTCTCTCTGTCTGCCTCTCTGCCTACTTGTGATCTCTCTCTCTCTGTGTCAAAATAAATAAAAAAAATAAAAAAATAAAAATACAATTAGGGTCCAAGTGCAGGATCACTGTGGCTGCTCTTGAAACATATGTCCACCTTCAGAAAGGTTATACCCGTTTGCCACCCCACCATCAGATTTGTGACACCTGTGTTAGCATTATTATTTTTAAAAATCTTTGCTAATTTCACAGAAACAATCAACACCTTCTTATTTTAACTCACATTTTTCATTATTGATGTTTTTAAGCATTAAAAAAATGTTGTTGTTGCCTATCAGATATTTCTTTTCTGTGAATTACCTGTACAAACTCTATAATGGCTTTTGTCTGGGCGTCTCGGGTTTTTTTTAATCAGTTGTTTGTTTGACTTCTGCCCCCCTCCCCCACCCTCCAGCCCAGGCAGGAATCAGTATGCTGGGCTTTGGCTGGAATTTGTTGGATAAGTATCCCTGGAGCCTGGGGCGAGTTGTTACTTGCCTGCAAGGTACAGAGCAATGTGGAAAGTCGTGTCTCAGAGGCTAGGTCCCCAGGGAAAATCTGAAATGAGAACCAGGCCAACTGTGTTTATCTGACTCTTCTTCATTCTAACAGGACTTGGAAGAAGGAGGGCAGGAGGTAAGAGGCAAATGGCCAAAGCAGAAGTAGGAGGCAGAGTGATTCTGAAACCCGGCAGGGAGAAGCTGTAAACTCCTTTTTGTAGGGACCACACAATTTCTTGTGAGGCTAAGGAGAGGAAAGCTGGGGGTACTGTCTTGGCCAGACTCTGATTTGTGTGGACTCTTGATAGATTAGGATATTAACCCTTGCTTGTCCTATGGGGGCATCCCCCCATAATCGCCATTTCATTTAACTGATGGCGGTTTTTGATCTCTAGAAACTAAAACAATTTTATGTTGTCTACCTACTCATCTTTTCCTTTTTGTTTCATTGCTTGTGTGCTTTAGAAAGCCCTTTCCATGCAGAGACTAAAGAACTGTCTGTATTGTCTTAAAAAATGCTAGTTTGTGATGTCAGCATGTCAGGGAAGAGTTAATGCAAGTAAGTGAGTTGAGTAGTGTGATTTTCAACCCAAACATGAAATATGCTGATACAAAGGGAGATAGATATTCATGTCATCCCCATGTCTCCTTGAGGAAAAACCTACACTGCTCCAGGCGCGCCGAAGAAGACTTTTTCTGACGGGGTCTGTCACACATCACACATGGTGAACTTGTAGAATCATATCCTTAGATACTTTTAGAAGTGTCCTGAAAGGAGAAAATGTGAGCTCTGAAGATTCTTTCTACTTCTTTTGTTCTCTATATGATCCTATATTAGATTTCAGGCACTCACAATTGTTAGATACTGATTAATGAAATAATTTCTCTGCTTTTAAAAGAGGCTTTAAAAAAGGAAAATGTAACGTAAAATTAATTGCTGACCTTCTTGATGCTGGTAAATTAGTATGTTGTAAGATGTGTTTCAGAAAGAATTTTCCTGGGGTGCCTGGATGACTCAGTACAATCGTCTGTCTTCAGCTCAGGTTGTGATCCCAAAGTCGTGGGATCGAGCCCCACATCAGGCTTCTTGTTCAGCGGGGAGCCTGTTTCTCCCTCTCCCACTCCTCCTGCTTGTGTTCCCTCTCTCTGCATCTCTCTCTGTCAAATAAATAAATAAAATCTTAAAAAAAAAGAAAGAATTTTCCTTTCTGTTGAGCTTCAGTATGGATCAGTGAGGTAATTGTGATTTGCTCGGATCTGTCTTAAGGTTTCAGAATGTGAAGAATGGACAACTTATTGTTAAACCTCACTGATATATCCTTCCTTAGTTTAGTAACTAAAATAAATCGTAAAGATGAGGAACTTATCATCTCACAAACTCCTGAAGTTTTTCCCACCTGAAGTTCTTTTATTTCAGAAAAGTTTATAGTTGAGGGGCAGTGACTTTTATAATTAATCAGAATATCTTTTCTACTTACAATGGACAAATTATCTTAATAGCCTTTGATGTGTCAGTTTGAGTATCAGTGAGAATGTGGTATTATATGACTAAGGTAAAGCAAAAACAAACAGCTTTCTGTTGATGGAGATACGTTAATTTAGAAATACTGTTACCATTTGCCTTAATTTTTTATCTAAACTATTTGGTAAACATTATTAACTATTATAAACATTTATTCAAATATGTATTGGGTGTGTGACGTTCCAGGCACAGCTCTAGAATATTGCATTGTATTTTCACTTTTACACAGTGTATGTACAAAGTTTGCTTGTGATTCAATATTCCTAACATGAGCTGTGCTTATTTGGAAAAATGGATCATTTGGACTCACACATATTCATTCAGGGAATCTAGGAAAAGCCTTAGAGAAAATGTTCATCCAGTCTCTGAGGTGGAGATGCTGGTAATTGAAAGCACTTCTCTGTTATGTTGTCGTTATCACGGTGGAATGTTCATCTGCAGCAACACGGCTTGCAAGGAGAGAATCCGTTTACCATTTACCGAAGGTAGTGCATCTGAGGCTCAGGTTCTTAGACCCGAATCCTTTCAAGCCTGTTCGCTGTTAGCAGATCTAACATAGAGGCTCTTCTATCTGCTCTAGGGAGCTCAGCTTGCAACTAGCTGAAATACTGGGAAGAGAGCAAATATTTATCCTTGGATGTTTTTCATGGAAATCAAATTAATTTTTCCTCCCAACCTTCTTTATGTTGGTGTTCAGTTTATGGCAATAAAATTCAATGCTTTTCATATTTTTTGTTACTATGAAAGTAAACACCAATGTGCAGCAGTGATTTTCAAGTTAACTTAATTGCTTCTTGTCATATCTCTTTGATGGTACATATGTTATAAGGTGTACACTTAGCTTATTTTTATAGTTGCCCCTTTTGATTGAGATATAATTAAAATACTATAAAATTCACCCCTTTTAAGTGTACAATCAAATGTTTAGTGTATCACTAGGGTTTGCAGCCATCACCACTGTCTAATTCCAGAATGTTTCATCACCTTAAAAGAGATTAGCAGTCACCCCCCATTCTCCCCTTCTCTAGCACCTGGCAAACCCTAATCTACTTTCTCTCTCTATGGTTTGCCTATTGCGTATATGGAATCATACAATATGAGGTCTTTTGCATTTGGCTTCTCTCTTAAAACCACTTAACACAGTGGTTTTCAGAATCATTTCTGTTGTAGTATGAACCAGTACCTCATTCCTTTTTTTTTTTTTTTAATGATAGAGAGAGAGGGTGAGCAGGGTGTGGGGTGGAAAGGGTCAGGGGAAGAGAGAGAATCCCAAGAAGCCTCCACACTCCACGTAAAGTATGACGTGGGCTGGATCCCACAACCCTGAGATCATGACCTGAGCCAATAGTAAGAGTAGGACACTTAACCTCCTGAGCCACCCAGGCACCCGTTCATTCCTTTTTTTATGACTGAGTATAATTCCATTGTGTAGATATACCACACTTTATTTATACATTCATCAATAGATGGCCATTTGGGTTGTTTCCTTTTTTGGCTATCATGAATAAAGCTGCTATGAATGTTTACATGCTAATTTTTGTGTGAACATAGTTTTCATTTCTCTTGAGTATATATACCTGAAAGTGAAATTTCTTATCATATAGTAACTCTATGTTTAACTTTTTGAAGAGGACCAAGGTATTTTCCAAAGTGGTTGCACCATTTTGCATTCCTACCCACAATGTATAAGGGTTCTCAGGTTTCCATATCATTACCAGTGCTGTCTTTTGATTATAGCCATCCAGTAGGTGTGGAGAAGTATCTCATTATAATTTTTTTTAAAAGATTTTATTCATTTATTTGACAGAGAGAGAGCACAAGTAGGCAGAGCAACAGGCAGAGGGAGAGGGAGAAGCTGGCTCCCAACTGAGCAGGGAGCCCAATGCGGGACTCAATCCCAGGACCCTGGGATCATGACCCGAGCTGAAGGCAGCTGCTTAACTGACCAAGCCACCCAGGCACCCCCTCATTATAGTTTTGATTTGCATTTTCCTCATGACTAATGAGGAAACATGAACACATGAACATCTTTCCATGTGTTTGTTGCCATTTGTGTATCTTTTGTATTTAAATCCCTTGCTTATTTTTTATTTAGATTGTTGAGTTCTAAGAGTTCTTTATATATTCTGGATACTAGACCCTTATCAAACAGTTGTTTTACAAATATCACATTAGTAGATTGTCTTTTTACTTTTTTGGTAATGGCCTTTGAGGAACAAAAATTTTTAATTTTATGAAGTCCAGCATATCTATTTTTTTCTTTGGTTGCTTGGCTTTCAATGTCATATCTAAAAAGCTATTGCCTAACTCAAGGTCACAAAGATTTACCTGTATGTTTTTTTTTTAAGTGTTTTGTAGTTTTAGCTCTTACATTTAGGTCTTTGATCGATTTTGAGTTAATTTTTGTCTATGTGTGAAGTAGGTGTCCAGACTCATTCTTTTGTATGTAGATATCCAGTTGTCCTAGCACTATTTGTTGTACACCTGACAAGGCAACTTGTGAAACATGTTTTGGGAAACAATTTGGTTGATTCCCTATCTCAATCAGATGCCACCATTCTACACATTGGACATTTGAGGCAAAGGTACACTTGTATTGCTAGCTAGGAGCAAGGACTTTAGTTCCATATTTCTACGTAGGCTTGTAACTTGGTCAGTTGGCTTGTCGGACATGTAAGCTTCAGGTCTGCTTCCCTCTCTAATCTTATGTTAAGGCCTCTAAGTGGATTAAGTGGACCTATGTGGCTACCTCCTTGCCATCTTCTCTCTGAATCATAACCTGAGTCCCACCTGACTTTCTGGGGAAAGGAGAAGAGTCAAGGAGAAGTTGCTTTCCCCTTTCTTTAGAAAGGCCCTAAAATTTTCCTTCCAGCCTCATGGGAGGAACAGAAAAGCAATGTAAACCTTTCCGCAAAGGAAAAGGGTGATCCTTAAGGGAAGACAGAGCTTTTCACCTCTCTATGCCTCCCCTTGACCACTCCTCTCTCTGGAATTAGGACCTAAATGAGCCTTGTCTGATTTTGGAACTCCTTTTCCTTGAAATGGAATGATAAGGAAGATAGCTCTGTGTTCCTCCCAGAGATTCAAGTGGTATTGTGGGAAAAGCTTAGGATTGGGGTCAGGCTCACCTGAGTTCAAATTTTGGTTCTGCATCTCAAACTTGCATTTCTTTATCTATAAAATGGGGTTTAGGGCGCCTGGGTGGCTCAGTAGGTTAAAGCCTCTGCTTTCGGCTCAGGTCATGATCTCAGGGTCCTGGGATCGAGGCCCGCATCGGGCTCTCTGCTCAGCAGGGAGCCTGCTTCCCCCTCTCTCTGTCTGCCTCTCTGCCTCCTTGTGATCTCTCTCCCTCTGTGAAATAAATAAATAAAATCTTTAAAAAAAAATTATAAAATGGGGTTTATAATCTCAGTTTCCCAGAATGATTATGAAAAACAAATAAAATATCATATGTAAAGTACCTAACAAATTTGTAACCCTAAGTAAATGCTAGTGTCCTTTCTCTCTTTTCTAAATTTTCTGGGAAATTTGTATAAATCTGTACAAATACAATTTTAAAAGAACTAGATAGGATCTTAGAGTTGGACCTTCATACTTATGACTATAACACTTTGTTGAATCTGTCAGAGTTCTTTTTGTGTTTGTTTACTTGATTTATTCAGTTAGTATCAATCACTTACTGTATTTCAGATAGTGTTCTCTCTGTGTCTGTCAGAAGTCAGTGGAGGAGAGATGACAGACATACACGACACAAGTTTGATGCTTGCTTGTCACTTCACTCATCCTCACTTCTCTCATTTGATTTATCACTTAGGAAATGGTGAGCCAGACATCACCATAGATTCTTGGAATGCAAAGATGCAGTCTTTGAGAGCTCATGGTCTTTCGTGGAGGGAAGTACACTGAGAAATGATCATATCCTGTGGGAGTTGCTGTTAGAGGCACAAGGACAGGGGCTGTGAGAGTGGAAGGAGAGCATACCCCAGTTTGCCTGGAAAGGGTGGGTCACAGAAGGATGAACAAAAGGGGAAAGGGGCTTGAGGAAGAAAGACAGCAGGCCCAAAGGCCTGGACGTGGGAGAGAGTATTCTTTAAGGCAGCTGACACCCAGGGAAATAGTCAGAGACAGTAACTAGATAGGATAGTAGGGCCCAGCTTACGAAGAGCCTGTTAAGTGGGGCTGAGATTTGAGGTCCATTTTTTTAAAATTTATTTTTATTATTATTATTTGCCCAGGGGTACAGGTCTGTGAATCATCAGGCTTATGCCTTTCACAGCATTCACCATAGCACAAACCCTCCCCAATGTCCATAACCCATCCACCCTATCCCTACCCTCCCACCCCCCAGTAACCCTCAGTTTGTTTTGTGAGATTAGGAGTCTCTTATGGTTTGTCTCTTTCCCCATCCCATCTTGATTCATTATTTTTCCCTCCCTACCCCCCACAACCCCCCACCATGCCCCTCAAGTTCCTCATATCAGAGAGATCATATGATAATTGTCTTTCTCTGATTGACTTGTTTTGCTCAGCATAATACCCTCTAGTTCCATCCACATCGTTGCAAGTGGCAAGATTCGTTTATTTTGATAGTTGCATAGTATTCCATTGTATATATCTACCACATCTTCTTTATCCATTCATCTGTTGATGGACATCTAGGTTCTTTCCATAGTTTGGCTATTGTGGACATTGCTACTGTAAACATTCGGGTGCATGTGCCCCTGAGGATCACTACCTTTGTATCTTTAGGGTAAATACCCAGTAGTGCGATTGCTGGGTCGTAGGGTAGCTCTATTTTCAACTTTTTGAGGAACCTCCTTATTGTTTTCCAGAGTGGCTGCACCAGCTTGCATTCCCACCAACAGTGTAGGAGGGTTCCCCTTTCTCTGCATCCTCGCCAACATCTGTCATTTCCTGACTAAAACAATCTTTTCTTTGCCTTTTGTCTTTGGCATTTTCCCCAAGCATCTGCTATTTTAGGCTTTTGCCTTGGTGATTCTCTTCATATAGCAATCTGGCCACTTTGATTTCATTCTGGGTTACAAACCTATTGACTTTGGGGTTATAGCTCATGGAGAGCTCCCTCTGGGTCAGTATGCTTTCTCTGGAAGGGTCTCTCTCCTGTTTTCCCAGGACTCAGTGACGGGAAAGACACCACACCCTCCACCCCCATCCCCACTGGCTGAGACCTGGTAGAGAGGGGGCTGTCGGAGGAGGGCCAGCTACATGGGGAAGGCCCTGTCAGATGGTGCTTCTGATGTCGGCAGGGCTGCAGCCTCCCTCCTTCTCCCTTAGTCACTCACTGACTGACTGCTCCAGGGCTGAGTCAGTCGGTGCTTTGGCTTATCCCTAGAAACTGAGGGATTGAGGAGTGGCCCCGAAGCTCAGGAATCTCCTTCTTGTTAGTGGCAACCGTCCTCCTCGAGTCCCGTCACTTATCCCCTCAAGACACAGTCTCAACTGGCTTTTCCAACATGAGAGAATGCGTCTGAATTTCCGGACGTCACTAATGTAGGGCTTTGTTCAGAGAGACTCCTTACAGTGTAAATCATGGAAAGATTGGGTAGAGGTGGGCAGGGAGCAGGGCGGGTATGAGAGTTCTCTTCAAATATTGGAAGGGTTGTGTAAGTATAGTGGACAAGGTGCCAGGTTTTGGTCTGGAATTCTGGCCCTACCTCTTACTAGCTTTGTTTTTTTTAAATCTAAATTCTTTTAAGCCGAAAATAATTCTGCGATTTAATAAATGTAGCAGGCAGTGCCTCTGCCGATTAGATCTGGATTCTTGAGGCAGATTGAGTGGCAGCATTTTAGCATTTTGAGCTCAGCCACTAGTGAATTGAAGTTGTAATAGCTGTATTTATTATACTCAGAATTGAATGAGTTATTAATAAACCATTCCTTAGCCCCGTATTATCTCTGTTTTACAGACTAATTTTTTTCAATAGGATTTCCTTAATTGTATCAAATGTTTCATTCCTAGAATGCTTAACATGTCTGATTGGTATGATCTCCAGGGAAACTAGATGGTCTTAATTACATCTAGTGTTTTGATTTCATTTGATTCTTTAGATGAGATTAAAAGTAATTTATTTTAAAGGCTATGACTACTCTCTGTATACCTATGCTTATTGTGCATTTAGAAAGCTTTGGCCATATTACATTAGCATTACCAGTGTATCAGACAATTTAGATTGTGGGCTAGTATATCTAGTATATAGGGTAGTTAACTTCTTTCAGAGCAAAAAGCTTGATGACACTATTTTTTTCACTACCCTCCCCCCATTTTTCTCATCACTGTCTTTGGATAGAGTTGATTTATATTTTCTGTTAATTAGCCATTTCCATAGCATATGTCAAGACTTGCTCCCGAAGAAGCAGAGGGTTCTTGGGGTTGACTCTTCCCAAAATATATGTTTCCTCATGAATAAACATTGATAATAATTTATTAAGTATGGTTTTTAGTTCTAGATGCCATGTTTCACCCAGGGGAGGGTGAAGGATCTGGGATGATGAAGCGTCTTTACATGATATGAAGGACGGCTAAGGGTATTGGAGATATAGAAAAAATGGTTTGCCTCTAGGAAACATGATCAAGGGGACACATGCTCTTTTTCTTCATATCTAGAAGACTGAGATCTATTAAAGAGAGACAAGGCATATCTGTAGGAAGAACAGACCAGGCATGACTTGTAGGAATATGTATAGGGAAACCATTTTGGTTCAATATGAAGAGAAATATTCCATCATGGGTGTCCAATGACATGAGCTTTGGGGGAAAGTAAAGAATGGGTTCCCTGTTGTTGGAAAACTCTTAACAGTGTCTATGTTGGCATACGTCAGATCTTCCATGAAAAAAAAAATCCCATGTACCAGATATCCTTTGGTGTTCTTTCCAATTCCTGGATTCTGTGGTCGCCTCCCCACTCCTGGTACTATAATGTGGCTACTTCTCCATTCTAGGTTTTGCTTCAGTGACTTACATGTGATTGAGTTAATATTCCTGAACAACCACAACATTGAAGGCTATGATGTGGTGGATGAAATCTGCCTGACATGAAATCTTTTTGTAGATGATTCACAAAGTGGATATATACCATGTGCACATGTATACTTATACATATATATCTGTTTTGTATAATGGAGAGTTATTATACCTTCATGGTTTTGTCCTCTGTTCTTATTGTTATAAAATATGATGTGTTTTAAAGACCTCTGAGTCTCATAAAAGGAATTTTTTTAATTTTGACATTTATTTATCAAGTTGATTTTAAAGACTACAGCTCTGTTAAATTTTCAAAATAGAGCCAGCGAAGAGCCTTTGTGGGAGTAGGAATTAAAGAACTGGTGGTTTTATTGTGAGATTATTTGAGAAAGATCTATAAATAAAAAAGTATAGACATTTAATTGGTGTCCTCGAAATTTAAGAATAGGAAGTGAGAACACTATAGTCATTTTGGAAAATTGTGTTTTTAGACTCACTTATTAATTGGATTGTTGAGTGAAGTATTAGTGGTTTCAAAGGGCATCACAATTCATTACAATTCTGACCTGGAGTAATGGATATAGAGGTAAAATGAAATTCATTTTCCTTAAGAACTACTAGTTTTATGAAATGATTAAATCTGATTTTAAAATAAAGCATTAAGTGCAAACCACTAAGAGTTCAAAAAACACTTACTGGTCCCATGAAAGAAGATTTAGTGCATTTAGCTTTCAAACAGTTTGCTCATTGTAGATGAAATGCCCTTAAAGTGATGCAAGTTATCATGCCAATAAATTAATAAACTAGGAGAAGATACATATCTTCTCTTTGGAATGGGCTGATTCTCCAGGGACAGACGGTTCTCTTTCAGACTAGACTTTCTTCTGAAGTAGTAAGGCATTAGAGAAGTCTGTTTTCTGCATGAACTTAAGCTCAATGTGGGTGCTATTAAAGCTTTTGATTTGATATTGTGAAAAAGGAAGTCACCATACTGGGAGAATTTCCCCACTGAGAAAGTTTTATATTTTATAGGACTTTTAGAATTCTTTAATATTTTTCATTTAAAGAATCCAGAACATATGATTATATACAAACACATCTCTCTTCCATGAACTCCTCTGCATCCCAGGCCATTGGTATTAGGGAATATGGGGAAATATCCCCAAGTTCATTGGGGAGCAAGGTAAAGCCTCAGCAGTCTTAGAGAATGAACAGATCTTCTGACTCTGCTAACTCTAAATCTTCTAGAGGGTAGCTTCTTCTTCTAACTTCAGCCTGAATACTGTGCAATGTGAATAGTGATATTTAATGTCAAAATCATGATTTTTCAAATAAGTCACGTTGCTAAGTGAAAATATAATGAATTTCTGTTGAAAATATCCAACTTTTTTTCTCCCCTTCATAGCAAAATATCCTCATGCGTCTTTCTCAAAATAGTATTAATAATATTGGCCATGGACAACTGTCTTTGAAGTATTCGAATCACTGTGACCTTTAGACATGAAGCTGGGGCATAGAGCAGCTTTTTTCTTTTCTCCTTCCCTTTTTGGCCTGCCCCCTTTTTATCGCCTCTGTGCTTCTACACAGGATGTATAAAGAACTGCTTGGGGCGCCTGGGTGGCTCAGTGGGTTAAAGCCTCTGCTTTCGGCTCAGGTCATGATCTCAGGGTCCTGGGATCGAGGCCCGCATCGGGCTCCCTGCTCAGTGGGGAGCCTGCTTCCCCCTCTCTCTCTCTCTGCCTGCCTCTCTGCCTCCTTGTGATCTCTCTCCCTCTGTAAAATAAATAAATAAAATCTTTAAAAAAAAAAAAAAGAACTGCTTGGGTCATGATCTCAGGGTCCTGGGATTGAGCCCCGCATCAGGGTCCCTGCTTGGCGGGGAGTCTGCATTTCCTTCTCCCTCTGCCCCTCCACCTGCTTGTGCTCTCACTCTGTCTTAAAGTAAATAAAATCTTAAAAAAGAAAAGAAAAGAACTCTCTGTGGAGGTCCTTACTTCATAAACTTATTTGTAGTGCACCAGTGGGATGAGACTGAGTACTCATTGTTGCTGTTACTAATTCCTATTAATAACTTTTTTAAAGTGTGTCAAATTATCTGAATGTTAATGCTTAGCAATTTCATTTCTTTCAGCCCTCTTTTCCTTATGTCTTTGGAACTTCTCCATTTCCACTTCTACCTTTTGGCTTATTTGTGTGAATAGATGGCTCTTTCCCTTTCTTTCCCCTTCCTCCTCTTTCCTTCCTTTTCACAAACACTGGATACCTACTAAGTGCAGTGTGAGAACCTGCAGTCTACAATGATGAATTAAAGATAAGACCACTGTCTTCAGGAGCAGTCTGGTGGTGGAGAGGTAGGTAAGTAGTATGATGGAGTGTAGCCAAAATAGTACACAATGATAACTAAGGATACAGTGCTGCAAAGTATGGAGGCTAGAGAGGCTTAAGCTTTGTGTATGGGGTGGGGAGAATAAGAGAAATGAACATTGATTGTTAATGTAGAAGTATGATTGGATATTTATTAATTTTTTTGTTTAATCAGTGTTGTTAAATCTGCATGAATTTTAAGCATTGACTTGAGACATTTTCAGCTCAGTGTGGTAGAACTTATTGTTGGCCAGAAGACTGAAGTATGTATTTTATTTTATGTCCTTAAAATATCTCCTACAATAGATTTTTTTGTTTCCAGAGGCCTAGCGAATAAATATTATTGCTCATGATTTACTTCTGTATCACTGGAAACTTTTTCTACCTTTTATTCAGAGAAGGCTGTTTTGTGATTTCTTAAGGATTCTGACCTAGTTACTGAACAGTTATCAGGATTAGATTCTGTGTCATATTGAGTGTCTTCCTAAGTCTTTTAACTTCTGTATTTATTAGTATTTTAATTACTTACTTTACTTTGGTTTTAAAAAATCCTTACATTTAATGTTGTTCATAAAATATTCATAAATCTTATGAAGACATATTGGTGACATTAAGTAACTTACTTAACAGATATTTAATAAAGTACCTACTATGTGGCAGGCATTGTGGTGAGCACTGGGATAAGAGAAAGTTGGGGTCTGTACCTTCATAGAGTTTACAGCCTCATGGGGAAATACAGACAGGTAAATGGGCAGCTGGGAAGGTGGTATGAAGTACACGGTGCTGCTTGGCTCATACAAAAGGCACCTAATCCAGACTTAGGGTCCTGGAGATGTGTTTTTGAATGGAGTGGCATCTACATTAAGACTTAAGGATGGGTAGAAACCATGCAGGTAAAAGGTAGAGTGATAGGGCACTGTGTTTTGAGCAGAGGAAATAATATGTGAGAGTCTGGGTGGACCTGATAGAGAGAGAGGGGCTGCAAGAATGCTGACACAAGTCTAGAGTATGAGGTGGGAGGAGTGGAGAAGAATGAGACTAGAGACCATATCATACCTACCATGCTGGGTTTAGTGAGCCACGTTCAGGAATTAACTTTAATTCAAAGTAAGAGGGAGTGACAGATGGGGTTTGAGTAGGGAGATGGCCTAACTTGATATGCTTTTTAGAAAAATCATTTTGGTTGCAGTTTGGTGAATATACTGAAGAGAGTTCGAAATGAAGAGATCAGTTAGTTGGAGGCTGGGATAGTAATTCATGTAGGAGATATTGGAGTGGCAGAGCCAAAATAGCCACAGGCATTGCATGACTAAGACTAAGGGAGAAGGAGGCTCGGCTTAACTGGACATTGGACTATACTTTGATTTTCTGTTTTGATGAAAAACTTCTGGATTTCTTAAATGTATTTTTTAAAAAGTTTTTATTTAAATTCCAGTTCGTTAACATACTGTGTTATATTAGTTTCAGATGTACAATATAGCGACTCAGCACTTCCATACAACACCTGGTGATCATCACAAGTGCCTACCTCAATCCCCATCACCTGTTTCACCCCCACCCCACTCTTCACTCCATGCTAGTAACCATCAGTTTGTTCTGTTTCTTGGCTTGCCTCTCTCTCTCTCTCTCTCTATCTCTCTCTCTCTCTTATTTTTTTCCTTTTGCTTGTTTGGAAAAACTTCCGAATTTTTAACTGTTTTAGAACAAATATTTTATAACATTTGAAAAATCATGTTATTGTTAAAAATAGTAGCACATATTATAAAGTGTACCAGACATTATTCTAAGCACTTAACATTGTTAATTGTTTTATACTTTACAGCAATCCTATGAGATAGCTAGTAGTCTTATCTCATTTGGACAGATGATAAAACTGAAATGTATGTTAAGTAATATGCCCAAGGTCAGATATCTAGTAAGTGTCTAAGCTTGGATTTGAACCATGCCAGTTTGGGGTCAGGGTCAGTTCTCTTAATCACTATTATGCATTCCTGAGAGTTTGGGGGATGAGACATGAGCCCTCATCTCCAACTCTCTGCTATTCTGTATCCATTCTGAAGAGAACCAGTTTAAGTCCAAAGGAAGTTAGAGGTAGAAGTAGGATTTGTGGAATTAGAGAGGGGAGAGTAGAATGACTCTTAGATTTGTGGTTTGGCCTCTTGAGAGACCGTGGGACCATTCACGGAAACAGGAAGCCACAGAGGTGGAAGAGCAAGTCCAGCCAAGGGTGGAGGGTGGAAGAGGAACAAGATGAGGTGATTGTTGCTGTCATTATAAACAGGTTGGATTTGAGGTGCTTGTGGGTCATCCTTGTAGATATGCTCAGGGGACAGTTGTTGTATGTGTCTGCTTGTCTGCTCTTACAGTAGCTGGGATTCAGAGAGAGAGACCTATGGCTACCAGATCCGGAACAGCTTCTGTGAACCAGGTCTTGGTTTAAATAGGTGGGAGCCTTCTAGTGAGGGAAGCACAGTATACTTGATGACGTCCTGGTAACAATGGCCACTTCCTGGTAAGAATGTGGGTGAAATGAGAAGATCTGAATTCTAGGCTTCTTTTTCTTGTAAAACATGTGGCCTTTGGCAAATCACTCCTCTTCTTCGGCTTTCATTTATTTATTTGATTATTTTAAAATCATTTAAATTAATTTTTTTAATAGGTTGCCCTTCAATTGAAAATGTTCATCTACAAGAGAATAAACATATCTGCTTTGCTTGTCTCATAGTTGTTGAAAATTAGAATGTCCTTTAATGGGCCTTCTGTTCCTGAGATTCTAATTTCAGGAACTGAACTCAAGTGTTTGAACATACTTTATAAACGGTAAAGTAAGAGTACAAATATGAATTAATGGCACATGGTATTTTGTAGAGATTATGTACACAGGTCTATAGATAGTGGCAAACATGCAATGGCTCCTGACTGTCTTGCTCATGAAATTCAAACTCAAGCTGATTCTTTGGGGTTTGTACCTATCTCTAGTGGCTATAAAATGAACAAAAATGATTGGATATCATATTTTTTTCATTTTCATTTTATTTTTTTTTATTATTTGCCCCGGGGTACAGGTCTGTGAATCATCAGGCTTACACCTTTCACAGCGCTCACCATAGCACAAACCCTCCCCAATGTCCATAACCCATCCACCCTATCCCTACCCTCTCACCCCCCAGTAACCCTCTCATATTTTTTTTTGAAAGAGTAACTAGCAAAACTTGCCCACAGAAAATAAGAAAGAGAAAAAGAGACTGGTGATGACTATAACTTTGGTCCACAGTATCATTTGAAAGAGAACATTGCATAATAATAATTTCCAGAAACTGTGCTAAGTGATTTATATACTTGATTTAATTCTCACAGTTAACTATAAGTACTCCCATTTTATAGATGAGCAAACTGGGACTTAGAGAACTTGCCTAAGGTTACAGACTGGTAAAAGGCAGAGCTGGGACGCAAGCCCAGGTCTTCTTATACACAGAGCCTCTGCATGTAACTATCACAGTATATATTCTTTTGGTTTAAAGTTCAATTATTTTTTGACTAGGTTATACTTATACATGGTATAATTTAAAAACAGAAGGGTATACAGTGAAAAAGTCTTCTTTTTGACCCTGTCCTCCTGATACTCATTTCCCTAAAATGAGAGTCCTCTCAGAGGTGTTCTGTATGTATAACTGTAAATTAAATATATAAAAATATGCATATATAGTATCCATGCAGTATATTACATAAAAATAAAACTTCACCCACTTTACATAAGCAATAGTATACTATAGGTCTGCTCCTTGATTTTCTTTTCTTTTTGGCTAACAATATCTAGGAGATTATTTCAGTTAAAAAAAAGTCCCTTCATTTTTAAATTGCTATATAATATTCCACTGTATTCATATACACTAGTCCCCTTTTGAACATTTGAGTGTTGGCCAGGATTTCGCTATTACAAACAACGTCTAATAAAGAACTTTGAATTGGAGTTACTTTGTGCATGTGCGAGTCCACTCTATATGCTAAACAAGAACCAAGGGGGTTGCTCGGAGTATGGTGAAGTTCACTATAGGAAGAGTTGTATTTCCTTACTAAGGTGAAAGTTGTTTTTATTCCAAGTATACAGCTGTGTGATAATCAATAACTATGTAAATGCTTTTCTGTAATCGTATATATGTAAGGGCTTGTAGTCTTCAAAAATGAGCAAAAACAAGGTTATGGCATAGGGTGAGAGATGCCTGCATATGAGCAGACATTTACTCAACAGAGTGAAAATTTCATTCCTGAAGAAAAATGGCTCATTACTGCATGGAAGAACTTCCCTGGAGATGCACTGATGCATTTGACCCTGAGTAGGATTACTGTACGATTCTTGTTTAAGAAAGGTGCCGTATAAAATTGGCTGTAATGGCGCTGTTGCCATTGAGTATATCGAGGAAATGGGCAAAGGGAATTTTTAAGATCTACATGTAAAGTGAAGAAAACCAAAGTAAGCTTGTACATAAAGAACTGCAAAGCTATAAGATGGAGTGGAGTGCAAGTGGTTTATATACTTAAATCTTCCTAGCTTTTGCGTTGGTAGAATACATGATGAATATGGAGGGAAACATTAACAAATTACACAGTACTTTATATTTTTCTGAGTTATTGAGTGGGCAATTACTTTTTTCAGGAGTGGTTCTAGATATTCTAAGATGAACATGAAAAGTATAGAAAAAAAACCACATTTATACATCTAGATAAACAAACTTAAGAAGGGTGACATGGCAGAATCAAGAAACATATTTAAGATTATTTTGCTTATAGCACATTTCGTAAATAGTAAATAATAAATGAAGTTTGTGAAAAGCCACGTAGGCTTTTGAAATTTGGGTCATCACTGAGTTTGATTTGCTGTCCTAATATTCTAATTTATTAATTATGCATTCTTCGAGTATCTTTGTTGGTTTTTCCTTCTGGCGGTTTTCTGTTTCATAGTTATTAGCTCTAGAATCTATAGTTAATGGACTCTAGAATGCAGACCAAAGTCACTTTAATTAATAAAAATGGGAAATATCTTACCCAGAAATACAGCTTCTTAGTTTATTTGTATTATATTTGGAATATAATCATTACATGTAAAAGAGTGATACTACCATATTTTGGTCATTGTATCATATTAACTACTAAGTACTAATCTCTGTTAACTCTGAACTGGATACGTGTTGAGGCTCCTGTCCTGCACTTTTCTCAGAATGGATCTTCCCGTCCCACAACCTCTGTTCCGACACATCTGAGTTCCTGCCATTGACGGTTTGAGGCCCTTCCTCAAAGTCTGATTACACCAAGGTTGGCTAATTGATATGTAGGCTTTTCAGCAGTTTATGACCTGTATTGCTTGACTTGTTCTCATGTGTATAACCCGTGACTATCAGTGTTCAAGAGCTCTTGTTTCCCATAGGTTTTCATAGTTTGCTGGTATTGACTCTGAGGTTACCTGTGCAACTTTCTGGTTCAGCTGAGCCCAGAGTGACTATGTCCTTATTTTGTTCCACCTTGTTTGTCTGCCTCTTCACTTCTCACTTTGTTCTGTGCATTCTCTCTGCTGGAGAAGGAAGAAACAAAATAGAAATGAACACATTTTTAGGATGCGATCCTACATTCAAGCTCATTAGTATTTCATTCTTTTATGGGTTGTGATGTTTTTATGGAATACTTGTTTATATGTAGTTTGCTTTCACAAATCAATCCATTTGTAAAACACCATGAAACCAACTGTTTTTACAAAGTTACCATGTCTCTGAGTCAGGCATTCACTTT
The DNA here is from genome assembly GCA_002007465.1 of Ailurus styani. Lineage (NCBI taxonomy): Eukaryota > Metazoa > Chordata > Mammalia > Carnivora > Ailuridae > Ailurus > Ailurus styani. The sequence goes on along the minus strand of LNAC01000157.1, from coordinate 572,595 downwards.
TAAATGTTCTAGTGATAGTATTCTGCTGGTGTTCATCAGAGTTCTGATAATGTTCACCCATGGGTTTGGAGATAAAATTGAAAGTAGTAAGAATTTGGGGTTCACTTTGGTACTCGGGGGAGTTTTCCTTGAGCAAGAACTGCTGGAATCAATGGGGTTGTGGGAGCTTAGACATAGCATCTTATGTAAAATCTTCAATACCCTTGTGTACTAGTTGGAAGGTGTCATGATTCTTATGTATGGCTCAGAAGATCGAGGTATGGAGGTTCAGTAGCTTGCATGGGAACACTGAACAGCCCTGTAGGAGAGGGATCAGAGTAGTATTCCAGCCATGGGCTCTTACTTCTCTGAGTCTCTCTGATTAAGTAGTTTCAGATAATGCTGTGGCAGTCTGTTCTTTGTTCACGGCCATATTGTTAATCAAGGAGGGGGAAGGGATCATAGTGATGTGTAAAAATAGTTGATCATTTAAAAGTTATACCATATAGTACATTCTGCTTTGGTCGTTTCTCATAAATTTGTCAAAATGGTATGGTAGAATTCTTTTAAAAACAGGAGATTCTAGGCTAATTTAATTTCTGTTCTTTCCTCCAGTGTTTTTTTTTATACTTTAAAAGAATGTAGAGTGATAACTTATACATTCTGAAATTCAGGAAACATTTCCATTTTAAAATTAAATTAACATCTTTGATTTCTGGTTTCAAATATGTATTTTCCCCCAAAAAACATTATTAACATTGTTTTATTACAAAATACAGAAAAACTGAAGTTCTCGTTGCTTGTATTTACTTAGTACATGTGACTTACTTCCTTTTAATACTGTATGTTTATTTCCTGCTTCCCAGTTTGAAAATGGTGAATGTTGAAGTTCATTTACGGATAGATCACAGTTTAAGATTACAGATGCCTCTCCTATGAGAAATGTGTATTTTCTAACTTTTTGGTTTATAAGCCTCAAAGTCTATTTTACTATTTGATGAGGGCTAGTTCTTAAATTAAACCAATGGATTAGTGCATGAAATTTGTTGAAAGCTGTTTCTTTGCAATATTCTGATGCTTCCTAAATAAGCATCTGGTGTTCACCCTACATTTTTAAAATACCTTTTTATTTTGAGATAACTGTAGAGTCACATGCAGTCATAAGAAATAATAGAGATCCTGTTGGACTCTTCATCCAGTTTCCCCCCATGGTAACATTTTACTAACTGTAGTTCAGAATCACATCCAGGAATTGACATAAACATAATCCGCATACCTTATGCAGATTTTACCAATTTTTACATATGTGTGTGTGTAGGATCCCTCATGCCACAACCACCTCCCTCTCTCCTCACCTAACCCCTGGGTTCTCCTGGTCTTGTCTCTGTGTCTGTACAGTGTTACCATTTCAAGAATGTTATATACACACATCTTTCTTACCCCCCCCCGATAATGCATAGTACCTGAAAATAAGAACAACTAAAAGAAAAAGGGGAAAGGATTCTTAATATTTATGCCCATATTATTAGGTATTCTAAAGTTTTCTTTGAAAGAAAGGCAAAGCTACCACCTTAATGTTCACTAGAGGAATTAATTTCCCTGGGCATAAATTAGTTTTCATATACTAAAATGCTGAGTTAATAAATCTGCATAGTTGACATATTCAAAAATGCTTGTAATTCAGCCTTCCACTTAAATATCACCTTTTCAGAGAGACTATTTTGATTCAAACTACAGCAGTTTCTAAGTTACTCTCAATCTCATTGTCCTCTATTTTCATGATAGCACACAGGCATTTTATTTTATTTTATTTTATTTATTTATTTATTTATTTTTAAAGATTTTATTTATTTATTTGACACACAGAGAGAGATTACAAGTAGGCAGAGAGGCAGGCAGAGAGAGAGGAGGAAGCAGGCTCCCTGCCGAGCGGAGAGCCCGATGCGGGCCTCGATCCCAGGACCCTGAGATCATTACCTGAGCCGAAGGCAGAGGCTTTAACCCACTGAGCCACCCAGGCGCCCACACACAGGCATTTTATGATTTATTTCTCTATCTCTCCCTCTTTACCCTCTTAAGCTTTATGAAAGTAGGGACCATATTTGCATTTTTCATCTTATATTTCCAGTGCCTAGAGTGGTGCCTCTACATAAAATGTTGTTATTGCATGACATGCATTTCATAGTTTTGAAAACATATCTTGTAAGCCCACATTTGTTTGTTTACTTTAACGATCAATTTTAATTTTTAATGGTGCCCCGACTGTGCCTGAGTTTTGGTGTATAGTGCTGAAATGTTTGAATCATATTACTATAATTTACTTAGGCAGTGAATTGTTTGGGGACATTATATCCCTGGGAGATAGAACAATTATTGCATTCCCCAGTCAGGTCTGTTTGAAGGCATCCAGTAGTCTTCCGTGAATTGACAGAAACCCAAAACATCCATAAATTGCCTCCTTCCATAGAATTACTCTTTTAAGAGTTTGGTCCAATAGTAGATTTCCTGGGTTTGAAGTCTGTCTCTATCATTTATTAGCTGTGTGGCCTTGTGCAAATTATCTAACCTCTCTGTATATTGGTTTCAAAATCTGTTAGATAAGGATATTAATAAGACCTATTTTATAGAGCTGTTATAAGAATTAAGGGAGACAGTATGCTAAAAGTACTTAGACCCACTTCCTGGCACATAAGAGATGTTTAATAATAATGCTAGCTATTATTATTCAGTGTGAGAAAGTTAGTATCTGTTTTATTCACACATCAAGTAGTTGAAATAACACAATTTATAGCATACATCTAATCAGATAGTAATGTATCATAAGAGTATTATCTATAATCAGAAAAAGGATTTCACAGGTTTATTTATTTCCTCTTATTACATTAGATGGTATTGTGAACATCAAATAGTTTGGAAAGTGCTGAAAGGAAATGAAATCTGAGAGGCCTGCGAACATATTCTCTTGATTGTTGGTTGTAATTCTTGGCTTTGAATGAGAGAGGTCACCTCAGAACTTAGACTGGTCTTTTGTTGTCCATGCAAATTATGATCACTACTGTGAGTTTTCCAGACATTGGTTAAATGCTGATAGAGGCAGTCATGAAGAGGATTAGGAAGTTACTGCTGTTTGGCTTTAGCTTCCCTCACTGCTCCTCTTAGAGCTCTCTCTTGGTTCTTTCTGTATCAGCTGCCTGGTTTTTGCTTGCTGCCCTCTGCACACCACCCTGTAAACATTTTCTATACCACCTTCGAGTGTAAGTTTGCTACTGATTGGCTAACACCTTAGACTGAGCTAGTCCGGGTAATAGCTCCCTCCCCTGTAGCAATAAGCTTACAAGAAGTTGCAAAGAATTGTTCAGGGAGGTTCCATCTACCTTTTACCCAACCTCCCCTAAAATTAACATCTCAAGTAACTGTAGTATAATGGCAATACCAGGAAATCAACATTGGTACAACCCACAGAGCTTATTCTGTACATTTGCATTTTTGTGTATATGTGTGTGTCTCTGGTTTGTGGAATTTTTCTTTATCACATGTGTAGTTTTGTGTAACCGTCACTACCTGTAACCATTAAGATGCTGAATTGTACCTTGGCCATAAATCTCCCTGTGCTACTCCTTGATGGCCACAACCCCCCCCCCCCCGTAATCCCTGCCAGTTTCTTTTCCTCTTTATAATTTTGTTATTCCAAGAATGTTATGTAAATCAAGTCATAAAGTAATGTTACTTTTTGAGATTGGCTTTTTCCACTCAGCTTAATTCCCTTGAGGTTTGTCTATCAAAGTTGGTTGCATATATTAATAGTTCGATTCCTTTTTACTGCTGAATCGTATTCCTTGGTATGGCTGCCTCACAGTTTGTTAAACCATTCAGACTGTTGGAGGACGTTTGCGGCGTTTCCAGTTTTTGACTGGTACTAATAAAGCTGCTATCAACATTCATCTACAGATTTCTATGTGAACATACATTATCATTTTGGGGAGATAAATGCCCAAGAGTACAATTTCTAGGTTATATGGTAAGTCCATTTTAAATTTTTATTTATTTGTTTGTTTGTTTTAAAAGAGCTATTTACCAGAGTGGTTATATAATTTTACATTTCCACCAACACTGTACAAGTGATCTAATTCTTCCTTCCTTTTTAAAATTTAATTAATTTATTTAAGTAATCTCCATACCCAACATGGGGCTAGAACTCACAACACTGAGATCCAGAGTCACATGTTCTTCTTACCGAGCCAGCCAGACACCCCTATGAGTAGTCTCATTTTTCACATCCTCACAATTATTTATTTTTTAATTTACTTGACAGACAGCGAGATCACAAGTAGGCAGAGAGAGAGGAGGAAGCAGGCTCCCCGCTGAGCAGGGAGCCCGATGTGGGCCTTGATCCCAGGACCCTGAGATCATGACCTGAGCCCAAGGCAGAGGCTTTAACCCACTGAGCCACCCAGGCGCCCCTCACAATTATTTGGTAGTGTCACTTTTTAAAAAAAATTTTAGCCAATATGATGGTGATATATCATTGAGATTTTAATTAACATTTCCCTAATGGCCAGTGATGTTGACCACCTTTTCATGTGCTTATTTGTCACTTGTGTAGCTTCTTTGGTGAAGTGTCTGCTTATGTGTTTTACCCATTTTCTAATTGGAATTTTTAATGCTGAATTTTGAGAGTTCCTTACTTTTCTAGCTATGAGTTGTTGTCAGAGGTGTGATTTGAAAATATTTTCTCCCAGTCTGTATTTAGTCTTTTTAACCCCTAACAAGGTCTTTCACAGAGGAAATTTTTAAATTTTGATGAGGTTAACCTATCAGTTTTTTCTTTTTATCTATTTTGTTTTGAAAAAAAAACTGGCATGCAGTTTGGAGTTTGTTGAAATTCTTGGATCTGTGGGTTTGTAGCTGTCATCATGTTTATAAAAATTCCTGCCATTATTTCTTTACTTTTTTCTCTTTTCCTTTTGATATCATTTATATGTCTACTAGGTGCTTGATATTGTCCTATAGGTCACTGCAGCCCTGTTTATTTTTACTTGGCTTCCCCCCTGACCACCCCTCCCTCCTGCCTCTCTGTGCTTCATTTTTGGTTAGTTCCTATTGCTATGCCTTCAAATGAACTGATCTTTCCTTTGGAAGTGTCTAATATGCTTTTAATCCTATCTACTCTATTTTTCATTTCAGGTATTGTATTTTTCATCTGTGGAGATTCCATTTGAATTGTTAAAAAAATCTTCCATTTCCCTTTTAATCATGTTCATGTATTCCTCTTTCCTTTTAAAAATGTAGGGCATATTTATAATAGTTGTTTTAACATTCTTGACTGCTGGATCTATCATCTCTGTCATTTGGGAGCCATATGCCTGCCAGCTTTTAACTGGATGTCAGACATTTGTGACTTTCATTTTGTTGGTTGATGGATTAAATAGACTTTCTTTACATAGTGTTGGATTTTGTTCTGGCATGCAGTTAAGTTGCTTGAAGGCCTTTGAAGCCTTTTGAGTCTTGCTTTTAAGTTTAGTTAGGGCAGTTGTTTGCACAGTATTTGTTGAAAAGACTTTTATAATTCATTGAATTACTTTGCCACCTTTCTCGGCAATCAGTTGACCTCTGTTCTGTTCTATTGATTTGTTCCTTGCCCCAGTACCACAGTGTCTTGATTATTGTATCTCTATATCGAGTCTTGAAACCAGGTAGTGTGATTCCTCCAACTTTTTTTCATTTTTGAAATTGTTTTGTCTTTTCTGGGACCTTTGCCTTTATAAATACACTCTGGAATCAGTTTGCCAATTTCTATAAAATGTGCAGCAAAGTTGAGAATCACAGAACAGACCTAGGTAAAATCCATGCCTTCTGATGTTTCTTAGAAGTCATTTTGTAGGCCGTCTCTAGAAAACACCCCTTAGGAACACTGGGCTTCATTCCACTTGAATGGAAAAGATACTTCCATATCTTTTAACTTTTTAAAAATTGCTGTAATGTATATACTATCATATATTATTATCATATATACACTAATAAATTCTTTTTTTTAGGTCTTTGTCTGGGTATATTTGTTGCCTTGTCTCTTTTAGTGTATTTGGCAGTACTGAATTGTTATTGTTTCAATGTTGAGAATATAAGTGTTGATTTAGTATGAGAACAACAAGAAAGTAACATAGCACATCATTGATTAAATCTGTCAACAAAGGATGTATAAGAGAATTGAACTTTTTCCTCTGCAGCATCAGAATTGATCTTCTGCTATGTTACAGTTTCTTGAGAGGTATTAGGGAAATATTCAGGGACACAGTTTTTATGGCACTGTAATTAGTGAAATATCAATACTATAATGAAGTGGCATTATTGCTTTTATATTTCCAAATGAGCTTGAGTTTTCCAAAAACTTCAAATAGGCTATTTTTTTTGTTGCTATCTTGAAATATATGCTTTAATAGTGTTACATTTCTTGGTTACTTTAAATGATTTTTTCTAGAATTTACCTAACCAATTTGCAGTATTCATTTTCACAATTATTTCTGAGTTGTGGTTTTACATATAAAAAGCATTACCCACAATTTATGACTCCAGTTACATAAATTGGTCCTTTTAGTCTCTTGTAGTAAATACATGTAGATGTTATGAATAAGATCTTACAGGAACTTTTATGTCATTTTAATGGGTTCATGTTTGTATTGAATAACAGAATTGCAACTTTTAATTTCAATTTGGAGTGTTCACTGAATAAAATATTTGAATTAACTGAAATGAATTAGGGCACCTCAGGACAGTGATGGAAAGAACTAAGAACTATATTCATTTTACTAGAGTGATCACATTGTTTTATGAGAAAACAAGCCATTTTGCTCTGGCTGGCAATTATTTGCAGTAAAGAAGTACCTTGGAATTATAGATCATTTTTCAGTTTTATGGGCATTTCTGTCAGCTGAAAATAATTGCTGATTTGGGCTTTCCTTGGAGCAAGAGGTGGAAATTATTTTATTAACTTTGTATGGAGCCATCTTTTAGTCGTTAATTAGATATATTACTCTGGAAGCAGTGGAATATTGTTTTTTTAGAAGTTTAGAATTCTGTAATAGAAGCACAATAAAAGAATAAGTCAGTTGGAGAAAAGCGCCACATGTGTGGTTCAGGGAATCTGAGGCTGATGATGATTGAGAGTGCAGCTAAGTGCTAACTGTGCTACAGACATTGAGTCAAAAGGAGTTCAAAGCCTGAAAGATCCTGGGGAGCTTGGTTTTTGTTTAAAAAGATAGTATGTGATGTACTTCATCATGCCCATATTGAGACCACAAAAAGACTTTCCAGTATTTCCCACAAAATGATCATCAGCTAGAGTTCCCTTGTGTCTGATCCTCCTCCCCCATTCTGTTATATATACACATAGCTCACGTATTTCTGGAAATGGGAGGACTAGCTGAACTGGTGGTATATTGGTTTGTTATAACCTCATCCTGAAAGAAATGTGTTCCTGCCAGGACTCTTCGTTTTTTTCATATCCTCTGAAATTATGCTATGCCTTCAACCTTATGTTGTTCCAGCTACAAATCATAATAAGCAAAATTTTATGTTGCTGAACTAGATACCACACAGTGTTCTAGATACTTTCCACATATTGACTCATTTGGTCCTCACGTCAATTCTGTGAAATAGGGTAATAGAATTTTTTCCATTTTACAGATGGAAACTGAGACAAACATTGTCAGCTAGAAAATGACAGAAGTAAGCTATGAAAAAGATTCTCTGTTCTTAATCCTATTCTTTTCTGTCTAGCTTGAATTGATTAAGAAATCCCAAGTAAATTTGTATTATCAGTGTTTTTAATATTAACAATGTCCTAAGTTTGACAGCCTCAACTTCGTATTAGACCCCTCTAAAAAGCTTGTTTGGTAATTTCTTTAATTTCCACTAGAGGTCAGTCTATCACCTGGCAATGTCAGTATTGTCTGCTTCCTGGTCTTGGAAGTACAAAATTTCAAGTATACTAAGTTAAAGAAGTATGCTATGAAAGAGACTTGGGTAGCAGAATAATTTTTGAATTAGAAACATAATCAAAGAGTTATCTTTATAGTAATAAAGGCATATATGACTATTAAAAGACCCAATATTGGCTGAACAGATTGTATTTGCAGAATTTAATCAAGATATCCTGGGACCAAAAAAAAAGAAAAGATATCCTGGGAGATGATAACTGGTGTAGAAAAGGCTAACGACCTTGACCTTTCTTTATTACCTCTAAACTAACCACACATTAAATATTAAACCAATTTTGGGTTGCTACAACTCCAAATCCCATTTAATTCATTCAAGGATGTAGAATATACCCTGAGAGTAATGAAATAGTGAAATTACTTAGTGTTCACTAATAGATACTCTCTGGTAATTTTAACTCAATATGGGTCTGAGGATTTTTTTAAGTAGCCTAGAGACTTGTTTCTCAGCTTTCATGTTTTAGAAATAACAAGGTATTGAATTACAATGCAGAAACCAGGAGTCTTCATTTAGAAGCAGCATTTTGAGGCAATGTCTGTGGTCAGAAAAGAGGAGAGTCATATTTTGGAGGAATCCAGGTAGTTATTTGGAGACTCCAGCATGGTCCTGAGTAGGGAGTAGTTTAACGAGGAATGTTAGTTATATGTAAGAAATGGTTCTGGCTCCTGTAGGTTAAATAAAGTCTTTCAGGCAGCCATCAAACAGATGGAAACAATCTGACTTGACTTCAGATGTGTCACACGGGAAATGAATGGCGACATGCAGAAGAGGCCAGGCCAGGGAGGAATGTTACATAGCAAGGTGGGTCAGCAGAGTTTGTAAGTCTGGATAGGGAAGATGTTAAATCCAGGGGACTGCTGAAGAGAGAGGAACAAGAGAGTTCTCTACATAGAGAGAGAGAGGGAGAAGCAGACAGGATATTGGGCTTCCAGGGAGACACGTTACCCCTAAGACCTGAGAACACTGAGCATGAAGGTCAGAACTGGTGATTCCTAACAGTACCTTTCCCATGCTGTGTACTTAACATGTGTCAGGCACTGTGCTAAGACACTTTGTATATATTACCTCATTTCTTTCTTATGTTATAAGGTAGATTCGAATCCCCTTTTATAGAAAAGATAACTGAGGCACAAAGAGTTTCAGTAACTCTCCCGGGGTCGTATAGCTTGTGCATGGCTGAACGCAGATTTGAACTCGGGGCTTGTGACTCCTGCTGGGAAGCTGTGCTTCCTGATGCAGAAGGCATTTCTTTTCTGCCTCAGTTTTATGCTGCCTGCAGGGTAGGGATAGTCATAGGCTTACATCCAATGGGAAATTAACCCCATAGGTAAACCCCAATTACAGCAAAAGTAGAGGGTTATAACTTCCAGAGAGGTGGGAGTAGGGATATTTTTGTTAAAAATGTGAAGTTTCTTCACCTCTGCCTATATTCACAGTAAAGACCTATATTCTCCATGTAGCAGTGATTAGGTGGTGGTGAATCTATCCCTTGTACTTCTCACTACTTTGTTGTTTTTTTTTTCCTCTCCTAAAATCCACTAATTATCTTACTAGGTGTTCTCTCTGTTGGCTTGGTTTTTCATAAATGGCACTACTGGAGGTGCCCTCTCAAGGACTTTCTAGAGTCTTAATAGGAAGAGTAGTGGGCCAAGCTAAAAGGAAGTTTAGGGATCACTAATTTGGTCTGTCAGTATACTTTTGTCACTTTATTTTTACACCTGCAGGCAGCAGTGCTTCTGAGATCTTTTGGTCCTTTAAAGATAGCTTTGATCCTAGATCTCTTTCTGCTTGGGATATGTTTTTGAAGGGCTGAGGACAGAATGTCAGCTTTCTTCTCCCAAAGGCACCCGTTGCTGAATTTCCCCTATAATCTGGGGCTTTCATCATTTCCTCCATGTTGATGGTGGCCCCAGACCTGGGGAATAGCGTTTATCTTTTGTTTTTTGACCCAAGTGACTGGTTAATGGTGAAAGGGCCATCAGCTAAGAATGCTTTTAATAAGGCCCTCTTTTTTCTGTGGTCTAGCCAGGGTCTATCTATGGTCAACTGCAAAAAGTATTCCCCAAGTTCTCTCACTTTTTTCATCTGAAGTTGCTTGAAGGTGATTCTTAGGAAGAGTACATCCACATACTGTACAAGGGCAAGCAAAAGCTGTATCTCTTTATATAGCTTTTAATCTCTTGGTTGAAACTTTGATTTATTTTGACAAAATAATATAGAATTCTTAACCTAATGGTGTCACGTAACACTGGATCCACAAGTGCCAGAATTCCCTTCTAAGTCTGTAGTGGAATTCTCTAAGGCTGAGTACCTACTTTCTTCCAAGAGGCTTTTGGGGTTGAATTTACTCATCCGTTTTCAATCCATAAATGTCCAAAGTGAGTTCTCTCTCCTACTTGGTGTTTCACAGAGAAAGAAGACGTTTCATGGGAATTTCCCTACCAACCAAATCTACAAAGCTGCTTGCACCCAACCATTCTTCCTCAAATAGCTTCCCAACCCACTTTCCTACTGGTTTCCACTCTTGATTCTCTTATACCCTGCAACTAAAGTCATATTTTACAAAGATAGATCAGATCACGTCATTCTGAAAGCTTACATATTATTTTACACAGCTCTTAGGATAAAGGCTGAAATCTTTAATGTAGACTACCAGGCTCTATAGGAGATGGCCTCTGGCCTCCCTTACCATCTTTGACTGACAACAGCATAGCCCTTCTTCACCGTCCAGCCATTTTGGTCTCCTTTGGTTTCCTCAAGTTGGCCATGTTCCTGCCTGGATCCTTCTTTTGGAACACGTTCTTTGCTTCCCCTAGTTAACTGCTCATGGTCCTTCAGATCTCTGCTCAAGTGTCATTCTTTAAGAGAAATCCCAATGTAGTCATATCTCTTTTAATATCGACTTAATTATATTTTTTTCCCTACATGTTTTTATTGCCAAAAAGTTCAGTTTCTCCCTGATGAGGACTCTCCCTTCATTTTATGTATTGCCTAATAACCTGGAGGTTCCAAAGGAGGGTTAGTGTCATGTACCAGGTAGAGAGTGAACTGGAAATCTGGTAAATACAATATAGCTATATAAAGATTTGCTGTTGAAGACTGATCCTGCATAGCCCAAAAGGGCAAATTATCTCTGACATTGTGATAACCTTCGCAAACCACAGAATGTGTCATTAATTGACACTTATACACTAAGTCATCATTCCTCTCAACACATTGTCTTGTGTTATGATGGTTATAAGCTGGGCTAGAGTCACTCATCACTCTTCCTTCATGAGCACTTGGGTTGAGTTGAGATTGAGTCACCAACTCAGACAACTCCTGCCTAGCAAGGTACTCTGTCAGTGACACTTGCTTCCCTTCTTGCCAGAAGACTCCAGTCATGACTATGTCAGATTTACCCCAACAGTTTTCCCTAACTTTGAATTCCAAGGAATACTCTCACCAGGCCTATGGGCTTTGCATTCCAAGAAAAAAGGTAGTTATTTTAGGTTCTATGGCTAAAGAAAAATTCGATTACATCCAGATATAGGGTACTTACTCATCTTGCAGTCTGTCACTAAGGGAGGCAAACCTAAGAGACCCTTTACAAAATAAAGAAAATTAGCCTCAAGGACCCTTTTGTCTCTCCCCATAGTGAGAAGCACCACAGAAATTTCTAGCTAAAATAATTTAATCCATACCTCTTGGGCACTCTATTTAATCTCTGCTTTAGCAACCACCCCTTAACTCACTTATTGATCCATTATCCTTGTGATTATTTGTTTAAAACCTGGCTTCCTCGCTATAATATAGGTTCCTAGAAGGTAGGAACTATTTCTGTGTTCTTCACTGATACATCCTCAGTGCCTTTCAAAGTGCTTTGCACATAGTTAACATTCCATGCATATTTGATGAGTGAATGTATTGTAAGTTTTTCAAAGTAGATTTTAATAGTAACAATGACTTCTAAAGATTCAGGAGATATTTAGAAAGGTAAAGGCATATTAACCATATTCCCCATCATGGAACTAATTAAAACTCAACAAGTATAATGAAACACAAAGAAAAATTCTGTGAAACTAGGAAATGGCTCAGTTCTAGGCTGTGGACTGGTATCTAAGAAGTACAGTGAAGTATGGATCAAATCTAGAAAGGATGCTAAAAGCTGATACACACTTCTTTGGTCTGTAAACAGAGTGTGAATTTCACTGAAAGGAAGTGGAGGGCTTTGAGTGCCCATCCTATGAGCTTTAGGAGTTGGAGCAGGCCATGCGAAAAATTGGAATATCCCCAAGAGAATTAGTTCCATATCTCAATATCTGGAGAGGTGAGGATAAGGGAAAAGTATTTTTTTTTTAAATTATTGGCTTCTAACCTGTAATGAAGTGAGGGGGGAGAAAGAGGAAGAAATGAGCCTTGCAGAAGTTGACCAGAATCAAATGAACAGAAATGAACAAGCAATAAGTTAGCAAACCAAATTTGGCTGAATTGCTTTATTCTAATTATACAGATAAAGTGCATTTCAGGTTGAGAATTATTTCAGGGGGAAAAAGAATTATTTTGGGAAACAGAAATTCCAGAAAAATGCATCTTTGTTCACTCAAATAATATGAAGGGAACATAGGGTTTTTAAAAATTGGAATTAAGGAAAGGAAGGAAATTCCCTTCTAGTGATGAGAATCATGGGATGTGAGACTTTGGAGCTGTTGGCAGCCACATTCCCTGCCTTGTGAAGGAAGCTGGTCTGTCTGTGTTAGTAAGAGAAAGTCAACACATAGAAGCAGAAAAAAAGACGAGAGAGAAACCATCCTGGTTGAGATAAAAAGGCATGGTGATAGTGACATTCAGGTGTTACCCCTGAGGTCCTGATGCTTTTTATGCACTTCTTAAAGATAGATGAGGTACTCCAGTATCCTTCTAATACATTATTTTTCTCTGAGCTAGTTCACATTAGCTTCTACCATATGCTTGCAACTAAGAGTTTTATAAAATAGAATATAGATATACAGACAGGCAGAGAAGATCCAACATATGCATTATTGGTGTGCCTGATAAAGAGAGCAGAAGCGGTGGACCAAAAAAATTTAGATAGGTAATAAAAAAAAATCCTTTAGAAATTAAGGAAATTCATAACATGTAGAATCAAAAAATGGTTCTAGGGAAAACTGAAACAGGATGATCAACAGCAAGTAAGCACATGATAGTAAAGTTAGTGTGCTTCAAGTTTAAGAGAAGAATCTTATAGGCATCTAGGAGGAAAAAGTGAGTCCCTCAAAAGGTGGAAAATCAGAGTGGCATCAAATGTCATGGTAACAGTCAAAGCCAAGAGGCAGTGGATAAGGGTTTCTAGAGCTTTGGTGGGGTATGTGTGGGAAGACTTGATACTTGATCAAGCTGTGATTTATGTTTATGTTTATGGTTTATGTTTAAACGATATTCTCAAATATTCAAGAAACTTGTCCCTGAAAAACTGCCTTGGCTTAAATTAGTTATTTATATGACAAATAAGGAAAAAGAACTTAGGAATGGAGAAGCAGATACTCTTTGAAAGGATTGGCAGGACACGTGGAATCCACTTAAATATTGAACTGAGTCAAATCTAATTTACTGCATTTTACGAAAACAAGAAAATGTAAGGGCTATAAAATTAGTAGTGAGGGAGGAATTATAACAAATATAAGGTAGGGAAAGATAGAAGAGGTAAAGTTATATACAAATGGGTGAACTAATTTTTCTTAGTGGAGAGAGAGTCAGTAGATCAGCCTAACACTGACGAATTTACTGGTCTTAGGTGAAATCTTGGCACTGCCACATACCAGCTGTATACCTTTAGATAAGTTTAAAGCTCATCTGTAGTCACAGAATCTTCATCTGTGTCATGGAGATAATGACACTACCAACCTACTGAGGTTGTGGTGAGGATTAAATGCAATAATGTATGTGAAGCATTCCAACCGGTGCCCAGCCTGGAGTGAGCAGTCAATAAAAATGACTATTATATATTATTCTTCTTATTATTTTAAAGAGAAAATATGAGCAGATAGTTTTATGAAATTAGGATTTGGGGGTCTTTTTTTTTTTACAGATTTTTTTCCTTTTATTTTTTTAAATTTATTTTTAATTTTTTAATTTATTTTTTTATTATTTGTCCCAGGGGTACAGGTCTGTGAATCACCAGGCTTACATCTTTCACAGCACTCACCATAGGACAAACCCTCCCCAATGTCCATAACCCATCCACCCTATACCTACCCTCCCATCCCCCAGCAACCCTCAGTTTGTTTTGTGAGATTAAGAGTCTCTTATGGTTTGTCTCCTTCCCGATCCCATCTTGTTTCATTATTTTTTGTGTGGGGGTCTTTCTAAGTATAACTCTAAGCCCAGAGACCATAAAGGAAAAGATTAATAACTTGACCTTGGAAAAAGTAGAAGCCTTTGCATGGCAAAATCACCATGATAAGAATCAATGAACAAATACTCAAGTAGGGGAGAATAACTTTCATCTATTTGACAGAAGAAGGGTTGATATTATTAATATTCGGGGAGCACAGATAGGTAAGTCAACAAGAAAATATAAACAACCCAGTGTAAAAAACAGATAGTCTAAATGAACAAACATTTTACAGAAAAATAGAAATGATAAAAATTTGAAAAAATACTTAGTCTCACTTACAATTAAAGAGGTAGAAATTAAGAGATGCCTGGGTGGCCCATTTGGTTGGGTGGCTGCCTTCAGTTCAGGTCATGATCCCAGGGTTCTGGGATCGAGTTCCGCATTGGGCTCCTTGCTCAGCAGGGAGCCTGCTTCTCCCTCTGCCTGCCACTCTGCCTGCTTGTGTTCTCTCTCTCTCTCTCTCTCTGACAAATAAATGAATAGAATCTTAAAAAAAAAAAGAGGTAGAAATTAGAATGAGATGCCATTTTCCACTTACCAAATTGACAAAGATGAGAAAGTTTGAAAATATTTAATGATAGGGTATGGTGAAATAGGCATTAAAGTACCTTTTTTTTTTTTAAGGACAATTTGGCATTTTCAAAATTAGAAATGTTCATACCTTTTATCCCTGTAATGCTGCTTTTAAGAATATATTCTACAAATATATTCAAAGTACAACGATACATGTAAAAGGATATTGTTTTATAGCATTGTTTAAAGGAGAAAGGATTTGAAAACAATTTACTTGACTATTGATATGAGTTTGTTAAGTAAGTTAAGGTTCTTATATACCTTGGAATATTACATAGCCATTAAAACAAAAGATATATAAATATTTGTACTTATAATGGGAAAGTGACCAGGCTATAGTATTTAGAGAAAAAAGTAAGTTATATGAGACTAGATATAGTATTATCTTATTTACTAAAAATAATACATATAAACCCATAGAAAAGTTCTAGAAATGTTGCATAAGAACCATTAAAAGTAGTTCTCTCTGAGGTGGAGAATGGAGATATTACGAGCTTTCGTTTTTATTTTACACCCTCTGGACTCTCCCAATTTTCATTGCAGCAGTCATCTTTTAATTTTGTAGTAATTAAAAACAAAGAAAAGTAATCTTCCATTGATGATGACTGGTGACTATGCTGGTTTTGAAAATGGAATTTAATATTTTGGGAATAAAATTATGTGGGGTAAATAGCAAAACAAATCAAGTAAGGTCAACTATTCAACAAAAATTAAGTTAAGTCCCAACTTTGCAAGAAGCACCGAACAGAATTTTCCTGATGCTTGCAGTCCTGGGGAACAGATAATGTCTGATAAATGCTATAAAGCAAGATTCAGACATTTCTTCTAGAGGTTGTGTTTTCCTAATTAAAACCAGATGAAATGAGATCTATTTGCAAACACTATTTTCAGTACATGACCATTATTGCTATACCAACCTAGAAACTAGCACCGGACAAAAGCAGTGCTTTTGCTAAGCTTTGTGAATTCAGCTATGCAGGTTTGTTGGCTTTGGGTTTTAGTTATCATAATAATGGCTACTGATGGGGTAGAGAAAATGTGAGCAGGTATGCTCATGATGATACTGATGGTGATAGGAAAAGGAGATCCAGTATTCCTGAGCAAAAACTAGGTTTGATCAAATCCTATATTTGTCAGTGATGTTTAAATTTTATGTCACTACACACTTACTGCTGTAAAGGCAGTGGTTTTATGAAGAAGATTGTACTTTCATGGAGCCAAGCAGATCCCAGCATTTCCTGGAGGTTGGCCATAAAATTTATACAAATCTATTTAGAAATTGTGACTTTTTTCTATTAGAGACTCTGTTATTTGTCAAGATCTTGTGATTCCTTTGAGCTTAAGACATTTGAACAATAGGAAATGATTGTAGTACCCAGTTCGCATTAGCTGTTTGATTCTAAACATCCACATAGTTTGCTATTTTTTTAAAAAAATTTATTTTATTCATATTCAATTAATTAACATATAGTGTAATAGTTTCAGATGCAGAGTTCGGTGATTCATCAGTTGCATGTAACGCCCAGTGTTCATTACATCAAGTGCCCTCCTTAGTGCCCATCAGCCAATTACCTCATTCCCCTACCCACCTCCCCTCCAGCAGCCTTCAATTTGTTTCCTAGAGTTAAGGGACTCTTTTGGTTTGTCTCCCTCTCTGATTTCATCTTATTTTGTTTTTTCCTCCCTTCCCCTATGCTCTTCTGTTTTGTTTCTTAAATTCCACATATGAGTGAAATCCATAGTTCTTGCTATTAACGCTTGTTTTGAAAACCTGAATTTGCTGCAGAGCAGTTGATATATTAGGAAACAATTTGAGCATAAATGAGTTTTATATTTGTTTATGCACAATTTTGTCAGAAAGTGACACCAGGTGAACCACAGAACACTGCACCTAGCTGAACTGAGTCGTGTTGGAATACACAAAACAGTACCTGCACACGCCTGGGATGTCTCTCAGCTACCTCACTTGCAGTGTGATGAGCCACACCCTCCTGCTAGTGTCACACCTTTCCCTCTAATTTCCGATAGCCTTCTTTCCACGACTTAGCAATTCGCTCATGAACTATGGCCTTCCGAACACTCACATTCACAAGCAAACTTCAGGTCTTTTTCAAAACAGGGTAATATATTTATGCATTTCTTAACCATTTAACATATATAAAGCTGGGCTACCATTTTTCTTAGGTCCCTATCTTTTGTGTGTGTCACTGACAAAGTTTTTGAGTATTGTGTCACAAACTGTATTTCCCTCATAAGTCCTGTGTTTTCTATTGTGTGATTTTTATAATGTAGTGATTTTTAGGGATGTAGATGTCTCTCTATAGCAAAAATAACTACCTCCTTGAACAAATCTTGGCTGATCTTTTTTTCCTTTTCATTTTAAGTTTATATAGTGCACCTGATTTGCAAAATTTCTTGCACAAACACCCCCTGATGGATGATGGAAATCCTATTTTTCCTTTTGTTGCAGGTGCTCCACTGTACCAAGTTAGCTCAGCATTTCCAGGGTTAACCCAACTTCTCTAATTCCTTACTGACAATTGGTTAGGCCTTCCTAGTTCACATACACTAGTGACTTAAGTGATTTTTCAAAATTAAAATTTTGCAAAGGGCTTCATCTTGGAATAAGATCTCAAATGCTTCATGTTGAATTCCTTTGGAACCTCTAGACCTCTATGACTTAAGTTTCATTATACTGTTGATTTTCCGCACATTTATTGTTATATGAAGAAGATATCATACCAAGTTTGTGGCATGAAATACAAAGGTACAAGTAGCATGTAATTGAAAGCCACATATTTATTACTTGGAAGTGAATTATTTGTGAAGAAGCTTAGCCATCTTGCTTTGAGGGTTTTGTCTACTACAGTGATGATTTAGGTTAACATAAAGTCTTTCATATTGCATGTTGAAGTTCTTTTTGAGGTTCTAACATGATATGCACAGATCCAAGGAGTCACAAGTGTACAATCACCTTCTCAACATCTGACTTACAATGGTTACCCTGTACTCAGATTCTGTTCCCTGTTCTTATTCACTCAGTAGTTGCCTTGTGAATTATTTCTGTAAAAATATAAGAAGTAGGAATGTATATTTTGGTTTGAATACTTGGTTTAAGATTTATTTTGTTGAAGTATAGACTTTTTAGAAAAAGATATTTATTTATTTATTTATTTATTTATGAGAGAGAGAGAGAGACAGAGAGAGCGAGAGAGAGCATGAGTGGGGAGGACAGGGGGAAGCAGGTTTCCCGCTGAGAAGGGAGCCCGATGCGGGGTTCAATTCCAGGACCCTGGGATCATGATCTGAGCCGAAGGCAGACACTTAACCAAATGAGCCACCCTGACACCCCTGAAGTATAGACTTTTACTCTAACTTTAGAAGATAGGAATGTGGCCTTAAGTTGAAATTTAAGAATTCTTTTAATTTTTTCTGCCAGTTTAGCAGAGGGACATTACAGCCATGACCTTAAAATCTCTTTTTCTCTTCTTCATTCATTCTTCAGAGAATACATACTTGTTAAGTGCCTACTATGTGTTGTATTGTTTTATATCTGGAGAATATGGTGATGAGTAAAAACAGTACTGTCCTTCCTCCCTAATCTAGTGGGGCAGATAGACGTTAATCAATTACTGACCAAGTATGTAATTATAAATTGTGTTAAGTGCAACGAATGAAAAAGTACAAGTTCCTTTGGAGGAGAAAAGACCAGGGAGACCTAATTTGGATAAGTGATTAAAAAAGGCCTTTCTGAGGAAGTGACATTTAAACTGAGACCTCCAGGATAAGGAGTTTACCGGAAGGGAAAGGGGGTGGAAGGATTTCCAGGCAGAGGCAAGAGGTTTTGTGATATCATTTTATAGTACTTATGACCTTTTTAGATGCTTATATAATTAGGTACTAGTCTATGAGCAAGACAGTTTATAGAGCTGTGTTACTGAAAAGATGCATATAAATTACATTTTTATAAATGAATTCCTGAATTCCTGCAGGCTTACATTATACTCACTGTGCTACATCATCTGCATTTGATTGATGTTCAGTTACTTCAATTACTGCTAGATTGATCTTTCTAAAGCACAACTTTGATGATGCTTTTTTCTGCTCAGAAATCTTTACCAGCTCCCCAATTACCCAATAAAGTCCAGACTTCTCAGCCTTATGGTCAAACTATTCCAAATTGGTCCTAGTTTCAATGTCCTCCTTCAGCTTTAATTACTCCTCTTTGGGCAGGACTCTGTGTTAGCCAACAGAATTTCTGGATGAGCAGGGATGCTTTATTACATGTCTAACCTTCACTTGTGTTGCTTCTCTTTCCTTGCAGTTGTGTTTACCTCCTTCCAAACTGGTCCAGGTCCCATGCATATTTCTAGGCCCATCTCAAATCTTACCATCTAATATAAGCATCTTTCTCTGATCCCTCCAGCTGTATGTCACTTCTTTCTCTTCTCACTTATTATTATTTATTTTTACTGCTCTTGAGGCACTTCTCTATTCTTTGTTTTGAAGTTATTTCTAGGCATGTCCTATCTTCCCAGCTGGACTTATAAGCTTCTTGAGGCCAAAGCCTTTGCTTCTCTCACTGTGCCTGACACAGTCCCTTGCTCCAAATAAAAGGCTCCAGATAAAAATTTTGGAAGGAATTTGTAAGTTAAGTTTTGGTTGCTTGATTGCTTTTCAAAAGTAGTTAATGATTTCTAAACAGATGTATCTGGGGACTGAGATATATATGTATTTTATATATATGAATCTTTTGTAATGTTAGTTGTCCTAAATTCAGATTTTCTTACAAAGGGATGCTACTTGTTTGGGATGTTTGTATGTCTTTTTGCCCATTTCAGTGACATTGATTCACAGAGATTATTTTAGATTCATAAGTGGCGCTGTCATTTCCATTTTTTCCTCCCTTTTAAAGGTTTGCATGCTCATTTGGCCGTAAAAAAGAATGAAAAGAACAAATCAGCACCCTCTCTGGTTGTTGATACCCAGCGGGGAGAAATAGATTTGAAAGCATGTCTAGGTAATGTATTTATTTTGATTGTTTTGGGTTTTCCAAGTGAATGTGACTTTAAATGAGTTTGGAATAGTCCCATATAGAATTTCGTTATTCATTGGTTCATTTGGACCTATACTGCTGGTAAACAGCTTCCTATTTATAACTTTTTATTAAAACCCATTTCCCTTCAAGAAGTTGTGCCCTTTGCTTCTCTTTGAATAAACATTTGAACAGCTTCTAGATTGCTCTTCAACATATGACTGTAAGATACATGTCATGGCTTTAGTTGATGTAATTCTTAGAGGTTTTTTTTTTTTACTGAAATAACATTATCTCAGGTGATATTTAAATATACAGGATGGTGATATATTGCTCATAGAAATATTTGTCTCCAAGGACAATGAAAAAGTACAGTTGCAGAATAATGTGTAAATATTTATAATTGATTTAGTATTTGTAATTAAGTTTATTGTTTTGGCTAGAAGCATTTCTTTATAAGTCTCAGTTATATTCATTTCTTTCCACCTTTTATAAGTGGTAGTTTATTTTAAATGAGAAATCATTTAGGAATTCTACATCTTTATGATTAGCTCTGTTTTTGAAATTTAGCCCCAGGATCGTATATGATTCTGTTCAAGTTAATGAGTGCATGTGAATTATCAGAGGATCTTTTTCCTTGAATGTATTATTTACTTTTCATATAAAATTGTAAAAAACTTAAAAATTTTTAAAAGTTGTAAGGAAAAAATGAAATGTATCCATAATTCTTCAGAAACAGTCATCACACTAGCTATTTATTAATAAAAATCAATCTCTAGCTATGTAATAATTATGACCACATATATATCTGGGTTAAAAAACAAAAATCTGACTTCCTCTCTGGAGGCAGTTTTCATATTGGATTAAGTTGGGAACCCTAGAATTTTGAAAATTTCTTTAAGATTATTTTGACATGATAATTGTGAATTACTATTTAGGAAGATCATGTGACAGGAGCCTTTTAAATATTTCTAGTTACATTGTTCACATGATGAGTATTTTCTAAAGACTATGTGTTTTACTTATCTAGTCTTATAAATTTGAAATACCTTGTTTTATCAACAAATGTGGCCAAGTAAAATAATAGTGACTTAAATCCCATAGTTAAAAACTATGTATTTTTGAGCTGTTAATCACTGAAGGCATTTGAAAATGTTTTCATCTGCTAATTTGAGTGACAGTTCAGTTGTCAATGTAGTGTCCCTCCCTCTCTCGGATTCCTTGGATCCATGTCATAGGACAAAATCCTCCATGTGATTTTCATCTGGTCATATTTGACAGCATTTAGGGATCTAATGAATGACTAGAAAAAGACCTTGAGAATAGACATAGAGTCTGTATTTGGCAGCATCAAATTGAAGGATATAATAAGAAGCTATAAAAGGTGGAAATGCAATCATTTTATTTATTGAGATTCTTTCATTCATTCAGAAGTTTGATTTCATTGGATTATGTACTTAATATTGTTTTAGGGTTTTTCAGCCCTGGCACTACTGATACTTTGGGCTGGACAATTCTTTTTGAGGGGTCATCCTATGCATTGTAGATGTTCAGCAACATCCTTGGCTTCTATCCTCAGATGCCATTAGTGCTCCCCAAGTTGTGACAATTAAACATGTCCCCAGACATTGCCAAATGTCCTCCAGGGGGCAAAATCACCTCTGGTTGAGAATCACTATTTTAGATGAACGTTGTAAAAGCAGATTTTTTGAAATGCATTTTGCATTGTTTCCCTATTTCAAATATTATACATGTTCCATGTGATTTGGTCTTTCAATGTTTTCCAGGTAGTACCCTACCTGAAAAAAAAATGGCTTAGGTGTTATAATAGAATATGGACTAGCCATATTAGCTATAGAACTACTGAAAAACCTTACATTTGAAAATTAACAGTTGATTTAATCATGGTTCTATAGCATTTGTAACATCCCGGATCAAAGAATCTACTCTTTCTTGATCTTTTGAAAAGTACTTTGGAGCCTAAGAACAAATTTTTACAAAGAAACCTTCTAATGCCTGTTATTTTTCCTCCTCTAAGTATGATCCTATTCATCTTTTGTTTTAAAGGCTGTGTAGCTTATTGGTACTGCATAAAAATTCCATTATTATAGAGACTCTTCTCTTTGCTTCTCTGCTGCATCCTTTTCTGAAGTTATGAAAGATGTGAAACATATTCTGAAAATTCATTCAAAGCTTTAAAACTTATTATATCCAGGAGAGACAGATTTAAGATTGCTGAGGTTTCTGGTTGGAGTACTTCAAGTAGAAATCCATACTCCATTAGGCTCTCTAACATTGTGACCTTAATTTTCCAGATATTTTGCCCTTTAAATTGAAAGCAGTATTTTAATACTATTTAAGTCTTCTAGAGGGCCTTGTAATATCACAGACTTAAGTTGTGAAATATTTGAAACAAATGAAAAGTAAAATAGCAAGTGTCTTAGGTCTGTATAATTTTATATATTTTTTTATTCCAAAATATACAATGATAGAAAGATATGCATGGAATGTACTCAATGCATTGAAGTTGGTGGAAAAAAAGCTATTTAGTAAGGAATTGTTCATACTCTACTTGAGCAGAATTTCTTTCATGGGTTTTTTTTTCTTGGCATTGCCTAAAGAGTTTCTTATTAGGAATAGTTGTTAAGTTCTCTGAAGTTAGGAAATTTACTTTGTATAAAACTATGGTCTGGGTGAAATGAAAATCTACTTGCACAATAGCTACCGAGTTATCTTGCTTCAGCAGATAAAGCAGAAAATGTAAAACTGTATTATACCACAGAGTCAAGAAACCGAGAACTATTTAAGAAAAAAAAAAACCCTCTATGGAAAAAGAGAGATGAAAAGCCTCTTGTTCTTTCATTAGTAAATTAGGTCAGTTTTTAAATAATACGCTCATTGAAAAATGTACACATTTCTCAAGTAATCGATATAATTTAATCCAATTCCTATCTTAAGGTATAAAACTGAATTCTTTAGGGGCTCTTAATTGCTTCGTCTATTTTCCATTGTAAAACGTTTAGAACCTAAATTGATCATATAATTTTTTCTTTAGTTTGTGGTTCACTGAAGGATGATACATCAAATATTCTCTATTAATCTATAGAAGCTAAAAATTTATTTTAGTCTCTGTTTGTGTATTACTTTAGTTATGAGTTAGCTATTAAGGGGATACGATAACCTCCCTGAGTTCCTTTTACACATATTCATGTTATTTAAGTGCCAAATAAATTACAGGATTATGTTAATGCCAAGTAATTATTCCACGAGTTACTAGGGGGTATTCTTTAACGTAAAGAAGCAATTGCAGGTAGATTCTCCAAATCTCTTGCTGTCCTGTTGCCGTCCAAAATTAGAGCAGACTACCCTCATTGGTATTGATGTTTTATGGGCACTCCATTGTTTTAGGCTAAGGGTGAAAAGATTCTTGCCTGTTTTTAGAATGTATAGCCTGTTTTTTGCTGAAAGTTTAATTCACCGAGTCTCCAGGTCAATGTTTAGTCTCCATCTTACTCCTTCACCTTATTCAGATACACTATCGCCCAAATGATTACTCGCGGCCTCATCAGACCAGGGCAAGAGAGATCAGTCCCACTGAGAGAACAAATTTTAAGAAGCAGTGCAATGTCCGGAGATGGCTCTCAAGCAGCGCCCCCCCTTCAAAGACTGGCCTTGATATCAATATACGAATGTCTTTTCTAGGGGCACCTGGATGGCGCAGTCAGTTAAGCATCCGACTCTTGATTTCAGCTCGGGTCATGATCTCAGGATTGTGAGATTGAGCTCCAAGTGGAGCCATGAGCTTGGAGCCTGCTTAGGATTCTCTCTCTCCCTCTTCCTCTGCCCCCTCCCTATTTCTTGCCACTAGTGAGTGTGCTCTCTCTCTCTCAAAAAGCAAAAGCAAAAACAAACAAACAAAAAGGACATATTTTCTATAAGCTTTGAAAATCATTCCGTAGTAAAATCATTCTGGCTGGATCTGACATTTCTTGGATAGGCTGAACATCAAAGGGAGAACAGATTCTGGACGACTCTTAAACTTACTCATCCCAGTTATATCATCAGTAAATTTAGAAACATTCCTTTTAGTTTTCATGTACTGTCCCCCAGTCAGAATGGTGAATTGGCCAGACAGCAGGGTTCATTGTCCCATAATCATCTCTGAAACATTTCCCGACACCTGACTTTTAGGGGCTCTTCTCTTAGGAGATTGTAACTCTAGATTCTTCCCCTCTTTAGCACCTTTTGAAAGGAGTAGACATTCTGCTCCTTGTTCAAAGCTTGTAGAGACATGCATACATGTATGTTCATTCATTCGTTCGTTCATTCATTCATTCATTCATTCATTCGGACTTTGTTGAATACCAGACACTAATGCAGGACACATCTTGTCTGTTTGGTCACTCAGCAAATTCATGGGAAATTTCCTCTTTTCTTGAGCAATTCATTTTTCTAGAAAAATTCCTGCTATTGGCTTTTTCCTTTAGTTAGTGGCAACAAAGAAATCTATAAAATTATACTTATGATTGCTAAAATGACCAGATTCACCCTTAATATTTCCCTTAATAGAACATCTCAGCATAGTAATAGAGGATATAAAGAAAACCGAATGAAATTTTAAAGTCCTGAAAAACAAAACAATTGAAAACAATTACTTGTATTTCGATTTAGGCTTAATTAAATTCTAGTTCAATGGTTAAATAATAATATTTCACAGGCGGTGCTGTGTATTTCCTATTGTATCACATAATGAGCATCACACCACCTCATCAGACACAGGGTCTTGTTGTCCTGCTTTTGGTTAGGCTTTTGGGTGAGGCTGGTACTGATCAGTGGGCTCAGGTGTTGTCAGCCTGACTCCCCCCACCCTCATTGTGCAGTTCCCTCACCAACCTTTCTTTTCTGTAATCTTGGTGTTCTGAAATTTTATGATCATTGATGTGGATCATTTTTCATTAATTTTGCTGTGAACTCTGTGGACTCTTTCAATTTGAAAATTCACGTTCTTTACTCCCGAGAAGTTTATTTGTATTATTTCTTTGATCATTTCTTCTCTTTCATTTTCTTTATCCTTTTTCACTTGAACTCATTATTCAAGTGTTGGGCCTCCTGGACATATCATTTAATTTTCTCATCTATTCATTCTCATTTTCCATCTTTTTGTCATTTTGATCTATTTTCTAAGACATTTCTGAAATTTACCTTCTAACTCTTTTAATTTTTTAAAAAAGATTTTAAGAACTCCCTCTGGTTTCTGAATGTTCTTTTGTTGTAGCTTCTTATTTTATGGATATGATATCTTTTAACTCTTGGGGAATATTATAATATGACATAATTCTGCTCCTGGCCTTCTCTCTATCTTCTTTGAGTTCCTTTCCCCCCATTTGTTTTTGTTCTCTTTCACTTTTGTATCTCTCATAAAATGTCTAGCTATCCTTGCCTGTGTTTTCCTATTTAAGATTGAGGTATCAAAATTGTATAACAGGCTCTGTGTCGGCTAGTCAAGGCGACCTGGTGAGGATCTAAGCCTTTTTTTCTGGGAACTGCAGGAAAGGAATCCTTGTATGTCAGTATCTGTGCATCTGGTGTGTGTGTGTGTGTGTGTGTGTGTGTGTGTGTGTGTGTGTGTGTGTGTGTGTGTGTGTGTGGCAGCTTCTCCAGTGAGGCAGCTCTGGTCTCCTGTGTGCTAGTTGTAAGCCTGGCTCCCAGAACTCTGGGACGTAAGTAGGGGATGACGACTGTGGAAACTCAGTATGGTGCTTCACTTTTGATCTCAGATATACTTGCATCCCAGGCCAGACAAGATACCTGCATAAGAGGGTAACTTCTGGTCTTTAGTGGGTTGGGGCGGAATAGTGGTCTGGCTGTGTAGAATGTAGGGATACTTTTGAAATTTTTGCATTGATTGGGACAACTCAAATCTGTAAAGTGTTTTAGTAACATTTTAGACAATAAGCCAAATAATTCAGTGCCTGGACCATTTAAGCTTCTTGTATTAAGGCCCCGAAGAGAGTAGAGAACAATACCAGACACTGGTAACTGGGACTAAAGTGATACTCTCACTTTCATGGCAAGCAGTCATGGCAAATTTACCATATTTTTCTGTCTCTTTTGTGTCATGGCAGTCATGGCAAATTTACCATATTTTTCTGTCTCTTTTGTGTAAAAGAAATATTTTTTCTAACCTCATTGCTGTACCAGGTTTAGGAGTGAGTTTCCACACTCTTCCCTTCCCGAATTATCTTTCTAAGGTGCTTAGAGGATTCTATCCTCCAGGGAAATATTTGTCCTCTTCTCCTAAATGTTTTATTTAGTATTTTACATTTTTTCAAGACACCCAATGTGCAGGGTCCTTTCAAAGGCAACTTCTTTATAGTTGTTGGTCTTAAGATCAATAGGACCTTATAAAGACATACTTTTATTTCTGAGTATTGCAGATTGCAGTTCTTTAATAATAGCAATTTCATTTTGGTGGATCAGGTGTCACTCAAAACAATAGAATGCCCACTGGAACCGCAGATCACCTAATTGTTTTCAATGGATGATGATTTAATATGTTACAAAATTGTATAGAGCCATTTCTCATGCCTTAGAGCAGTGGCTTTCAAACATTTTTAACCCTGACCTCAGTATGAAAAAATTTACCTTGCTGCACACACACAGACACACGTACATTCACACATATACCTGAAGCCAGTTTGAAGAAATAATACCTTTATGACAAATGTTAGACTCTCATATTTTTCTATTCTACTTAATTTTAGAATGTTGTGCCCCACAAATGACTTACAATTCGAAATCCCTGTCCTTGTAGTTCTTAATATTTGAGGGGAGGATAACAGATTGTGGACTTTTTTGGCATTCTGATGAAAGTATCGGTATCTCTTCTCAGAAAAATGCACATGCACACATTTTTGCATACATTTTCAGGAGATTCACAGTCTTTAGGCATAAACATGGACTCCTTAGTTCTAGAAGCTTCTATACTAGATAAAATTTGGAATTATCTTTCTTTCCTGATAGATTTTACCCAGCATGTCTGGACAAATATGAACTGCACAGCAGATATTCTGCCCTTCCTCCCTTCCTCTTTCTAAATACTGTTAATATAGGTTTGTAGACCAGAGAAGCTATGTGAGAAGCAAAGCTTCCTCTTGCATATCAAGGTTAAAAGTCTCAGAGGAGCCTTATTCTTCCTGGGCATAGAGTTGTCTCTGCAGTATTTAGAGTCAGGGCACAAGGACACACACTGGTATCCGACATGTCAGAGCCATTGTGTCCTTTACAGAGCAGTTCCTTTGCTAGGAACTTCACATATCAGTCCCCTAGCAACTGCAGGCTGATTTCTGGCCATCTTCGTTTCTGGTGGAGAAACTTATTTATTACCAGTCACCTTCCCCAACTGTTCTTTATAGCCACCATCTGGTAGTTAGAATGGAGCTGTGGCTTTGCAGTGTGAACTTCTGCCTTCTCTCCCTTTCACCCTTCCTGCTTTCTGTTCTTCCTTCCACAAATATTTATTGAGTTCTTTCTATGTGCCAGGCTTCGTTAATGTGAGGAATAATACAATGGTGAGAAAATCTCCATGTCTGGGTGTGCCCAGCAGACCTTGCCTCATTCTGTGGTTCATTCTCTTGTGCCACCATTCTTGGACTCCATGGTGGCCCAGCTCCTTCCTTCCTGCTTCACTGGGATTTGGCATTTAACTGTTTCCTGTCCACACTGGAAATTTTCATCTGCAATTTTTCTTCTGCCTATGACAACAAATGTATAAATTTTCTTATGCAGTTTTTCTTTTGCCTACTCCCACAAATGCATTTTTCCCTTTTAAATAGTAATCCAAACATGCAAATCATAAAATATTTCTATTGTTAATATGTCCTGGGTCACTATTTTGGAAATAACATCATGGAAATATGGTGTTAATGTGCAAAAATCACCCCCTGGGTTGAGAGTTAGGATCTTTGAAAGATGTCTTAATAATGGGGGAATTTCAACTGATAAAATATAGGCTTGTAGCATTTGAAACATTATTAGTATTCTTTCGAGAGCAGACATCAATCTCAGAAATCTTGTGTACAAACATGACAAAATTGGTCCGTATTATATTCTGATAAAATCACAAAATGATTTTATTTTCTTCACTTGTTTATGAATGTGAAAT
This sequence comes from Ailurus styani, assembly GCA_002007465.1. NCBI lineage: Eukaryota > Metazoa > Chordata > Mammalia > Carnivora > Ailuridae > Ailurus > Ailurus styani. Next base: position 544,476 of record LNAC01000157.1, on the reverse strand, counting down.
ATTTGCATATTATTACAATAACTTCCACAGCAGTTGGAATGAAATCTGATACATTGTTAATGGTGTAGTAAAAAATGTGTGCATTACATCCATATTTTGTGGCAGTTTTCCAACAGTTTTTTGAAAAGATTCTTAAACCTTGTATGTTTTACAATCAGGCTGGGCAAATAGATACCATCCATGCTTCAGGTTACTTCTTTTAGGACCCGTGATAAATCACATTTTGTCTCACTGAGCTTGAACAGTCTTACATGCCCTTTAACATAGTGATCCGGGTTGTTGCTAACTAAGAGCAAATAGTGAGATGAAAGAAAGTTAGGTGTTATATCAGTTTTGTACCCTAACCATCAAAATCAGAAGATACCCACATGTCTGCTGAAGGCAAAGATTGGCCAATTTGGGAGACAAAGGGCCAGAACAGTAAGTATGTTAGGCTTTGTGGGTCATATTGTCTCCTCTGTTGTGCCACTGTAGTGCCCAAACAGCCATAGGCAGTATGGAAATGAATGGGTATGGCTGTATTCTGGTAAAACTTTGTTTATAGGAACGGGCGGCAGGCCACGTCTGGCCCACAAGCCAGAGCTTGCTAGCCTCTGGTTTAAATCACTGCTATTCAGAGTGGACTCTGCGGACAAGAGGTATCAATGTCATCTATATGCTTGTTAGAAATGCAGATCCTTGTTCTGCACCCTAGACTTACTGGATCGGAATCTCTGCGGATGGGCCCAGGAATCTGCATGTTTACTAGGATTCCCACTAACGTTTGAGAGCCCCTAGTTTAAATAACATGGCACTTCTCTTCTTGAAAAAACTTCGTAGAAGTCAGCTATGAAACTACCTCATGCACTGAGATCTTTAACCACTTTTCCTGTCCCCTCTATGGCATTTGATCTCTTCAAGCTTTCCACTTCTTGGGTCATTTTTAGGAATTCACATTTTGCTAGAAAATGATCTGTTTCCTCTTGGGTTCAAATTTGTTGCTGATGGTGATTTTAAAACACTTTAGTGAAACTTTTGACGTTCCTATTTAAGACATGGATTTCTCTTCACTCCCCTTGGATCTAGGCAGTCAATGGAGTTCTGGCTGAAGTGATGCCATGTAACTTCCAAGGCTGGTTCAGAAAAGGTCACGCAGCTTTTACCCAGTTCTCAGAGGCACTCACTGTGGGGGAAATCTGCAGCCATGTAAGAAGTCTGATGACTCTGGCTCCACCCTGTAAGCTCCCAGCTCGCACAGTGAAGGGAGCCATCCTGGACACACAGTCTAATTGAACCCTTCGATGGCTGCAACCCTGGTGGCATCTCAGTGAAGTCACCTGAAGGACGTTCCCCCAGATGCACCCTCCCTCACTTCCTGACTGATGCAATCCGTGAGCACAGTACCTGCTGTTTTAAGCCACTTAGTTTGGGGGTGGTTTTTATGCAGCATTTGTAACTAGGAAAGTTACCCTAGAATTGCAAGTATTATTTTTTATAATGATCTTCATGTTCTTCTTATCTGTGATTGTGATTTCTTTCATACTCTTAATCGTATATATTTTGCTCTCAATTTTCTTTAATTAGAGTTGAAGGGGTTTTATTTATATTATTAATCATGTCAAAAAATCGGTTTTTAGATTTTTTATTCTACTATTTGAGATATTTCTGTTTCATTAATTGAAGTTTTACCTTTATTCATTTCTTCGTTCCTACTTTCTGCTTATTGAATTGTTCTTTTCTTAGTTGTTAAAGGTGAGTATGAGGTTAATTTCCTTTTTTCATTTTTCTTCTTTCATAGGAAGTACATTAGAAGCTATAAGGTTTTGTTCTGAGTATAGCTTTCACCTGTGTCCCATAAGTTTGGTAGAAAATATTTTCCTCTTCGTAGTTTTCTGGTAAGTTTGTAATTTCAATTTTGATTTTCTTTTTATCAGAGTATTTTGGAAAGTGTTTCTAAATTTCTAAGTAGTTAAGTTTTTCTTGTTCCTGGGGTAGAGGGAAGATTTTCCATTTTCCAACGTCAAAAATAAGACCCTATTGGTCTACTACAAGAAAACAAAATTCCAACTACTTTCCCCACCAGGACAGTCTCTTCTTCCCTTACCAGTAAGTTTGCTTTATGCTTCGGAGTGTTTTTACGTCCTGACACTCCATGTGAGTGCTTTAAATGCTTTTGCTTTGCTGTCTCCCTGTGCCTGACTTCACAAACCTAAGCTGGGGGTTGTTGTTTCTTTTTTCCCCAATAGTTTAGTAATATTTGTTTCAGACTATGATCAGATTCTTATTCATTATTTAGCTCTGATATTGTATGTTCTCATTCCTTTTCAAGGTACTGTGTGATGCTCCACATTCTTCTCTCCATAGATGCAAAGGTTTTCTTTGAAGAAAGAGGCATGACTTAGCATACCTTTTTGTCCCCCACTCCCATCAGCCTCAAGACCTACTGGAAAATGCTTAATAAATAATATGCTTATTTTAATTCTACTCCTGATTTATTTGGGTGTACTTTCATAACCCAAACGTTTTGTTTAGAGTGTTGATTCCATTGAAAACTTTGGAAAGAAATATTGCTACACATAAAAAGTTACAGAATAGAAATCAATTACAGTTACATGGAATGTTTTCATTAAAAATGTCTCTTCCTCTATATTTCAAAAGATAAAGATTTAATAACTCAACCCTTATCCTTTAAATGAGAAGTATACTTAAGGTAGATTGGATTATACCATTTAATGTTTTAATATGCTGTAGTAAGTGGCTTGTAGATTTGTTTGGGATCTTGATGGTGATTCATTTTAAGCTCCTATTTAGGGAAAAATCCATTCCCCACATTCCCCAACTCCTGCATAGTAACTTCTGCCTTTTATGGAGTTAAATGGATTGTCTTTCCTGCTTTCTTGGGCTAACATGCTTTCCCATGTCTTATAATATTTTTTCCTTAAGTAACCTGTTGAGACATTTTGTTTTGCAATTTCAAAGGTATATCAACTAATTTTTTTAATTAAATATGATCTAAACTTTGGTAAACTAAAAATTGGAATTAACAGTTAGCATTTTTTCTTATCTAAGTTGGAAAATCTTGCTCTTTTTATCTTGTACTTTATACCTTTGTTTTTTCTGCCTTGTACTAAAATTATTTGTATTCATGCTCCTTCATAGGGCCCATAATTCCTTACACATAGTGGGAGCTTGACCAATATTATTATTTTTTTAATTTTAATTTTATTTTTTCAGCGATCCAAGATTCATTGTTTATGTACCACACCCAGTGCTCCATGCAATATGTGCCCTTCTTAATACCCACCACCAGGCTCACCCATCCAAACTTTCTCCCTTCCAAAACCCTCAGTTTGTTACTCAGAGTCCACAGTCTCTCGTGCTTCATCTCCCCCTCTGATTTACCCCCAATTCACTTTTCCTTTCCTTCTAATGTCCTCCATGTTATTCCTTATGCTTCACAAGTAAGTAAAACCATATGACAATTGACTTTCTCTGCTTGACTTATTTCACTCAGCATACTCTCCTCCAGTCCCGTCCATGTTGATACAAAAGTTGGGTATTCATCCTTTCTGATGGAGGTGTAGTATTCCATTGTATATATGGATCATCTATTCTTTCTCCATTCATCTGTTGAAGGGCATCTTGGCTCTTTCCACAGTTTGGTGATTGTGGCCATTGCTGCTGTGAACATTGGGGTACATATGGCCCTTCTTTTCACTATATCTATATCTTTGGGGTAAATACCCAGTAGTACAATTGCAGGGTCATAGGGTAGCTCTATTTTTAATTTTTTAAGGAATCTCCACACTGTTTTCCAAAGTGGCTGCACCAACTTGCATTCCCACCAACAGTGTAAGAGGGTTCCCATTTCTCTACATCCTCTTCAACACTCGTTTCCTGTCCTATTAATTTTGGCCATCCTAACTGGTGTAAGGTGGTATCTCAATATGGTTTGATTTGAATTTCCCTGATGGATAATGATGATGACCATTTTTTCATGTGTCTGTTAGCCATTTGTATGTCTTCCTTGGAGAAGTGTCTGTTCATGTCTTCTGCCCATTTTTTGACATGATTATCTGTTTTTTGGGTGTAGAGTTTGAGGAGTTCTTTTTTTTTTTTTTTTTTTTTAAAGANAAAGATTTTATTTATTCATTTGATAGAGAGAGAGAGATCACAGGTAGGCAGAGAGGCAGGCAGAGAGAGAGGAGGAAGCAGGCTCTCCGCCGAGCAGAGAGCCCGATGTGGGCCTCGATCCCAGGACCCTGAGATCATGACCTGAGCCGAAGGCAGAGGCCTTAACCCTCTGAGCCACCCAGGCGCCCTGAGGAGTTCTTTATAGATCTTGGATATCAGCCCTTTCTCTGTAGTGTCATTTGTGAATATCTTCTCCCATTCTGTGGGTTGCTTCTTTGTTTTGTTGACTGTTTCCTTTGCTGTGCAGAAGCTTTTTATCTTGATGAAGTCCCAAAAGTTCGTTTTCGCTTTCATTTCCTTTGCCTTTGGAGACATGTCTTGAAAGAAGTTGCTGTGGCCGATGAGCTTGACCAATGTTATTAAATAAATGACTGAATAAATACTTCTAACTCCCATTGTGATAATAGTAAAGTGATTTTAGTAACGGTCCTACAATTTTGCCATGGTAACTTTTTTTCTATTATATGAATATCCTGTTACAGCAAAATTATTTTCTATATATAATCAAAATATACTGCATAGTACATATACACAGAAGGCAAAATTTTGAGAAGCCTGTTCATATATGGATCTCAAAATCTTTAGATATTTGATAGTTCTTCCACTATCTGGATATGGCAAGATGAATGAGGTAAATAGTAATTTTAGCTATTCAGCACAGATGAAACATGCATATGTGATAGAATATTGCTTCTTCTTTTATCTCTCCAAAGCATCTAGAACAGACTTTGACCAAGTTTTGATAATTCCTACCAATGCAAAAAGTGTTGGGGACTGGAGAGTACTCGGTACCTTGGAAATCTGCACAGAGGCAGAGGCAGGTACTTTGGACAATAATGGATTTAGTCACTGGGCACTGGGGATTCCATGGGATTGACTATTCATCCCAGAGAAAGAGAGCAAACAAAGACAAGAAAAACAATAGTATCTAAGCAACAAACCAGATAACTTTCAAATTTATGTCTAAACTTTGCTGTTAGTTGGTGTATCAAATATTTTAGCTGCTTGTCTTCTACCCAAACTGGGTAAATAGTAGTAAAAAGGAAACCGATAATGACAAATTCTTCTTCTTCTTTTTTTATAGTTTTATGGTTTTATTAACACAAATACTATGTGCACATGAGCTATCTATTCATTTTCTTTGCTGTGAAGCCTGGCATTGGGAATTGGTGACTCTGTTGGCCAGCTGGGCTGCTCTTTCCACAATGGCTTTGTGGTTCTTAGAGGAGACAATGTGAGCAATCTCTGCACAGTAAGATTTGTTGCACATCATGAGCACTTCAACCTCCTTGACATTATGGACTAGGAACTTCTGGAAGCCACTGAGCAGCATGTGCATTGTTTTCTTGTTGCTCCTGCAACCAACGTTGGGCATCAAGATCTGGCCTTTGAATCTTCCACGAACCCTATTGTCAATGCCTCTGGGTTTCTGCCAGTTGCACTTAATTTTGACATATCGGTCTGACTGGTGCCTGATGAACTTCTTGGTCTTCTTTTTAACAATCTTGGGCTTTACCAGAGGTCTGAGGGTGGCCATGATGCCAAATAGGAGATGGTTGCCACCTCTGAAGGCAGTGATGAGAAAGAGGGCTATGACCAGTTCTTAATTCACATTGTTTGAATTTCCATTCAAGTCACTGGATCCTTGGGCGCCTGGGTGGCTCAGTGGGTTAAAGCCTCTGCCTTCAGCTCAGGTCATGATCTCAGGGTCCTGGGATCGAGGCCCGCATCGGGCTCTCATCTTGGCAGAGAGCCTACTTCCTCCTTTCTCTCTGCCTGCCTCTCTGCCTACTTGTGATCTCTCTCTCTCTCTCTCTCTCCCCCTCCCTGTCAAATAAATAAATAAATAAATTTTAAAAAAGTCACTGGATCCTGGATATCCTAGTCAAAGTTATTAACTTTTTCTGTTTTCCCACACTATCAACCTCTATTGAGCATTTAATTATTATTCCTTGTGTTAAATCTAGCCTTGTTCATATACCCAGATTGGCATTTTTCAGTACCAATTTGGTCAAAGTAGGAACCATGACCATTACTGGGTAGTTAAATCAATTTAGTGGAGTGGTGGTAGGGTGTTGTGACAAGAATATTTTTTTTAATAGAAGAAATAAGAATAGCAAATAGAGTGTATTATAAATACTAAGGATATTTTTATGTAACATGTATTTCAATATAGTATATATGTATGTAAAAATGTTATTGTGGGTAAGGTAAAACCCATTTGAAAAATACTTGACTAGACTGAAAAATTCTTGTATTAGGAGTCTGATTGATCTTTAAATTCAATTAATTTTATATTATGAGTACTTGCTAAATGCTCCTGAAACATTTATGGTATTTGTCCTAGTAGTTACTGTGTTAACAAAAAAGAAGAATTTTTTACCCAGTTTGTGATTTGGCTTATATGGATGTAGAGCTTTTTTGTCAAGTGTGCCTTTAAGTCTACCCCCATTAGTCTTTAGTTAAAGGGGTTTGACAAGGGGTATATACTGCCTTTCCTCCTTTACCTTTATCACAAGACTCATCCAAGAATCTTTTCGGGAGCATAATGTGAGGGTGTGGTCATGATTTAGACTCATTTCCCCTTCCATTATCCCACAGCATGTATTGAGTGCTTACAATTTATCAGGCACTTCACATATATTAATTAAGTTACTCCTTATAGTAACTCTACAAAAGGTGCTTTGTTACCCTCAATTTCATAATGAGAAAACTAAAGCTCAGAAGTAGATTAAATAGATTAACATCACAGATTTAGTAAGCAACCAGGATTTGAATCTAGGCAGTTTGTGGGTGTGATGGAAAGAACACAGCACTGTTCAAGAGGAGAGAGCTTGGCTAGAGGGCTAGTTCAGCTCAGAACTTTGCTCAGTCAAGACTTTTTCTTGGAGCAAGGCTGCTAGACAGAAGGCCTCACAGGATTTTGTTTGTTTTTCAGCATGACTGGGCCCTGAAATTAGGTAAAATGGAAGATAGACTGAAGTCTCACTTTTCTTTCTTTGCTTTAAAAAAAATTTTTTTTAGTATTGTTGTCTCTTTTTTCTTTCTTTCTTTCTTTTTTTTTTTCTTTCTTTCTTTCATTCTTTGCCCCAGGGGTACAGGTCTATGAATCATCAGGCTTACATCTTTCACAGCATTCACCAAAGCACAAACCCTCCCCAATGTCCATAACCCATCCACCCTATCCCTACCCTCCTAATCTTTCTTTCTTTCTTTCTTTCTTTCTTTCTTTCTTTCTTTCTTTCTTTCTTTCTTTCTTTCTTTCTTTCTTTCTTTCTCTTTCTTTCTTTCTTTCTTTCTTTCTTTCTTTCTTTCTTTCTTTCTTTCTTTCTTTCTTTCGGGGGGATTGGCAGAGGGAAAAGGAGAAAGAGAATTTTAAGCAGTCTCCATGTCCAGCGTGGAGCCAACTGGGTTTGATCCTACAACCCCAAGATCATGAACTGAGCCGAAATCAAGTGTCAGATGGTTAACTGGCTGAGACGCTCAGGTGCTCCTAGTTGTCTCTTTTCAGTTAATATTTTGATGCTTTGTGGACAGAGTTTGGGATAGCCAAGATGCCTTGCCATTTAAGACAAATCCTTATTTATTCTGCCCCTTTCGATTTACTTAAGTTAATTGGCAAATTTTCAGGGACAACTTAATTTTTTTAAATTTAGATATAATTTGCATACTATGAAAGTTACTACTTTGAAGTGTATACCTCCAAGGTTATACAATCATCACTACCTTCTAATTTGAGAACATTTTCCTCCCCACAAAAGAAACTTTGTAAATTAGTAGTGACTTCCCTTTCTCCCCTTCCTTCCAGGCCCAGTTATATACGAATTTACTTTCTGTATTTATGGATTTGCCTATTCTGGACAATTCTTATCAATAGAATTATACAATATGTGGCCTTTAATCTGGCTTCTTTTACTTAGCATGATCTTTTTAAGGTTAATTCACATCATACATATATCAGTGGCCAAATAATATTCCAATAGATATGCCACATTTTGTTTATCCATTTATCAGTTGATGAACATTTGGATTGTTTCCAACTTTTTGGCTACTGTGAATAATGCTTCCATGTTCATTTACGTATAAGTTTTTGTGTGAATATATGTTTTCAATTCTCTTGGGTCTACACCTAGACATTGTTGGGTCATATGGTAACTTTATGTGTAACTTTTTGAGGAACTGCCAAATTGTTTTCCAAAGCAGCTACACCACTTTATATTCCCACCAGCAGTATGTGGGAGTTCCAAGTTCCAATTACTCCACAACCTCTCCAACACTTGTTATTTTTTATTTCTGTTTGTTTTACTATAGCCATCAATGAGAGCGTGAGGTGGTATTTCATTATAGTTTCGATTTACGTTACTATAATGGCTAAAGGAATTGTGCATATGTTCGTTTGCTTATTGGCATTTGTATATCTTCTTTAGAGAAATTTCTATGCAAATCCTTTGTCCACATTTTTAAAAAGATTTTATTTATTTATTTATTATATTTAGAGAGAAAGTGGAGAGGTTGAGGGGGGAGGATCAGAGGGAGAGGGACAAGAAGACTCTGTGCTGAACATGGAGCTGGATGCAGGGCTGCATTCCAGGACCCCGAGATCATGACCTGAGCTGAAATCAAAAGTCAGGCACTTAACTGACTGAACCACCCAGGTGCCTCTGTCCACTTTTTAATTGGGTTGTCTTTTTATTCTCAAATTTTAAGAGTTCTTCATATATTCTGGATACCAGATTCTCATTAGCTATATGATTTGAAAATATTTCCTCCAATTCTATGGGTTATTTTTTCACTTTCTAGATAACATCCTCTGAATCACAAATGTTTTTAATTTTGATGAAATCCAATTATCTATTTTTATTTTGGTTGCTTGTGCTTTAGGTGTCATATCTAAGAAACTGTTGCCCTAATCCAAGGTCACAGAAATTTATTATCCCTGTGTTTTCTTCTAAAAGCTTTTGTAGTTTTAGCTCTTACATTTAGGTCTTTGATCTCTTTTGAGTTAGTTTTGTATATAGTATGTGGTAGGTGTCCGCATTCATTCTTTTGTACATAAATATTTAGCTGTCCTAGTACCATTTATTGAGAAGACTGTTCTTTCCCCATTGAATTATCTTCGTAACCTTGTCAAAAATGACTCAACTACAGATGTATAGGTTTATTTCTGGATTTTCAATTCGATTCTACTGATCTGTATGTTTATCCTAGGCCGGTAACACACTATTTTGATTAGTGTAGTTTCAAAGTAAGCTTTGAAATTTTGAAGTACAAATCCTCCAGCTTTGTTCTTTATTTTTAAAATTGTTTTGGCTATTCTGGATCCCTTGAATTTACATACAAATGTTAAGATTGCCACTTTCTGCAAAAAAAGAATGATGGAATTTTAATATTGAATTGTAGATCGATTTGGGGAATACTGCCATGTTAACATTAATGGGTCTTCTAACACATGAACACAGAGTGTCTTTTCACTTGTTTAATTTCTTTTAACAGTTTTTATAGTTTTCAGTGTACAAGTGTTATATTATTTTGTCATTCTTGTTTATTGATACTGTTGGATTGAATTGCTTTCTTAATTTCATTTTCAGATTGTTCATTATTAATGTATAGAAATACACCTGATTTTTGTACATTAATCTTGTATCCTGCAACATTTCTAAACATGTTTTTTAGCTTGTGTGCTTGTGTATTCCTTTAGGATTGTCTATTTCCAGGATCATGTCATTTGCAAATGGAAATAATATTTTACTTCTTCCATTCTAATCTTGATGCTTTTTATTTTATTTTCAAATTTAATGCTGGAATCCAGGCTAGAGTTTTCAGTACAATGTTAAATTAAAGTGGCGAAAGTGGACATCTTGTCATGTTCCTGATCTTAGGGAGATAGCTTTCAGTCTTTTACCATTAAGTATTATGTTAACATTGGGTATTTTGTAGATGCCCGTTGTTAGTTTGAGGCAGTTCCTTTCTATTGCTAGTTTATTGAGCGTTTTTATCATGAGACGATGTTGGATTTTGTCAAATACATTTTTCTGTGGGTATTAAGATGATCATGTGTTTATTTTTTCCTACATTCTATTATTATAGTGTATTACATTGATATTAAATGTTGAAACAACTTTGTATTCCTACTATAAGTCTCATTTTGTCATATTTTTTTAATTATTTGCCCCAGGGGTACAGGTTCCTTTTGTCATATTGTATAAGCCTTTTTATATGCTGCTAGATTCATTGTTTTGCTAGTACATGCTAGTATTTTATTGGGGATATTTGCATTTTTAGTAACTCATAAAGAATATTGATCCGTAGTAGTAGTAGTACTACTACTACTAGTAGGTAGTTAGTAGTTAGTAATTAGTAGTAGTAGTACGGGTGTTTGTGTGTGTGTGTGTGTGTGTGTGTGTGTGTGTGATATCTTTGATTGGATTTTATATCTGTGTAAGCCTGGCCTCAGGCCAATCACTTCATCTTTGAAGGATAACTTTTGCTGGATTTAGAAACCTTAGCTGACAGGCTATTTTATCTTTTAGAACTTTGAATGTGTCATCTCTCTTCCTTCTGATTCCATAGTTTCTGATGAGAATTGAGCTGTTAATCATATTGAACATCCCTTGAATGTGATAAATCACTCCTCTGTTACTGCTTTCAAGATTCTTTTTGTCTTTTTCTTTTGACAGTTTGATTAATATGTGTCCAGATGTGAATCTTTTTGAAGTTATCCTACATAGAGTTTTTGAGGGTTTTTTTGGATGTGGAGATTAATGTTTTTCATTATATTTGAAAGTTTTTGGCCATTATTTCTTCAAATATTCTTTTTGCCCCTTTTTGTTTCTCATCTTTTCTGAGACTCCCATTATGCATATATTGGTACATTTGATGGTGTCTTCACAGATATCTAAGGCTATGTTAATTTCTCTTCATTCTTTTTACTTATTTTATTCCTCAGACTAGATAGTCTCAATTAACCTATGTTCATTTTTTCTTTCTTCTGCCTGCTCATATCTGCTATTGAGCATCTTTAATGTAATTTTCATTTTCATTATTGTACTTTTTAACTCCAGAATTTGTATTTAAACAAATAGTTTATACATCCTTTTGATAATCTCTGGTGGTATATCCTCATATATGGGTTCCTTCAGCTCTTTGAACATATTTAAAATAGCTTATATAAAGTCTTTGTCCAACATTCTGGCCTCAAGGTCAGCAAGTGATGAGAGATTAGGGGCTTCTCAGATCTTACCTGTGTATGTGTGGTGTCCTAGATTCCCAGGAATATGTTGGAGCTTTTCAAAGCACCTATGGACATCTTATTTTCCAGATTTTTCTTTTAAGCTTTTTGGTTAGCTTTTCAGCTATTATTGCTCCAAGAATTAACTTCTACTTCAGGCAGCTGTGAAGTTACAAACTTGATTGTAATTGTTTGCAACAAATATCCCAAGGAAGAAGACACTTTGTACAAGGTGGGCCCTGATTCAGGTCAAGTATAGACTAACTTATAAGTGGGGTCTTCTAGATAACCATCAGAAAGGTCAAGTAATGAGAATTCTTTGGGAATGAGCACTTGAAAGACTTCTAGTTCCATCCCACTACACTCTACTCCTCTGTTCTTCCCAGCAACTACTAGGCTGTACCAGGGATGTGGGCTGTTTTGGGGGAAGGCTATTGCAAATATAGAGTGGGGGTTGGGACTAAGGGAAGTTAAAATGTGACAAAGCTTCTTGTTCTTGCTTAAATACAGCTATTTATTTATTTTAAAATAAATGCTTTCTGTGTTGCTATAAGCCTTTGGTTAATTTCCATATCTCTGAAAAAGTTTATTCTAATAATTTTGGTCAGCTTTTTCATTGCTTTTATGGAAGAACAAATTTGGAAGTCCCTAATCTGCCATTTTCACCAGCAATACCTCATAGCTAAAATTTTAAATAAAAATTTTCACCCCTCATCTCTTGAAATTTTTGAGCCATTTGGCTTTTGACGAGTCTCCCTTCATTAAATACGCTCCTTGCTGCCTCTATCGACGTTCCTTTCCATTGTTCAGTAGACTCCCTTCCTCTGGTTATCCTTTAGAAGTTGATGTTCCTAAAAATTCTGTTGTTGGCTCTTTTTAAAATTTTAATTCTGGTGTAGTTAATGTATAGTGTTAATTAGTTTCAGGCATACAATATAGTGATTCAACAATTCCATATATTATTCAGTGCTCATCAAGCTAAGTGTACTCTTATTCCTCTTCACCTATTTCACCCATCCCCCACCTGCATCCCCTCTAGTAACCATCTTTTTGTTCTGTATAGTTAAGTGTCTTATTTTTTTATTTGCCTTCCTTTTTCCCTTTTGTTCATTTATTTTGTTTCTTAAATTCCACATTTGAGTGAAATCATATATTTGTCTTTCTCTGACTAGATTTTTGCTTAGTATTATACTCTCCAGATCCATCCATGTTGTTGCAAATGGCAAGCTTTCATTCTTTTTTATGGCTGAGTGATATTCCATTGTATACATATATATACCACATCTTCTTTTTAAGTTTTTATTTAAATTCTGGTTAGTTAACATATAGTATAATATTAGTTTCAGGTATACAATATAGTGATTCAATACTTCCATAAATAACCTGATGCTAATCACAAGTGCACTCCTTAATCCCCATCACCTATTTAACCTATCCCCCCACCCATCTCCATTCTGGTAACCATCAGTTTGTTCTCTGTAGTTAAGAATCTGTTTCTTGGTTTGCCTCTCTCTGTCTTTACCCCTTTGCTCATTTATTTTGTTACTTAGATTTTATTTACTTATTTATTTAAGTAATCTCTATACCTGATGTGGGGCTCGAAATCACAACCCTGAGATCAAGAGTTGCATGCTGTACTGACTGAGCCCTCTAGGCACCCCTATTTTGTTTCTTAAATTCCACATATGAGTGAAATCATATGGTATTTGTCTTTCTCTGACTGACTTTTTTCATTTAGCATAATACTCTCTAGCTCCATCCATGTTGTTGCAAATGACGAGATTTCATTCTTTTTTATGGTTGAGTAATATTCCATTGTGTATATATACACCACATCTTCTTTATCCATTCATCAATTGATGGACACTTAGGCTTTTTGCATAATTTGTCTATTGTTGATAATGCTGCTATAAACATCAGGGGGCATGTCCCTTTGAATTAGTATTTTTGTATTATTTGGGTAAATACCTAGTAGTTCATTGGATCAAAGGGTAGCTCCATTTTTAACTTTTTGAGGAAACTCTATACTGTTTTCCATAGTGGCTATACCAGTTTGCATTCCCACCAATAGGGTAGAAGGGTTCCCCTTTCTCCACATCCTTGCCAGCACTTATTGTTTTCTTGTTTTATTGACTTTGGCCCTTCTGACCGGTGTGAAGTGATATTTAATTATAGTTTTGATTTGCATTTCCCTTATGATAAATGATATTGAGCATCTTTTCATATGTCTGTTGGCCATTGTATGTCTTTGGAAAAATGTCTATTCATGTCTTCCGCCCATTTTTAAATTGGTTTCTTTGATTTTTGGGTGTTGAGTTTTTTAAGTTCTTTATATATTTTATATACTAACCCTTTATTGTATATGTCATTTGCAATATCAGTAGGTTGTCTTTAATTTTGTTGATTGTTTTCTTTGCTGTGCAGAAGCTTTTTATCTTGATGTAGTCCCAATAGTTGTTTGTTTGTTTGTTTGTTTGTTTTCTTGCTTTAGTTTCCCTTACCTCAGGAGAGATATCTAGAAAGGTGTTGTTATGGCTGATGTCAGAGAAATTACTGTCTCTGTTCTCTTCTAGGATTTTTATGATTTCAGGTCTCGGATTTAAGTCCTTAATCCATCTTGATTTTGTTTTTGTTTGTGGTGTAAGAAAGTGGTCCAGTTTCATTCTTTTGTATGTAGTTGTCCATTTTCCCCAACACCCTTAGTTGAAAGACTCTCAGACTTTTTCCCATTGCATAGTTTTGCTTCCTTTGTAGAAGATTAATTGACCACATAATTTCTGGGCTTTCTGTTCTCTTCCATTAATCTGTGTCTATTTTGTGCCAGTACCATACTCTTTTGATTATTACAGCTTTGCAACATATCTTTTTTTAAAGATTTTATTTATTTATTTGACAGAGAGAGATCACAAGTAGGCAGAGAGAGAGGAGGAAGCACGCTCCCTCCTAAGCAGAGAGCCTGATGCGGGACTCGATCCCAGGACCCTGAGATCATGACCTGAGCCAAAGGCAGAGGCTTAACCCACTGAACCACTCAGGCACCTGCTTTGCAATATATCTTGAAGTCTGGAATATTGATACCTTTAGTTTTGCTTTTCATTTTCAAGATTGTGGTTCCATACAAATTTTAGGATTTTTTTTTCTAGTTCTGTGGAAAAGGCTATTGGTATTTTGGTAGGGATTGCATTAAATCTGTAGATTGCTTTGGGTAGTATAAACATTTTAACAATACTTGTTCTTCCAATTCATGGACATGGACTATCTTTCATTTGTTTGTATCATCTTTAATAATTTCTTTCATCAATTTCTTTCATCAATTTTATAGTTTCCAAAGTATAGGTCTTTCACCTTTCTTGGTTAGTATTTTATTATTTGTGGTGCAATTATAAGTGTGATTGTTTTCTCAAGTTCTCTTTCTACTGCTTCATTATTAGTGTATAGAAATGCAATGGATTTCCGTACATTGATTTTGTATACTGTGACCTTATTGAATTTATTTATCAGTTCTAGTAGCTTTTTTGGAGGAGTCTCTAAGTTTTTCTATATAGAATATCATGTCCTCTGCAAACAGTGAAACTTTTATTTCTTCCTTACCAGTTTGGATGCCTTTTATTTCTTTTTGTTGTCCGATTGCTGTGGCTAGGACTTCCAGTACTACGTTGAATAAAAGTGATGACAGTGGACAACCTTGCCTTGTTTCTGATTTTAGGGGAAAAGCTCTGTTTTCCCCTATTGAGTATGATGTCAGCTGTAGTTTTTTCCTATAAGGCCTTTATAATGTTGAAGTATGTTTCCTCTAACCTACTTTGTTGAGGGTTTTGATCATGAATGGATGTTGTACTTTGTCAGATGCTTTTTCTACAATTATTGAAATGATCATATGGTTTTTATCCTTTCTCTTTTTGTTGTGATATATTACATTGATTGATTTGCCAGTACTGAACCACCCTGGCATCCTGGGAATAAATCCCACTTGATAGTAGTAAGTGATTTTTTTCATGTATTATTGGATTCAGTTTGATAATACTTTATTGAGGATTTTTGCATCTGTGTTTATTAGAGATATTGGTCTGTAGTTTTCTTTTTTAGTGGTGTCTTTATCTGCTTTTGTTATCAAGGTAATGCTGGCCTTACGAAATGAATTTGGAAGTTTTCCTTCTGTTCTTTTTTTTGTTTTTTGAAAAGTTTGAGAATAGGTAGAATCACCTGTGAAACTGTCTGGTCCTGGACTTGTTTGTTGGGATTTTTTTTTTATTACTGATTCAGTTTCTTTGCTGGTGATTGGTCTGTTCAAATTTTCTATTCCTTCCTGCTTAAGTTTTAGTAGGTTATGAGTTTCTAGGAATATATTCATTTCTTCTAGGTTGTCGCATTTTTTGGCATATATTTTTCATAATATTCTCTTACAATCTTTGTATTTCTGTGGTGTCTGTTGTTATTTTCCTCTTTCATTTCTGATTTTGTTTGCTCCCCCAACCACACACCTTTTTAAAGAGTGTGACTATAGGTTGTTGATCTTTCAAAAGAACCAGCTCCTGGTTTCATCGATCTGTTCTATTGTTTTGTTTTGTTTTGTTTTTGTCTATAATTTATTTCTGCTCTAATCTTTAGTATTTCCTTCCTTCTGCCAGTTTTGGGTTTTGTTTGTTCTTTTTCTAGCTCTTTTAGGTGTAAGGTTAGGTTGTTTATTTGAGGTTTTTCTTGCTTTTTGAGGTAGGTCTGTGTTGCTATAAATCTCCCTCTTAGAACTGATTTTGCTGTATCCCAAAGATACTGAACCATTGTGTTTTGATTTTCATTTCCCTCCATGTAATTTTTTATTTCTTCTTTGTTTTCTTGTTTGGCCCATTGATTGTTTTGTGGTGTATTACTTAACCTCCATGTATTCATGCTCTTTCCAGACTTTTTCTTATGGTTGATTTCTAGTCTCATAGCATTGTGGTCGGAAAAGATACATGGTATGACTTTGGTCTTTTTTAATTTGTTGAGACTTGTTTTGTGGCTTAACATGTGATCTATTCTGAAGAATTTTCCATGAACACTTGAAAAGAATGTGTATTCTGTTGTTTTAGGATAGAATGTTCTGAATATGTCTTTTAAATCCATCTGGTCCAGGGTGTCATTCAAAGCCACTGTTTCCTGGTTGATCTGTTTGTCGATATAGGTGGAGTGTGAAGGTCCCCTACTATTACTGTATTACTATTTATTAGTTCCTTTATGTTTGTTATTAACTGGTTTATGTATTTGGGTGTTCCTTCTTTGTCTCTTGTTATATAGTCTTTGTTTTAAAGCCTGTTTTGTTCCATGTAAGTATTTCTACCCTGACTTTCTTTCGACAGCTATTTGCATGACAAATATTTCTCCATTCCCTCACTTTCATTCTGCATGTGTCTTTAGTTCTGAAATAAGTCTCTTGTAGATAGCATATAGATAGGTCTTGGGTTTTCTTTTTTAATAAAGATTTTGCTTACTTATTTATTTGAGAGAGATAGAGAGCAGGAGGAGGAGCAGAGGGAGAAGGACAAGCAGACTCCTGCTGAGAGTGGAGCCTAACATGGGGCTGAATCTCATTACCCTGAGATTGCTACCTGAACCAAAATCAAGAGCTGGCGCTTAACTGACTAAGCCACCCAGGTACCCCACTAAGTCTTGTTTTATAATCCATTTTGTCACTCTATGTCTTTTGATTGGAAGGTTTAGTCCATTTGCATTCAAAGTAATTATTGATAAGTATGCATTTATAGCCATTTTGTTACTTGTTTGGTGGTTGTTTTTGTAGTTCTCCTCTGATCCTTTCTTCTCTTGCTCTCTTCTTTCATGGTTTGTTCGCTTTCTTTAATGATATACTTGGATTCCTTTCTCTTCATTTTTTACATGTTTATTATTATTATTTTTTAATTTGTGGTTATCATTAGGTTTGTAATATAACATCCTTTGCATATAGAAGTCTATATTAAGTTGATGGTTACTTGGGTTTCAACCCATTTTTACTCCTCTTCCCCCTATATCTTAGGTATATGGTGTCATACTTTACATCCTTTTATTTTGTGTTACTTGACTGATTTTTACAGATATACCTATTTTTACTGCTTTTATCCTTCCTACTTCTCTTATTCTTACTTATAGTCTTTCCTTTCCACTCAGAGAGTTACCTTTAACATTTCTTGTTTGTTTAGTGGTAATGAACTCTCCTTTAGCTTTGTTTATCTGGGAAGCTCTCCATCTCTCCTAATCTGAAGAATAGCCTTTCTGGATAGACTCTTCTTGGCTGCAGGTTTTTACCTTTCAGCACTTTGAATATATCATGCCATTTTATCTGGCTTGCAACATTTCTGCTAAAAAATCTGCTAATAGCCTTATGGGGTTTCCCTTGTATAAAACTGTCTTCTTTTTTCTCGATGCTTTAAAAATTATCTCTTTATCATTACTTTTTGCCATTTTAATTACTGTATGTCTTGGTGTGAACCTCCTTGGGTTGATTTTGGAAGGGGGTATCTTTGTGGTTTCTGGATCTAGATATCTGTTTCCTTCCCAAATTTCAGGAAGTTTTCAGCTATTATGTCTTCACATGAATTTTATGCCCCCTTTCCTTTCTCTTCTTCTGGGATCCCTATAATGTACTGTTACTAGCTTTGATGGAATCACTGAGTTTCCTAAGTTTATTTTTATTTTGCATTTTTTTCTCTCATCTGCTTAGCTTGATTACTTTCCATTACTCTGTCATCTAGGTCACTAATTTATTCTTCTGCTTTCTCTAGCCTGCTTTTTATTCCATCTAGTGTATTTTTTTCCATCTAGTGTATTTTTAATTTCATTTATTGTGTTCTTAATTTCTGATTGGTTCTTTTTTTAATCTCTCTCTCTCTCTCTCTCTCTCTCTCTTTTTTTCCAGTTTGTCTGTTTTATTGATGCCAGTGCTCAGGCTTTGACCTTGTACTTCTGCAGCAGGTTCAACCGCTCCTTCCACTGCTGCTTCTTGGTCTTCAGGTTCTCCTCGTGCTTGTTCAGCTGGCAGCGCATGGCACGTGTTTTCTTGGGCCGCAGATCCAGGGGCTTGTACTTCTTACCCTTGTAGAATTTCCTGAGGTTCTCTTTCTGTGTCTGGTTGATGACTGTGAGAACGCGGGCGATCGATTTGCTAACAACTTGGATCTTGGAGAGCTTGGAAGCCGCGCCGCCTGTCACTTTGGCAACGCGCAGCTGGGACAGCTCCACTTTCAGGTCTTCCAGCTGTTTAAGCAGCTCCTCCTTCTTCTTGCCGTGAAGGTCTCGTGCCTTAATCTTGGCCATGTCTGCACGATCTGCCACTGCCGCCGCCCTTTTTTTTTTATCTCTTTGTTAAAGGTTTCACTGATGTCTTCTGCTCTTTTTTCAAGTCCAGTGAGTATCTTTATGATCATTACTTTAAATTCTCTATCAAGGTATATTATTTATATCTATTTTGTTTAGGTCTTTTACTATGGTTATGTCCTATCTTTCATTTGGGAAATATTCCTCTGTCTCTTCATTTTGTCTAACTCCTTGTGTCTATTTCTTTGGATTAGGAAAGTCATGTACCTCTCCTGCTCTTGAAAGTAATGGGATTATGTAGAAGAGGTTCTGTAGGGCACTGCAGTCCAATGTCCCCTGTTCACCAGAACTTGGCCCTTCAAGAGTGTCTCCTATGTGTCTTGTGTGTACCCTGCTATTGTGTCCTGGCAATTTACCTTCAATCCAATCATCTCCACTAGCTCTGTTTGCCTGTTGTGGGCAGTGTTTAATCCCCAGCTGGGGTGGGGTGTGAAGTTTTAACAAGATTTGTCTTAATCTTCTGTGGGACCACTGTCTTCACCTGGACCGAGGCTTCTAAAGTGTGCAGGTTGGGAGATGTGGTATTGGCAAGTTTTGCTCTAGTTTTCTTGGGGAGGGGACCCATGGCACCAGGACTGAGGTGACTGGAAAGGGCAGATCTTGGTGTAAGCAGGTTAGGTGGTGTGCCACACTGGTTCCTACAGATGGCTGTGTGTGTGTTGGGGGGCTAGGGGGAGAGATAACACCTGCCATCTTCTTTGTTCCTAGAGGGGTCTCCCAACAAAAACCGCCCTTCCCTGGGCATGTTCTGAGATGAGTAAATAATGCTCTCTCCTGTATGCCCTAGGCAATTTTTAAACTGTAGCTTCTATGCTGTCTCTCCATAACCTATTTGTCATGATGTCTTTTTAAGGATGGAGGCTCACCTTCCTTTCACCTACGCTCTTCTAGAACCAAGCTTGCTCATTTTAAAATTCCAGGTTTTAAGTCCTGCTGATTGTAAGAACTCATGAAATTTGGCCCCTGTTGCTTTCAAAGCCAAATGACTTGAGGATTCATCTTCCCCATCTGAGCTCCCTATTGTGAGAGTCTTTTTCTCTCCCTTCTTCACACCCATGGCTCCCTCCCTCCTCTGGGCAGCCATAATCCTATGTTTAGCTCTCCCCCCACTCCCCATGTTTCCTATCCTCTTTGATATGATCTTTTCTCTACCTTTAGTTGTTGAGTTTGTTATGCCAGTCTTGGGGTCATTTTCTGGGTTATTTACACTAATGTGAGTGTTATCTAGCTGTATCTTGGATATGAGGTGAACTTAGGGTCCTCCTACTCTGCCATCTTCCCAGCCCCTCTTCCCACTGTTTTCTGTCCTTGGCTCTCCTATGTTTTCATTCCACACATACTTCTTGGGTAATCTCACCTACACCCATGATTTCAGTTGCCTCTTCTAAGATGTAAGTCTTAAATCCAAGTTTCTAACATAGATTTCCCTTTATGTCTGGACCTATATATCCACTACCTCTTAGGCATCTCCTTTCAGTGTCCTGAAGGCAAAATTAACTTAGCATATCCCAAACCAAACAGATGATCTTACTCCAAATCTATTCTTCTTCCTCTCCTTACCCTTACTTACCCTTACTATCTCAGTAATTTGATCATCAACCTCAGTATTCAAGGTGTTCTTGACTTTTTTTTCTTTTAAAGATTTATTTATTTATTTATTTGAGAGAGAGAGAGAGAGAGAGAGAGAGAGAGAGCATGCACCAGTGGGAGAAGGTGCAGAGAGAGACAGAAAATCTCAAGCAGACTCCCCATTGAGGGTGGAGGTCAACACAGGGCTCAGTCTCATGACCCTGAGATCATGACCTGAGCTGAAATCAAGAGTTGAACACTTAACTGGCTGAGCCACCCAGGGACCTCAACTTTTCTCTTTCTCTCGCCATGGTCATAAGTAATCATTTACCAAGTTCTATCACTCCATTTCTTTTTTTTTTTTTTTTTTTTTTTTTTTTTTTTTTTTTAATTTCACAGAGGGAGAGAGATCACAAGGAGGCAGAGAGGCAGACAGACAGAGAGAGGGGGAAGCAGGCTCCCCGCTGAGCAGGGAGCCCGATGCGGGCCTCGATCCCAGGACCCTGAGATCATGACCTGAGCCGAAAGCAGAGGCTTTAACCCACTGAGCCACCCAGGCGCCCTATCACTCCATTTCTTAAATATCTCCAGAATATGGCTGTTTTCCCCATCCCTGATGCTGCTTTCCTAATTAAGGCCACATTTATATCTTTGCCTGAACTATTATAATACTTTCTTGTGTTTCCATCTCTAGTCTTGTCTTTCATACATTTTCTATACTGCAGGAATAATATGCTTTATAAAAAACACATTTCCTTTTGTCATTCTCTTGCCAAGTAAACAATAGTGAGGAATATAGATACCATCCCTGCATTCAGGGAACTTGGGTGTAGTGAGGGATACAGACAAATAAATGACCATGTACAATTCCGAGTGAGATAGAGCGAGTATAGTGCACTGAAGAGACTGGCAAACACTCAACTGTACTTAATTCAAGTTATCAAGAAAATTTGACAGGAGATGATGTCTAAGTTGAGATCTGCAGGAAGAGTAGGAATTATAATGATGAAGGGAAGAATGGGAAAGAGTTCCTGGCTGAGAGTGCTTGAAGGAAGATTTAAAGAAGGCATAGGATTGTACGAAATGAAAGAAGTTTTGTAGGTTGGAAAACTTGAGGTTGGAAATAGGTTGGAAATGAAGTTACACCAGAGCCACATCACATAGGCTCCTGTTTGTCATGTTAAGGACACTGTGTTGTTGGGAACCACTGATGTGATTTTTGTTGGGAGGAAAAGTGATCAGATTTGCTAATTAGAACACCTTGGCTATAGTAAGGGGAATTCTTTGGTTGAGAGGGCTGACTTGGAATCAGGGTGACCGGTTAGCAAGCTCTTGCATTAGTCCAGGTAAGAGATGATATTGGTGTGGACATTTGGAATGGAGACAATTGGATGGATTTGAGAATTGTTTTGGAAGTAGAATGGACTTGTAGTTGAATGCTGAGGAAGGAGAGGAAAGAAATGAGGAAGATTTTATATTATTCAGTCAATTAAGCTACCTATTTCAATAGTTATCTATTTAGGATATAAAGTTATTATGTACTTATGTAAGTATGTATTATGTACATTAGTGACAAGAAAGTGTATGGTGTTTTGTAGGTTTTTTTTTTCAAATAATCTACATCTGATGTAGGTCTAAAGACCTAAACTCCCTTGAATAGACTTTACTTGTTTACTTGGTAAAAACTAGTAAATGTAGGCCTAGTGCCCGGGTGTATTTCTTTCTTTCTATGAGCCTAACTTCTCATTTCCTACTGGGATTCGTGATTAAAATATCTCACTTCTTCTAGTCAACATTTTTTTCTATCCTAAGCATAAAACTACTTGTTTGATTCTATCAGCTTTCCTTAGCTACATAAGGATGTTTCTACTGTGGAATTTGTACTACAAAGCAATTCAAAACTTTCGAATTTTCTGTTTGTAGTGTAGTAGATCTCACTAGGGTAAAAGGACTTGCTGATTTTAGGTTCAGTTTTATTTGGTCACTTTTTATCAAATGAATTTATATCTACATGCCCAAGTTTGCTATTTGATTAAAAAGCATATACAAAAAGAGCATTCTTTGAATTTGAAGATCTATTTAAAAGTTTATCATTTCATTGCTAAGACATGAAAAGAGAATCATTGCTCATTTTTGCAGGAGAGGTTTGGAAACTCATATTTTTGGACTTTCATATTCTTCTATATGGACTTTGCAAAAATAATAATCTTACAGTCACTATTCCCTAAATTATTTCTAATATTTGTTAAGTTGATATATGGTTGGATATAGTATTGTTAAACAAAAGTAGCTTTATTTTTATTTTAGGAAATCAAGGAAAATTGAATTTAATATTCTTTTTTTTTTTTAAAGATTTTATTTATTTATTTCACAGAGGGAGAGAGATCACAAGGAGGCAGAGAGGCAGGCAGAGAGAGAGAGGGGGAAGCAGGCTCCCTGCTGAGCTGGGAGCCCGATGCGGGCCTCGATCCCAGGACCCTGAGATCATGACCTGAGCCGAAAGCAGAGGCTTTAACCCACTGAGCCACCCAGGCGCCCTTTAATATTCTTTTTATATGTTATAGAGGACATTTTAAATCTTCATCATAAAAAGTTTCTTTTTAATTGAAGAGAAAAATTTCTTCTCCCCCAAAAAGAAATCCTCTCTGTTCTCAGTTGCTTTTAAAAATCTTGAACCTGTCAGTGAAATTGTGTAATCTAGTAATAACATGCCTAAGGCTTATTGCCTTTTCTTGGGCAACAGTATCAGCAAATGATGTGCTCTATCGATTTTAATCACATTGTTTTTACAGTTCCATTGCCAGGTTTTGAAAACTCACCAAGTAAATAAATCTGAGGATACAGACACCTCCTCTCTCTGAAAATCTAACCATTTACATATTATTCCTTTTTAATCAGTTGTTAAGTATTCCTTTTTAATCAGTTGTTAAGGTAATATGTAAACTAGTAATATTTTGAGAGAGTATTTGGCCTTTGCTAGTCTAAAACATTCTGCTTGATATTCAGCATTACCTATTTAAAAAATAAAATTCTTATGAAGGGGATATTTGAGTACCTGTAGAATTCAGAATTTAACATGTAACTGTGTATGGGCAAGATATTCCCTCAAAACTCAGCGGCATACATCTAGAGCAATACCTTGTAATTGTATTCTAAGCTAGCTATGAGCTAATTAGATGACAATTTGTGTCTTGGAACCTACATAGAACAATATTTGGAGCATTAGACTGAGAGATTGTTACTGACTGATAAAATAATTTTCTGATGCTTCCATCCATTGGGTTTTGACAGAGTTTCATAATAATAATAAAAACTTTCATTTATTTAGAGCTTACAATGTATCAGTACTTTACATACATTATATCTCATCCTTATAACAATTTTGCCAGGTAAGTATATAAGCATCATCTATGTGTATACTTTGCATATGAGGAAGCTGAAACCAGATAGGTTAACTAAGTCACTGGTGGGGAATTTGAACCTTGGTCTAACAATAAAGCTTGGGTTCTTTTTCATCACCAAGGGCAAACACATCTCATCTGAAATTTTCTGTACATGTAAAATGGAGTCATTCTGAGACTTGTGAGATTTTAATGCTCATAAATTATTTAGAAATTTGGGGGCCTTAGACCCCTCAAATGGTAGAATACTGGTATCTTATTTTTTGGGTCTGATATAGCTTTGTTTGTAATAGTGCTAAATTTGGAGTAGGGGTGTATATGTGTGTATAAAATAAATAACTTCATATTTTATATGGGATTTATAGTGGGAAACTTTCTTTGTTATTTTTTGTTACTTTGGAACTAATTAGAACTATGTCATTTACATTGCAACATTGACTCTAGTGAATTTGTCACTAAATTCTAATTTGTTTGTATGGCAAATTTTTATTGATTATACTGGCTGGAGCCTATTCTTCCTACTTTTGAGGTTTATAGTTTATATTTTCACCATACACTGACACCCTGTGTCCCCTCCACAGCTGAGTTTCATATGCTTGCTGAAAAAGGTAGTGTTGGTGTTTTGGTGGCCACTCTTTAATCTCTCCAGATCTGTGGCTGGTTACTGTCAGGATTGGAAGGGTTCACCTCAGATAATTCTATTGTAGGAGCCCTTTCTTTTTGGCAGCTCTCTCAGAATGAGAACCTCCCATTCCACTCTACCCCATCTGTCTTTTGTGCCTGGTAGAGCCACTGTTCTTCACTGAAGACACTCTAGTTTAACCCTGGTCTTTTCTGCAAGTGCTTTTTCTCTCTTCTTGTCTTAACCTGGATAGGGCTTTCTCACTCCCACTGTTCTTGCCTTGAAAAGGAAATCACCTTTTTCTACTCCTCTGGAATTGTACACTCTGGGCCCTTGCATATGCTGGTGTCTCTGTCTGGAAAGCTCTTCTTTGAGTTGTTTACCAGGTGAACTCCAATTCATTCTTTAAGACTTAGTTTGAATATTACCTGTCCCATGAAACCTCCTGTGACTTTTCCCTCAGCAAGTCAGTAATAATGATTTTTAAAGCAATAATGTAGTATATCTACCAGGCAAAGTACTAGACATTTTATAAGTGTTATCTAGTTAGTCCTTGCAAAAGTCATTTAAATAGTAGTTAACTGTCCTCCACTTTACATGTGGAGGAACTGAGCTAGTAAGTGGTGGAAAATAGAGTTTGAATTCTGGTCTCTCTCATTCTAAAAATTTTTTGTTTCCCACTAGACTATGTTACTTCCTTGATCATTCCCTCTTTTGTATCACTTTTGTACTTGGTGCATGCCTATCATTATCTTTATCATAATCATTGTTAGGCCCATGTCTTTATCCCCAGTACCCAATACAATCCTTGGTATGTAATAAGTATTCAAAAAATGTTTGCTGGATACATAAGTAAACTATTAGATGATTAGATTCTCAGTTGGCCTGTTCTTCTACTTGGACCCCTGGTGCTTTTTGTTAATTATTGCTCTTAGGATACTCTTTTTGGCCAGACTTATAGAACCCTAGCAATTAAGTAGATTTTTGGTCTTATTTCCGCAATCTTTCCTAGTTTGCTGAAATTGACAGTCATGACACATTGATTCCTGAGATATGATATTCTAAATGCTTTGTCTGGCTATGAATCTGGGGTTTGTGTGCTGCAGATAAATGGCTCATCACTAGGAGTGAAGAAAGCAGATTCTTCCAGAAAATAAAGATCCTTCCTTGAGGTCATTTGGCTAGGGATCTTGAGAAGGTTAAAATATACCATCTGCCAAAAATAGTGATCTTATGTTGAATGTAAGAACCTTAATAATAAGTTTATTATGACCAAGGCCTGTAGTTGTTGGGAACTGGCCTTAACCAGCAGAAACCCTTTGAATTTGACAATATGGTCTATCCCTCAAAAAAAATACTTAGGTGTTTATATCCTTTCAGACTCCTGAAAACCATAGTTTTGAGTAGAACACAAATATGGGAGTACAGTTATAACTTCTTATCTGATAGGGAGTCTTTAAGAAGCAGGTGGAAATTTAGAGGATTGGGGTCAGGTCTAGTGTGGGGGTTTCAGTGTTTTGCTCTAGAAAGATAGCTTAAAGGTAGAGTGAGGGTTTCATTATAGTACATTTTTTGGCCAGGAGACTTCCACAAAGATTTTCTGATTTTGTTTACATGACAGGCCACTGTTCTCTTGCACTAGGTAACTGCATTGGATATTCTATTTGTAAGCTCTAAGACATTGTTTCCCTCAATTAGTAAATGAGTTTCAACCAATAATCCTTATTTATTTGAGACCTTCTCCTGGACACAAGCTGACAAAGTGAAGAGAATGTAGTTCCTGCCCTGGAGGGGTTCAAAGTTAAGAGAAGTAGTCTTTGTTGTTGTTTTCTGTTATTAAATTAATATGATTTCTGCAGAAATTTGAAAATAGGGATCATGGAATCTGTTGTTGGTGTTTTGTTGTAGACTGGAGTTGCTGAGTTTGCAGAGATCCGGCCACAGGAGGGATGTTTCCCGGATATGTCTAAATTGTGCTTCCGGTATTGGAACATGATCTTGAGGGTCAGAATGCCTTTTCTAATATGGTATGAAACATCTGGGTTGGAGCATTATATCACACATTTTCTTAGCTAACTGAATAGCTTCAGGGAAAGTTGCTGGCTTTGGAATGTTCCTCTTTTTTAGTACTTCTGGGAATAGTTGACACACAGGAAAGGCACTCTCACCACACAATTTTATTTGTATTAACATATTTTATTAATGCAAAATTATTAATCAGTGCTTGATAAATGAAACTAGGAAAACTCTCACATTTACCATCGAATTCTTAATTTTATTGATCTACCGCTAATTGGATTAAGATTGCCAAATGCATATTTACTTTTTTTAACTCTATTCTCTTAGGAAATTTCAATTATATAATACAATGTTATCAACTGTAGTGACCATATTATACATAGGAGTCTCAGACCTTATTCATCTTCTCAGTGAAAGTTTGTATCCAGTATGTGAGGTGATGTATGTGTTCATTAACTTGATGGGAGAACCCTTGTATAGGGCATATCAAATTATCACATTGCATACTTTAAATACCTTCCAATTTTATTTGTCAATTGTACCTCAGGAGATCTGGAAAAACACATTCCTGAGTACAAGAAGACCATTTTCTCTTAAGCATGCTGGATGGAGCACAGCTGAGTGTTCATGCCACAATCCTCAGTGTGGTCCTACTTCTTTTCTAGAGTCTGTTGGCAGCTTTGAATATCTCAACTGCCTTAGCTACACGTGGGCCCATTTGCTAACTCTTCATCTGTTATTCTCCGATTTCATGAGTGGGAAGGAAGTCTTTTTCCTTTTTCTTATAATACCTTTTCTTCTGTACTTTATTTAGCTTTTTCTTTCCTACCCAGGGCCACTACTCCTTAGCACATCCAGTCTTCTAGCTCATCCCCTTCCTTTTCAAGATCACCCTGAGCCCATGGTAAATTCTAATAATGCTGCTCTGTTGTAGGTGAAATTCAGGTTGGTTGAGGTGAACTTTGGGGCTGTAACTCGTTTGGCCTGGTCTGTGGTAGGAAAACAGGATCTCCATTATAATATTGAACCTCCCCAATGGAGGTGTGGTCCACTGCCACTTTGTTCCTCTAAATGTCTGCTTCACCTCAGTTTGATCATTAGGAGTGATTCATCTTTATAGACTTTTAGGGCTAGAAGGAACCTAAAGACATCCTAGTCTATGCTTAAAGACCTGTGGTTTCCTGCCAACTGACCGTCTAGCCTCTTCTTGGACACTTCTAGTAACTGAGAGATAGCATTTCCTTTTATCTTTGACTGTTCTACATGTTAGGAAGCCCTTTGATATTAGATTGGCCTGAACTCCCTTTTTGAATCACACAGACGCCTAATTCCTCATGCCTAATCAATCCTCTTCATATTTATGAAGAGAGCTCTCACATTCTTTTTAAGCCATCCCTCTTTCACATGACCCATCTCTTTACTTTGATGACTCTTCCTATACACCTGCCTATTTTTCTGCCTAAGTGATTTGTGATTCTGGCTCTTTTCCACAAAATGAACATGCAGAAATTTTCATTTTGTATAAGGATGGGCCTGTGCTGGCAGAAAGGTACCTGACTTGAGGTTGCTTATAATGTACGGCAAAAAAGACGCTGGATAACAACAGGAAAAAAATCAGGGAGAGGTTTCTTGGTTTTCTTCAGGCTCTTTAAGCCAAACTTTCCTAGTGAATTCTCTGTTTGTATCTTAAACTGTCAGCAGGACCACATTTAAGACTGTCCTTCCACATTATAGCTCAATCAGTGAGGTATATTATGCAAATTAAAACAGGAAAAAATAACAGCATATATCAGCTATTAAACATTTTTTAAACATCTTTGTAATGATGTAAATTTTGAACACACTGTAAATCCTCTCATAAGACAACATAGGTTAATTTCCTAATCATGCTCTTAATGGAAATAGTAAACAAGGGCTGGTCTCCTTTAAAATATAGCACTATGATCCAGGAAGCTCATTTTGGCCCTCTTTAGGCTCTGTAAGCCTGTTGGGAAAACAAGTAGTTGAAAGTGAATATACAGTCATTCAGCTTGGTCTGCATAATGTCAGACAATCCATAGGTTTTTTTTCTTCACTTGAATAGAACACATTTTTGACTGAATTGACTGACTGTTTAGGTTCCTTGTAGACACAGTCTTAGCAAAGAAAACTAAAAATTGCTTTTGGGGAAGAAAATTGTAGCTAGTTATATCTCATAAAACCATTCTTGTGTTCATTTTCTTGAGGAAATTGCTGTGAGTGTATCTTCTAGGGCCAATATGTAAGAGACCTTTTTATACTTAAATAAAAGCTCAGAGACTTTCTGTACCAGAGTTGTTCCATTGACTTGTCTTAGTTCTGAAAATAAAATGAAAACCTCTAGTCAAAAGAAAGCTCACACTTCAGTTAAATACCGACATAATTTGAACTTACTTTATTTGTTTACATTGATAGTCTAATACCCATGTTGTCCAGTCTTTGGAGACACAAAGAAACACTATTATGGCAGAAGCTTCTTTGATTTTCTAATACATCTTTTTATACCTCAGGTCCTGTTTAAACACAATTCCATGATTCCATAGAAAAAGAGTTATTCATCTTTGAGTTTACATAAAGATAGGTTTGCAACACTTGATTAATTTTATGCCTCTAAAATATGAATGACATCATTTGGCCTGCTAGATAGTAGATTTATTTTAGTAACGAATCTTTCAGATCAATTCATAAATGAGAAAGAAATAAATGTGAGTAAACATTTGTTCTATTTTGGTTTTTAAGCTAAAATGATTAGAATCCAGCCAGCCAAAGAGAAATTAAATTTGAAATGTAATTCTTGTCAAGAAATTTTGCATGCATCTATTCAACCCATTGTTTTAGAATCGCTGTGGTGAGAAAGTAGAACATTACTTTGGCAGATGTGATGGTTGGTAGGTTGGAGAGTGTAAAAGAAACTCAGTGAGTAATAGGAACTCCTGTGCCTTCTGAGTAGAGCTCCTAAATACATGTAGGGCAACAGATAAATCAGAAACTGGAGCAAGAAAGAACTTGGAAGTCTACATCAGTGTCAGTGATATGATGAAAATATGATTTATTTTGAGAAATTGATAGAAAAATTTAAGGAAATGCTTTCTGAGCAAAGCTAAGAAAAATATAATTGTTTTTTGATACACACACACACACACACACACACACACACACACACAAAGCCATCTTAAAAATGGGAAATTTAGGGCACCTGAGTGGCTCAGTGAGTTAAGCCTTTGCCTTCGGCTCAGGTCATGATCTCAGGGTCCTGGGATCAAGTCCTGCATCGGGCTCTCTGCTCACCAGGGAGCCTGCTTCCTCCTCTCTCTCTGCCTGCCTCTCTGCCTACTTGTGATCTCTCTCTCTCTGTCAAATAAATAAATAAAATCTTTAAAAAAAGATTTAAAAAAAAGAAAATGGGAAATTTAATATGTACCAATTCTATTGAAAGTTTGTAGATAGATATATAGCAAAACTTGAAGGATATGGTAAGCATGCTTTTAGGAGTACTGTTTATAATGAAGGAACTCAGCTACACTTTAAATAAACCTTCACATTATGAACTCTTTCAGTTTCTTATAAAAAGTACTATAAAGTCAGTATTCTTAATGCATGCATAAAATAATGCCTTACACATCTTACATGGGACTTTTCTACACCTGCAGAGAGAAAACACTATTCTTCCTATACAGAAAAGCTGTTATTTGCAGATCTACTCAACTGATCTGAGTCATTGATAGTTACAGGCTTTATATTTAACTTGAAATGCAAAACATTTTCTTCTAAGGCCTGAAGTTAAATCATTTTGCAAAGTGTATATAGGTACAGGGTTTTCTTTGTCTTGCTACCTATACTTGAAAAACAAGATCGGACATTTGTAAGAGGTGTGTGTGTGTGTGTGTGTGTGTGTGTGTGTGTGTGTGTGTCTTAGTGGCCTCAGTTGCATTTTTTTTCCCCTCCACCTATCTGGAGGGCACTTTTTTTTTTTTTTTAAAGATTTTATTTATTCATTTGACACACAGAGAGAGATTACAAGTAGGCAGAGAGGCAGGCAGAGAGAGAGGAGAGAGGAGGAAGCAGGCTCCCCGCTGAGCAGAGAGCCCGATGTGGGCCTCGATCCCAGGACCCTGGGATCATGACCTGAGCCGAAGGCAGCGGCTTTAACCCACTGAGCCACCCAGGCGCCCAGGAGGGCACTTTTTATATACCTTTTCCAGTGTTTGCCATTGTGAGTTTTGATCACAGCAGGAAAATTTTTTCATACAACTTTGGTGAAAGGTCATACTTATTGGGATGACCTGCCCATTTTTTCTATCTAAAATCTTAGAATATGCTGTACACATTACGTGGGATAAATATATGTATAGCACTTAGGATTTTTGCATCTATTCACAAGTAAGATTGGCTTGTAAGAATGCTTTTTCCTTTTTTGAGAACACTACCCTAGTCAGGTTTTGGTTATTCTTGCTGAGTGAAATGAACTGGATGGCTTTTTATTACTCTGAAATAGTTTACATGGGAATCATCTTGTCCCTAAAAGTAGGAAAGAACTCTGGTACAGAACTTCTTGAATGAAATATTAAGTACTATGAATAAAAATGAAGTGAGGTTAGAGGGCAGAGTGAATGGGTCTGCAGTTTCAGATGAGGTGATTAGAAAGTTTCGCTCAAATGAGCAGAAAGCACCATGAAGAGAGGGAGCAAGCCATGCAGATGTCTACAGGAAGAGCATCTTGGACAAAGGAAACAGAGCGGCTAAAGCCATAGGAATGGAATAGGGTTGACATATTCGAGGAACAGTGAGAATACTAGCATATCTAGAGCAAGGGAGATGATGTAAGATATGAAATCTGAGTGGTAGTATGAAAGTACATTTCTTTGTTCCGTTCATCTTAAATTTTATTCTTTAATCATGTTTTTCTGTTTTTTATTTGACTGCTCATGTATATTTTTATCCTGTTTCTATTTTTTAATAAAGGTTTAAGAATATATATATATTTTTAGTACAGCTTTGCTTGCACTCTCTTAGGTTCATGGTCATAAGTCACATGGCCATCTCTAAGCTACATAAGAGGCTGGGAAAAAGGAGGATTTTTAATGAGTACATTGTGGTCCTGGTCAAAATCAGGATTCTCTTAGTAAAGAATAATGGTACTAGCAATATTTTTCATAAAATCCTATGTGCCTAGAGATTTTCCTGTAGATTTTAAGCTATGAAAATTGTTACCAAACATTGTGAGATGGAAGATACCCAACTTATTTGATGAAACCAACCAGAACCTTGTATCCAAACCTAACGAAGATGGCTGAAAGGAAAATTATAAGACTAGTTTAACTTATGAATACAACTGAAAACTCAAAATACAAATGTATCTGTTTTTCAACATTCGAAGATTCTTCCATCGTGATTATGTAGGGTTCATACTGTTAAGTGTAAGAATGCCTTAATATCAGGAAACCTTCTTAAACAATGCAACATATCCAAAGATCCAATAAGAAAAAAATATGATAATCACAATAGATAAGAATTGACAAAAGGTGGCCTTCATTTCTGATTAGAAAACTAGTCTTATTAGACAACTAAAACTAGAAAGACATTTCTCAAAGGACATAACGATACCTAACTTCCTCTTCTGGTCAAGTTTATTCCACTTCAAAGAGCAAAGGTATATTCCATATATCCCTAGCCTTATTAATCTGGGACTGCAAAATATAATTTTATGTAATATCTGGACTAGTATGGTAAAAACCATAATAATGTACTCCCAGTTACTTCTGGAAGTTTCTCAAGGTATTCTCTTATATGTACTGCAGAACACATTTCTCTCTCCTTCCTCAGCTCACGTCTCTCCAACTCGCTACCAGATAGCTGCCAATAACTGTAGTTAGGCAGAATATTGGGCATACCTGTTTCTATGCTCATGGAAAAATAGCACCCAAGAGTTCCTTTTTTTGCTATTTGAGTATAAAAATGAATACACTTCTAATATTGCCTTTGAACTTTCATAAATAAGTAGTTTTATAAAATCAAATTATCTACTCCTTTGTGAAAGGCATTAATATGAATTTGCTCTAATAATAAGCTGAGTAAGGTTTAAAATTTGAAACCCCAGTAATAAATGTTTTATACCAGTATTTTTAAGCCCATTATTTATTTAGTTTTTATTTTTTGCCACAACCCACAGCCCATATTAAGAAGGAGAGGTTAGTGGATGGGTAAAACAGGTGAAGGGGGTTAAAACAAACTTCCAGTCACAACTCACAGGGATGTAAAAAATACAGCACAGGAAATATAGTCAATAATATTATAATAAATGGTGACAGATGAACTAGACTTATCATGGTGATAATTTTGTAATGTATATAAATGTTGAATATCTAAAGCTAATATAATATTGTATGCTAATTATACTTCATAAAAAGTGCCTTATACTATAAATGAGCACCTACACATACACAAACATTTTCCACGTATATATCTTTATAATTAGAAGTTTCATCAATATTACTAAGGATATATGCAAAAGGATATATGTTTTCCTCTTAGAATTAAAAAAAATTGATGTCAGCCCACCAAATTGATTTCCTTAGACCATGCTTTTCAGCAATTTTATGGTTCTGGGCAGAGATGATTCTTTCAATTATTAAGTAAATAAAATGTTTGGAGTTCAAGAATTAAATTTTGAAAGATGGCTATCCATTGGTTTTTAGAAATATGTCCTAATTTTGCTGTAAATGTTAACTTTTCATGTACAGGATGTTTTTGGTGCTAGTTCCTAGTTTTTCTCTGATTTGAGGAGTGTGACAGAATAAGAAAGAACACTCTAAATTATGATTTCTTTTCTTTCTACAGCTCTCATGTGTGAATGTAAGTGTAGTGCATCATTACCCTAAGGACCTCACCAACTGGAAGTTACAGTTTTCACCATCAGCTTACCTTATCCCATTTGGTCTGGTTCTTTTCCTCAAAGAGTGGAAACTTCTTTCTTTCAAGTTGCTTTTGTTGCAGAGTTACGCAAATGGCCAATAGTGGCTTTGATAAAAAATCCACAAAATGCTCCAACTGTTCATCTATTTCTAAGGAAGGTGCATTTTTGGTATGTGCCTGTAAAACAAGGCTTTCTCCAATTTCTGTGGTGGAAATGTCCCAAGCATCAAGCATTGGCAGCTCAGAATATATGGTTTCACCGGAGAGGAAAATGGAAAACCAAACCAGCATAGATAGTTCCTCTGGGAAAGATATGGTAAATATTGAAGATTCTCTATCCCACCATAAGTTGGCCTCCCATTTCCTAACCCCATCCTCAGATGCATCCCTTGGGCCTTGTCCACTAATTCATTGCCTTCTTAACTATTAAAGGAACATTCTTTCTTATGTTAAGAGGTGAGTAAAATTGGTTAATAATTTCTTTTATATTTCCATCCACTACCAAATTAGTTATTTGCCAAGATCATGAATAATTTAGAATGTTCTTCCAACTTCTTTATTTTTTAATGGTTTATACAGAAATGAATTGGTTTTCAAGTTGGATTAAATCTGAATTTTGGGGCATTTACTTCAACTGATGAAGAATGGGATTTATGGTTATAGTTAAATATAGGGTGATTATTATTTAAGACAATTCCTGGTTATCTGGATGGGATATCCAATATACTTTGCAAAAACAGTTTGCATTAAATACAATCTATGACTACCTGGTTGAACTTATTTGGGTGTATTCCACCTTTATAGAGAAGAGGCAAGGGTGGAAGATTGTAGTTGATACAGCACAACTTTGGAGACAGCAGTAAGTTTAAGAATAGTTGGGTTCCTAGTCCTCGGAGTTGCACCTTTTTCAAATTTTCACCTTAAATTGTTATTTTTGATTTGTATAATGGTATAGTTATTGCCATATGGGCATCTCTGAGTGTCTTATTACTATATTGCTTTCATTCAAAGGATATTTCGTGAATGTTTGGTCAATAATTTTTTATATATAACCTACTGGGGATGACTGTTATGTTTTGAAACAAGGGTGATTGAGAAAGCCCTGAAGTTGCCTTCTCTTGTGATTTTAAAGAATCATTAGGTAAGTTTTGTTAGATTAGTGATGCAGGTTATCATGTAGACTTGCCTGGATTCAGAGGATTAGATTGAATGTCTGGATTCTTGTGGTCCCTTTTAGCATAATGAGCTAATGAATCATACAGGGCTTAGAATTTGGAAAAGACAATAAATATCACAGCACACATTAAAGATTTGTCAGATTATTGAAATTAATGTTCTTATTTTGTCAAGATATGAGCACATTATATT
Organism: Ailurus styani; assembly: GCA_002007465.1. NCBI lineage: Eukaryota > Metazoa > Chordata > Mammalia > Carnivora > Ailuridae > Ailurus > Ailurus styani. Next base: position 509,819 of record LNAC01000157.1, on the reverse strand, counting down.
TGTACTACAATTATATCTTAATTTTTTTTATTCCTTTTGGTGTAAGCCCTCAAAAACCTCAAATGTGGAGAGAAAAACATCTCAGCAACAGTGGAGTCGGGGCAACATTACAGAAGGAAAGATTCCTCACATAAGAATGGACAATGGAGCTGCTATTCGGGTACATAGAAAGCCAAGTGAAACTGTTAGGAATGTCTAAGTCAATGGTTAATGGCAAAAATGATTTAAAAATTAATCTCTAAGGAAAGGAAGGGAAGAGGAAATTTAGGAGTTTCAAGTATGTCAAAGTCTTTACAAAAGAAAATGCAGACTAATTATTTTTTTGTTTATAGAGGACCAAGTAGACTTTAATTCAAGTGGAGGGCATTTTTATTAGCAAAATGAGAACATTTTGGTCTTTAGGTCTTGCCCACTGCTGAGAGCAATCTTGCAGTCTTTGTGTAGACCTTTTCAAGACAGATGACTTGAGATGGTTTGGCTGTTCATTTCTTTGAGGCCAGAATTTCCCTCGTGGACCCCTCCATTTTTTCTAGCCTGTGATTGGATGGGTACCAATATGACTGTTCCAAGGACTCTAATTATTATGGATTGAATGATATTATCCTTTTAGAAATTAAAATGTGTTCCTTTAACATCAGATTAAAAGAACCACAATAAGAACAACTACAAGAAGAAAATTGCATTAATGTTAAATAACCTTAAAAATTTGTTTCATGAGATATTTGACGATTTACTTGAAGGGATCAGAAAAACTTCCTGAGTAATTCTAACTTGAAAAGTTTGATTTTCCCACTTAAAATAAAAGGCCTGGATTTTTTTTAATCCACAAATTTACTGAGTTTTAAATTTAGCCATAAGAGCTTTTATAAAAACAAAATACACTCTTTGTAAAATAGTAGGAAAATATAGACAGAAAAGTAAAAAAAATATTAAAATCATGAGCCAGATAGAAACAATTTTAGGGCACCTGGGTGGCTCAGTGGGTTAAGCCTCTGCCTTCATCTCAGGTCATGATCTCAGGGTCCTGGGATCGAGGCCCGCATAGGGCTCCCTGCTCAGCAGGGAGCCTGCTTCCTCCTCTCTCTCTGCCTGCCTCTCTGCCTACTTGTGATCTCTGTCAAATAAATAAATAAAATCTTAAAAAAAAGAAACAATTTTAACATTTATTACCTTTATTTTTCCTGTGCTTGTATAATTGTTATTCTATTTTTTCTTTTCAGTTCTTTCCTGTTTTAAATTATGAAATGTTTTAAATATATACAGATTTTTAAGAAATAACCTTAACTGGTGTGATTGAAGTTTTTCTCCCCCATTAAACGGAAAGGCTCATTGTAAAGTTTTTAAACATTTTAGAAGAGTATAAAAAAGGAAGTTATAGTCACCCCAAATTCTACTATCCAGAGATAACTACTCTCAATATTTAGATGAACATCTTTTCAAATACCAGTGTCAGCACCTTTACATGCACACATTTTCATAATGGGATCATATCACACATGCTTTCACACTCTACACTATATCGTGGACTTCTATGTCAATAAAAATAGATCTACATTACCATTTTATAGCTTCCTCTTAAAATTCTTACAAACAAGAAGTCATTTTCTCCTAATTTTCACCACGATGTAATGATGTCAAAGCAGTTAGTTGAAGAAAAAGATTAGTTTATAAAACTAGTTGGGCAATTTGGCTATTTCTGTATCTATTCCTCATTTTAAAAAATCCTATTTAAATGTATTAAAAGACTGTGTCCAAGTTGTGGTTCTATATGTTTAAAGAGCAAATGGGAGTTTAGTTTTTAAAGGTCAAAAAAAATTGGGTAGATGATTATAGAGTTTAGATCTTTTTGTTCTGTGGAAAACAAAATGAATAAATGGTCATTTAAGTTGGGATTTTACTCATTTTTCATAATATGCAGTTTGGAGCTGGATATAAATATGATAAAAAATGAAGTGTTTTGTCTTCTTTTAGTCATCTTAGTTTTCTGACTTTGATTCTATTAAGTGGCAGGAGGAAGGAGGAGCCAAAGTAATTATAAATCACTGAAAGTAGTGCTTTGGGGACCATCTGTTGGGCAGGATGTACCCTGTGTGAGTCTAGGAATCACCATTCACAACACTCAAGACCATAAATCTAAAGCTCTTCCTCCAGGATTCAACTCCACATCTCCAGTCTGTCACTTCTCTTACAGGTGTATATATGTAGAGGGTTCCTGACTGGTTGGTGTGCTGACTGATTTATTGATTGATTCATTCATTTACCAATTCACTCATTCATTCCAAATTTGCACTACTGTCCCTTTGGAATACCTTCCTTGCTTTGCTTGGATTATAGAAAAAAAATTCTCAATTATTTGCCTTCGTTCCCTCACATGCCAGTCTCACAAACTACCTCTTTTGTAACGTTTTCCCCTATTCTCCCAGCATTTTAGTTCCGGTCTCTGACCCCAATGTTTTTTTGTATTTTTTTTTAACTTAAGACTTTATGACTTAAGTGATAATCTTGTCGTTTGATCAGATTACAAACTCTGGGAAAACAGGAATTGCATTTTATCCACTTTTTTACAAAATAATGTATCACAAGGAACTATCTAAGGAAAGTCTAAGGAAAGATGCTGAAGCTGAACATTCCTTCTTTCCTTCCTTCCTTCCTTCCTTCTTTCCTTCCTTCCTTCCTTCCTTTCTTCTTTCCTTCCTCCCACTTTCCCCTGTCCGTGCTAAGCATGAATATTTTACCTGCAAAATTTCAGGGTAGGCTTTTTAAAGGAATCAGAAGGAACAGCTTCTTAAGAAGCTTCTAGACCATCTTAGGAGAAAAACATGAACCAAAGTGTTTGTAAGAGAGTAATAATAGAGTTTGAAGACCAGTGCATACATGCTGTGAGGGAAGCCAAAATAATGAAACAGTCACCACGATGCAGTCTCAGTCAGGGAACCCCTTCGTGAAGCAGGTGAGTAATTAGTTGGGAATTTTCTTATGAAAGTAAGACAGGAATATAAGCAGCAAAGATATGAAGACAAATAGCTAATGTATCTGTTGTGTGGTAAAGGTGAAAGCGGTTGCAGAGAAAGAGTTTCATCTCTAGTAAAGGCTTTGGCTGCTGACCCAGCAGAGGCTTCACCCAGTGGCATTCCTTCAGCTCTTCTGTCCTGTCCTAATCCTCAGGCATGATGTGTCCAGACTCTGCTCTTATTAATGCCCTGATACTGATTTGGATCAAGGAGACTGACTACCCCCCCCCCACCGCCCAACCAAATTCACAAGAAATGGAAGTATAAATGAGTTACTTGTTTGTTATTTTACAATGTGAACCAGGATGCTGGTGTTTGCGAAAACAGTGCATTCTTTTTTTTTTTTAAATCATATTAACTTTTATTGAGTACTTATTATGTCCGGCACTATGCTTTTTTTTTTATAAGCTGATATGTAGTTGACATATAATGTTATATTAGTTTCAGATGGACAACTTAGTGATTCGACAATTCTACTCATTTTACTATGCTCATCATGATCAGTGTAGTTACCATCAGAAGTTAAAAAATAAGTGGAAGGATTCTTGGTCTGGATAGTGTTACTATGGATGGTTTTTATTTTCTCCCCAGTGCTGACTCATATTAAAATTTCTGTCAGATACTGCTTTTTCTAAAACAAAAGGAATAAAACAACAAAAGCAATTTTTGATAGAAATAATGAAGATGAAGTGTTACTTGGTAAACAGAAAAGCAGTATTCAATGGTTAGTATGTGTTGATTTTATAGTATAGCTCTCAGAATTTGGGCATAATTTCTTTGGTGAATATTTTATACACATAAACACACAGATATGTATGCATTAATATTCCATTCCTTTTTCTTATGAAGACATTTCCTTAATATTGTAGTTTGTAAGAGATTCATTTTTATACTTTTGAGGTTTTCTATATTTCTCCATTAGGATTTTTATGGTTTTCCTCCAAAGGACATTTAATGAAATTTGTCAAAACTTATTTTTGGTTAATTAAGGTGTATTTATTAATATTGCAGCAAAGATGTGGTATCTCCTATTTGATTTTACCCTGGAGCAGAAACCCTCTTCCCTTGGGTGGATATCTGTCAGTATTATGTGTTCATTTTTAATACCTGATGAATGGCAGATAGAGACAAAGGAACTCTTATTTTTTATCCAGGAATTCTATACCTTTGGAAAAATACTGGGACAAGGGAGCTTTGGAATGGTCATTGAAGCCACAGACAAGGAAACAGAAACTAAGTGGGCAATTAAAAAAGTGAACAAAGACAAGGTAAGACTTATTAGCTGCACCACACTGAGGGCTCAGCTCCAGGGCTGGGGGTGGGGGGCGGTGGGCAGTACAGTCTCCACACTGACACAGCTGAGCCTGAGGGCAGGGCTGCGGCTGTTGCCCTGGAGAATTGCGGCCATTTCCCTGGCCTTCTGGGAAGGGGCCAGTTCTTGAGCTCAAGTAGACAAGCCCTATCTGGGAAAAGCAAATGAAGGATTAACTAACGTAACCAATATAACCAAATGAGGGCAAAGTTTTCCGGAGTGGGTTCAAAGTAAGGACTGATTCTCCGTCTGTGTAGTTGTAGGGCTGTGAAATGGCTTAGCTAGATGCAAGTCTTGGCACTGTCTCCTCATGTATATGGTTCTGAACCACTTTTCTCCTCTCCTTTCCTCTACTTTGATGCCCTGTTACCTCATGGGATTATTTATCCCACCTGCTCTTCCCATGTGAACCATTTTTTCAGCAACTATGAACTATACTGTTTACTTGTTGCCACTGTATTCCTTACTGGATTTCTCCTGGAGTGGACAATGACTGGACTTCACTTTAAAGGAGATTCTAGCTTCTCAGACTTTTCATCTTGAGCATTTCATTAACTTAAAAAAAATTTCTGAAAAAAACAAAAAAATTAAAAAATTAAAAAATTTCTGTGCCTGGAAAAAACAAAAGACAAAAATACAGTGTTTTGGGCGCCTGGGTGGCTCAGTAGGTTAAAGCCTTTGCTTTCGGCTCAGGTCATGATCTCAGGGTCCTGGGATCGAGGCCCGCATCGGGCTCTCTGCTCAGCAGGGAGCCTGCTTCCCCCTCTCTCTGTCTGCCTCTCTGCCTCCTTGTGATCTCTCTCCCTCTGTGAAAATAAATAAATAAAATCTTTAAAAAAAAAAAAAAATACAGTGTTTTTTTCTTGGGCTTGTGATGATAAATACTACATTGACAAAATAGTGAATTTTATGTCATCTTTAAAACAAACTCTCATAAATTACATACCATTTCTTCCTAAAGTTTAATGAGGTAGCATATACATCTTAATAAAGGGAGCTCTAGACCCTTACTAGAAATCTTTTGCCTTCTAGAACAGTGGTGCTACACGGGCTGTTATTTCCTTTGCCCCTTCAGTGTCGGGTGGGGTTAGAGGCCAGGTTTTAGGTTTACACAGTCAGGTACCTGCTTGCAACTTTAGGAATTCATCATCCTGCACACACATATTGATGACGAGAATTTACAAACACTAGTATAGTCAAATAAATTTATATAGTCAATATATGAATCAGATAATATATTACCACATTACATGCAGGTCAAGCCATTTGGGGAGGGACGTATGAACAGAATTGAGACTGATATTAGGAGAAATTGTGGTAACTTTCCACATCTAGTATAGATAAGAATTCACACTGCACAGTTACTTTTTCCGTTGACCTTCTAGGATAACCTTAAAATATGGCTTGCATCCTCCTTGGGCAGGGCATAGTGGGCAGGTAGTTTCCTACTCACTCCTGAGATAGTAACGGTAGAAGGGTAGAGGTCATTGGAAACAGGGAGTTTGCCCTGTGATCCATCCCTTTCCAGTCCTTTAGGAACTAGTCTGCATTCTCCAAAATTGCTGGGAGCATGGGGAGGGGAGAGGAGGGTTAAGACCTCTGTAATCCCTTTCAGGCATATTTTTATGTGGATGAGGGCAATGCTTTTCTTCAGATAAGGATGTTAATTTAGATATCAATAGGGGTGATGATTGGGGTGGTGGTAGTGGTGCTGAGGGTAGAAAAAGCCCTTCCAGAATTTCTTAGATGACGCTGTAGAAAATCATTTGCTCCCTGATTTGTGCTCTCTGGTCTGTGCCTGCCTTCACTTTTTTGCCATCAGGTATGGTTAAGGGGTACATGCAAGGAGATAAAGCTAGAGTTAGATTGATCTGAAGGCAAGATCTCTCTCTCTCTCTGTCTCAGGTAATTCTGAAGCTGAGGGTATCAGGAAGTGATATATTGCAGGGCCAGGTGTAGAATCTCACTGCCAATTATTTCTTTTATATAAAAATATATTTACTTTATATATAAGTACATATAAATAAAATAAAAACAAAATAACAAAGCAGAAGAAAAACATTTTGTTTTTATCTTCTCCAAATGATGTCCCTGGAAAGTAGATTTTGGTTTTATTATGCTAACATCAAAGGACGAACATGATTTTGAAGGAAATACCGAAAGGCATATTCAAAATTGGAATAGTTCTGTCAGGGGGACAGAGACCATGTTGTAGTTAATTTATAGAAACAGTCCAAGAAACAGATGTGGCTTGAGGCCAAATTATATATAACTTAAAATTGGACAAAAGAAAGAAGGACCATAATTTAATCTTATCATGGAAATAAGTTGCATGTTATCTTTTGAAAAAGGAACTTCTCCAGAAAATGTAGGAAAAAATGTAAAAATAACTGTAACTTTTATATTGAGGTATGTAGTAGCGACATTCATATGTGAAATCTGTGCGTCCTCATTATGAAAGGCTGGAAGCTCTGCTGTGAAGTTTCTCGAACGGGAGGTGAACATCCTAAAAAGTGTGAAACACAAACATATCATACATCTGGAACAAGTGTTCGAGACGCCTAAGGTAAGGCTTGATCGGGGCTGCATTTCAAAGTTGTTACTATCACAAACGAACATCGTTCCCTTCTGAAGTATCCCCTGTAGGGCACAGTTGCTCATGTCCTTGGCATGTGTCTGTCACTGGAGACTGATGGGGGGCATTCTGGAGGGCTTTTATCATTGATTATATAATTAGGTGTCTGATAATTAGATTGATGTCTTTAGTGTTATTTTTCGGTGGCTTGTTGCAAACAAACGCTTAGAATTGAAACAACTTCATGCACAACCAGACAGTGATTCAGAGCTTCCCTAGAGAAGGCTTTCCTTTCTCTTTGGGCTTTGGTTTCTCCGTTAGAGTCTTTTGGAATGTTGTCATCATTTTGCAAGGTTAGCTTCCTAAATAAAGTTGGAATGGCTGTATTTGGCACCGTGCAGAAGATATTTTATCACATATGTGTTTTACCAATGTGTTTAATTCCTTCTTCCCTAGGTGTTCTCATTCTTCTCTTTAAAGGCCTGTAATTTTCATTTTCAGTTGTTGTGAACCCTGGGTTGTTTGCCATTCTGCCTCTGGATTGTTTAGAGCCCATGGATTTGTGTGTTTCTCTGCTCGGTGGCCGATAATATGTGCTTAGACATGTGGACTCTAGCATCAGATTGCCTGTGCATTTGAAGCCTGGCTCTACCTCTTATTAGCCATGAGACTATGATGTTACTCAACCTCTCTGTACTTCAGTTTCCTCTTATGAAAAGTGGGTTTAATATATCGACCTCATTTGGTTGTTAAGGATTAGATGGGAAAATGGACATAAAGCTTCTGTCTCTTTAATTGTTAGCGATTGTTCTTTGTTTCCTTTGTCAGTCTCTAAGGCAGAAATAGTCAGTTTGGGTTATGTATTATGCTTGATTCGCTAGGAGTAATTAATAACTATGAAAGACCAGTTTATCCTTTATGGGAGCAGTATACGGCAATGGTGCCGAACGTCTACTCAGTTCAGTCTTAGAGTTGTTATTTTTTTGTAATCCCCAAATCTTCTTAGTATAGTGTTGCTCTTTATCATCAGTTTTAAGCAATTTGATTTCATATATCTTGCTATAGTTTTCCTCATGTTTCTTGTGCTTGGGGTTCATGGCGCCTCTTGGATCTGTGAGCTTATGGTTTTTCTCAAATTTAGAAAATCTTTGGCCATTATTTGTTCTAATTTATTTTCTCTGCCTTCTCCCACTGTGGGGACTCCAAGTACCCATGTTAGATTGCTTGGTATTGTCCACAGATTACTGATACTCTATTCACTTTTATCAATTTTTTTCTCTGTTTCATTTAACAGAATTTTCATTGCAATGTCTTCAGATTCTGTCATCTCTTTTCCTGTAACATCGTGTGTGCTGTTTCTCTTTTCCAATGGAAATTTGATTTGATCCTTTCCTGTATCTTACATGTTTTTACTTAACGTGCTCAGTATTTACCCCTTTTTCTTAAATATAGTTGCAATAGCTTTTAATGTTTTTCCTACTAATTTATCATGTGCATCATTTCTAGGTCAATTTTGACTGATTTTTTTTTCCATTATGGGTTACATTTTCCTTCTTTTTTACATGCCTGTTAGGTTTTGATTGGACACCAGATATTTTTATATTCTTATAACTACTCTTGAGCTTTGTTGTAGGATATAGTTATTTGGAAACAGCCTAATACTTCTGAAGCTGGCTTTAAGCTTTGTTAGATGGTACCAGAGAAGCTTTTGATCTAGGGCTATTTTTTTCTTACTGAAGAAGTAAGACCCTTTGAGAGTACTCTACCAAATGTCCTGTGAATTATGAGATTTTCCACTATGGCTACTTGGAATACAAGCTCTTTCTGGCCATGTATACGCTCCAGCGATTTTCTTTCTGTTCCTCTTGCATGTTCCTTACCCAGCTGTGGTAGTTCCCTCATACACATGAACTGAGCAGCACTCTGCTTAAGACTTGAGGGAGAGCCTCTGCAAATCTCTGGTGCTTTCTCTATGTATAGCTTTCTCCTCTTTGGTACTCTGTCCTGTGAACTTAAGTTGTCTTGGCCTTTCTGGATTCCCAGCTCCCTTTCCTGAATTCATGGAGACTGCTGGGTTCTCTTTGTATTCCTTCTCACTGCCCCATGGCCTAGAAACTCTCTCCAGACAGTAAGCTGGGATGATCATGGCGCTTGCTTTGTATGTGTGTGAAAATTGTTATTTGATAGATTTTGTCCATTTCTTAAGTTGTTTCAGGAGGGAGGGTCGGTCTAGTCTCTGTTACTCCATCTTCGCCTAAGTGGGAGCTCAAACCTAGAATAGTTTGAAGGCAAAGGAAATTATCATCTGTGACTGGTTTGTTGGTTTTTTGGTGTGTGTGTGTGTGTGTGTGTGTGTGTGTGTGTTTAATGCATTTCTGGCCCTTGATTCACCAGATCAGATCTTCCTCCTCCCAACCCTAACTCACAAAAATTCCTAGACCTTCTACTGAAGCTATCTGAAAGATGAATGGAAATTGTTACTTGATTGGGTAGGCCATTGTATTAGTACTGTGATCTAGTCAGAATTTGTTCTGGTTTCTTGTGAGTCTAAATATTCTCCAGATCTACACAATTATTTCTAGTAATTATAAAAAGACTTCTAAAAAACTTTTATTCATATAACTTTTATCAACTTACTTGTTTAAAATTGACATCAATTTATATTGTAAGCACTGCTAAAGTCACTTTTCTTCCCAAATAGTTCGCTTACTATTTTATGTACCCATGATCCCTACAGTGGAAAAATGTGGAAAAAATGTGGCATAGTTCGAAACTTATTTATTTGTTAGGCTTTGCACAATTCTTTAGTTGCTTTTGAAATTCCAAAGCATCCTGAGGTTTAGGGAATCAGAATTTTGACTGTTGGAAGACACAGTGTTAATCCTCTGTTCCTGTTTGCATGCTTGCTGATTGAACCCAGAACTGGCATTAGTCATGGCTATAGCATAGAATCAGACCCAAAAATCTTAAAAAACATTTACAAAAATTTAGCAGCAGAGAATGGAATGGAGACATGGAGGGTAGTCTATGAAAGATATGAAAGGTAAGAAATAAGTATGAAAGAGGCTTGTATTTAGTTGACTGTGAATCTTTTTGACTCAAGAAATGACTTGACTTTTGGAAAACCTAAAGTGATCTTACTATACATCAACAGGAACAGCAAATATGGAAGAGACATTTCACCCTTGGCTTTTCCCCACATATACTTAATTAGTTACCAACTCCCATTGTTTCTTCCTCTTACATATTCTTCAACGTATTTTTTTTCTTCCCCTTCTTGTGTCTGTTCTGTATGTCATACCTACCCTCCATAAACAGAGGTCAGCATACTATAGCATGCAAGCTGAATCTTGCCTGCTGCCTATATTTTTGTGGCCCACAAGAAAAAGTAATATTTGATGACATGTGAAATGTATATGAAACTAAAGTTTCAGAGTACATAGATAAAGTTTTGTGTCCTGTTTATAGCTGCTGTTATGCTGTAACAACAGAGCTGAGTAGTTGTAAAAGAGATTGTATGACCTGTGAAGGCAAAAATATTTACTATCTGGATTTGGCCTTTGGAGAAAAAGTTTGCTGAGCTCTGCTCCATGTTACTGTTGGAGTGTCCATTTAAAAATGCAAAATTGACCATTGCACACACCTTTCCCCCTGCTCCAGACACCAGCTTAAAAACTTCAGTGACTCCTTACTGCATATGGGGAAAAAATCCAAACTCCTCTGACATCCTGACATCCGAGAGTCTTTACAACCTGGAACCAACCTGTCTTTTCGGGCCTCACCCCTCACCACTCCACTCTTCTCTGCCCCACCAAACTCCTAATGCTGTTAACATGGAGACACTCACTATTCTTTCAACAGCCAATGCTGTGTCAGTCTTTGGAATCTTTGCAAATACTAGGCGTTAAACCTGTTCTTACCCACATCCTTTACCCATAAATCTCTATTCAGTTATCCAGACCTGCCTTTGATATCACCTCCTCAGGGAGCATTCTATAAGCAGAAGCTTCTTTCCTCTGTAACCTCATGCTGATTTGCCTATGCCTCTTCTGTTAGCACTCACCACGCAGTACTGTATTTATCACTCTACTGTGAGCTCCATGAGGGTAAGAACTATGCCTTATGCCTCCTTGTCCCTCTAGTATCCTGCACAGTGTCTTGTACATGATAATAAATAATTTTGAATGAGTAGATTGATGATTTAGGTTGTGATCATATTTCTTTTTTTTTTAAAGATTTTATTTATTTGACAGAGAGAGAGAGAGATCACAAGTAGGCAGATAGGCAGGCAGAGGGAGAGGGGGAAGCAGGCTCCCCGCTGAGCAGAGAGCCAGATGCAGGGCTTGATCCCAAGACCCCGAGATCATGACCTGAGCCGAAGGTAGAGGTTTAACTCACTGAGCCACCCAGGTGCCCCTGTGATCATATTTCTATGATATATGTGCAATATATAATATTTTTAAAATCCTCAACTATATAAATTGCTCTCTCTCTCTCTTTATTAAATCTATAATGTCAGAAAATGTACCTGGTGATGGAGCTTTGTGAGGATGGAGAACTCAAAGAAATTCTGGATAGGAAAGGGCATTTCTCCGAGAATGAGACAAGGTGGATCATTCAAAGTCTCGCATCAGCTATAGCCTATCTTCACAGTAAGGGTAAGAAGAGGTCTTCCAGCTCACTGACCCCATGAATGCAGGTGGTACTTTTGTTTAAAGGGTGATTTTTTTGTTTAAGGGTGATTGTATTCAAGGCTCAGAGTCACAGAGATGATCCTTATTGAAATAGAAGATTTCATTTGAAAATTTTTCTAAATTTTTTCTTTTTAAAACTTTAATTAAGCATAAAAAGTATATTTGAATTAGAAACAAGGCAGGTGTACAATTACATTTTACACAGACAAGGATGAATATTCCTAATCAACAGTTTGAAAAGCAGCATCTTGTCAAATCAGAAGTAGACAAGTCAATAATAAAAGTGAAATTTCAAAACACTTATGTTGTATGGAAGTGTTGAATCACTATATTGTACACCTGAGACTAATATTAGATTGTATGTTAACTGACTGAAATTTAAATAAAAACTAAAAAAATCCACACATTCTAGGCATTTAAAAAAATTTTTTAGAGTTAGTTTTTAGAGCAGATTTAGGTTTGCAACAAAATTGAACAGCCATTACATAGATATCCCATACACCCCCTGCTCCTACATGCACAACCTCCACCTGTTATCAACATCCCCACCAGAATGGTACACGTCTCACCAGCCATGAGCCTACACACTGACACGTTGTTATCACCCAAAATCCATAGTTCACATTAGGGTTCACATTAGGGTTCACATTAGGGTTCATGTTCTGTGGGTTTTGACAAATGTAGAGTGATATGTATCTACCATTATGGTATCATACAGAATAGTTTCACTACCTTAAAAGCTGCACTTAGAAATTTTTCTAATTCCTTTACTGTTGTTTGGTGTTATTGCTGCTGCTTTTCCTCAGGCTCCTTTCTTTCTTCAAGGTTAGTTTGTCTTATGTGTGGCTTTAACACCTTCTCATTTTACACATGAGGGAAAAGTTTGTTCCAGAGAGGTGAAGTGACATGGTGAGGGGTGGCAGGCTAGTACTAGAACCCAGCAGCCATTCCACAGACATTTCCTGAGCCCCTCCTGCATGTGGTGGGTCCTGGAATTAAAATGATACAAAGACAAGGCCCCACCCCTGAAGGAATTCAGGCTGGTTGGAGATGGAGTATAGAAAGCAAACTAATTCAGTGTAATAATTTCTCTAATGGAGAGCCACATAAAGCACAAGGAACATTAGGATCGTCAGTGCCTCATTTGATTTGGAAAGTCAGGGACGGATTCACAGAGGAAAACAGAATTTGAGCTGAGGAATATAGGCTCAGACAAAAAAGAAGGGAGGGCCTTCTAGGCAGGGGCAGCAATGTTTGCAGAACAGGAAACCCAGGGCTTCCTAGGATGCTAATGTCAATTCTCCCACATTAAACTATAAATTCAGTATAACACCAACCACAATCTCAGCAGGATTTTTTCATGGAACTTGATAGAAATATTCTGAAGTGGGTGAGAAAACACAGAAAACAATGAAAAAGAAGAACAATGGAGGCAGAAGGGAGACTTGCTGTGCTGTATTTATGTAAGAAGAGGTCAGCAGCACACATTCCACAAACCCATCCTGGGAGCTGTGTGAGGGAACTGTAAATGGTTGGGTAGGGTGGCCAGTCCTGGGCTCTTCAGCTGCATTTTCCCAACAGCGATACATGTTACTTTTTAAATGGAGGGAAATGATGGCTATGGATCTGAACTGAATTCGTTACTTGCAATGGAAATGCTTGGTGCATGATTATTTTCATGCACGTAAAAATCCTACCTGATGTCTGTCATGTTCAACTGGAGATTTTGGGTCTCGGTTTGTTTATCGTTTTAACTTAAAGAGACTAGGAAAGTATGAGCTCATGTTATAGAAAAGTATATTGAAATAAGTGTAGTGTGTATATGTGTAGTCAAGTTGCAGTATGTTAAATGTTTAGACTGACAATAAAATATGCGTGGAAGTAAATAAGAAACCCTCTATTTGAAGACCTAAGGATATGGGAAACCTTACTGGGTTTGTAACCACCTTTTGTCTCCCTCTGCCCGGGAGTGCCTGAGCACAGGCAGGATCCTCCTATCCACTCACCAGGCCACTGGTCACAAAGAGAAGCCTCCAGGGTGGCAAGGGGTGGGGACAGAGGAAGGAGTCACAGAAAATGCCTCCTTGAGGATAAACTTGTGAAAAAAAGAGATTGGAATATAAGGGAATGGAATAGGGCAGAATTATGCGTGGCCCTCCTTGAAGTTTTTAACAGTGGGACATTAATTTGGCAAGTATATTTATTTGTTCTATTTGCATCCCCTCTATTTTTCCATTATTCACTATTCATTTGATTTGTTGTTTATTTTTTTGGTAGATATAGTACATAGAGATCTAAAACTGGAAAACATAATGGTTAAAAGCAGCTTTATTGATGATAACAATGAAATGAACTTAAACATAAAGGTAAGGTATTGGAAATTGTGGTAAATATTTGCCTATAAACAGTTTGATAGCAAAGTTGCAAAATACTTCCTCTTTTTAGATACATTTGGAAGGTTTGAGCAGCAAAATAAGTGGCTTGTGCTAAAAAAAATTAAAATTTTACAAAAGAGGTTGTAACTGACAAGAATAATTTTACAAGTTAAGTGGTGCTATTGAATCTTTTTTAAAGTACATATTCATTTGGATGATCCTAAATCATTAGTTAATAGCAAGCAACCAGATGCTCTGAATTCTAATTAATTTCAAAATTATGCCTGGTAATTTGATGTAAATGTGTTACAGATTTAGAAAAAAAAACACACCTTGGCTGTGCCTTTCATATTAAATTAATGCTAAAATCTGTATTTCTCATTGAAAATTTTCCTGGGTATTAATATTTATGTCCTAAGCACAATTAATGTGCCAAGTGTTTATTCTTCAAGATTTTATTCAAATTAAGTGTTCCTTAATGTCAAATAAATGATAGGATACATTATTTATTACTTAGCACTTTAATAGTGGCTGCTTTCAAAATATGTGAATGTGTTAATTTAGGAATAAAATGTTGTCTGTGAATAACTCGCTCTGTTGTAGAAGCTAAATCCCTATGTAATATAAGTGGGTTTAACAGCATTGTTGTTTTACCAAAGTAAATAAATACTCTTGAATATTTTCATTTTAAACTCTATGAAGGGCAGGAATTATACATGTGTTATTCAGTGTTGGTACCTGGAGTAATGCCTGAAAACATAGTATGTGCTCATTTAACATTTGGTAAACGAAGGAATAATTGCACTCTAAAGAACTGAATTGATTGTGAAATCTTTTATATATTTGATATCTGTGTGGATTTTCTGTGGAGAAGGATACATATTATAATGCTCCAAGTGGGATAACTGTGAAAACTCCTGGAGAAATGGATATTTCTATTTAGAAAAATAGTGGTATCACATATTGACTGGAACATTTTCTTATTCCAGAAAGCCTTGGAAACTTTGCATTCAGTGTCTGTGAACCAAGAGCCTATCTTTGGTTGTATGATCAATAAATGTGCCTGTTTTTCTGCTTTCAGCCCAAGGCTGTTCCAACTTGGGAGACAAGACCAAGGGCACATACTGAATATTTAATAACCGAATGTGTACTGGCCCTGATTTGGAACTGAGCAGAAAGAGTGCAGTTGCAGCAGCAGGCCTCCAGTGGATTTGTAGCCCTACGGTCGCTTTTTTCCCTGTTAATTTGCTTCTTGTAGTTTTTAATAGTGCAGTAATTGTTTTAATTAGTAAACCCTAGAAACACAAAGGAAGTCATAGTAAAGAAAAGATAGTATTTACCAAAAACAGTGTCTCATAAATAATTGTAAAAAGGGGCAGCTTCTGTGAGTCCTGACAAGGATAACGATTGCATTTCTAGCAGTGCTTTAAACGGGAACATAGCTTGAGTGTCAGAAAACATTAAGTAATAAACATACTATGGCCAGATTGTATTTCGCAATGAAAGAGGTTTTTAAAAATAACTTTTTTATCTGAAAAAGTTAAATGCTTTCTTTCAGAATATAACTTCCTGTGTTGAACTGGTAACTGAATTAGAAGGAATGAGCAATCAATATCATGGGTGTTTGCTTCAGGTGGGAGAAACCAAACTTCTCTATGTCACTGTTTTATTTCTTCTTCACAAAAAGGGGTCAATGGGACTTGAAAGCAACGTCCTTAGTAGTAGTACAAGGAAAGCCCCTCCATCTGCAGGAATCTCTATTAAATACAGTGCAAGTACAGCATGGTGGAACTCCTACCTTTTAGAATGACTACACTCCTGAACAGGAAGACAGGTGCCTGGGTTTCTTCTTCCAGGTGACTGATTTTGGCTTAGCAGTGAAGAAGCATGGAAGGAGTGAAGCTATGCTGCAGACCACATGTGGGACTCCTATCTATATGGGTAAGTTAGTTGATTTAAAATGATCTTTCTATATAAAGAGGTAGAACCACTAATGTAGATTAAAACTTGAGCAACTTGAAAGAACTCCTAAAACTCAATACTAAAAGAACAATCCGATAAAAAAAATGGGCAGATGACATGAACAGACATTTCTTCAAAGAAGACACACAGATGGCCAACAGACACATGAAAAGACGCTCAACATCGCTCATCATCAGAGAAATACAAATCAAAACCACAAGAAGATAACACCTTACACCTGTCAGAATGGCTAAAATCAACAACACAAGAAAGAACAAATGTTGGCAAGAATGAGGAGAAAAGGAACCCTCGTGCACTGTTGGTGGGAATATAAATTGGTGCAACCATGATGGAAAACAGCATGGTGGTTCCTCAGAAAGTTAAAAATAGGGATGCCATATGATACAATAATTCCACTTCTCAGTATTTATGTGAAGAAAACAAAGACACTAATTTGGAAAGATATGTGTACTTCCATGTTCATTGCAACATTATTTACAGTAGCCAAGATACGGAAGCAACCTATGTGTCCATCAATAGAGGAATGGATAAAGAAGATGTGGTATGTTTGAGTGTGTGTTCTTACTCAGCCGTAAGAAAGAATGAAATCTTGCCTTTTGCAACAACACAGATGGACCTAGAAGGTATTATGCTAAGTTAAATAAATCAGAGAGAAGAAAATACCATATGACTTCACTTAAATAAGGAATCTAAAAAAATAAAACAAATGAACAAACAAAACAAAACAGAAACAGACTTGTAGATACGAGAACAAACTGGTAGTTTAGGGGTGGTTGGGATAAATAGGTAAAAGGGATTAAGAAGTATAATCTTCCAATTATAAAATAAGTCAAGGGGATGTAAAGTATAGCATAAGGAATGTAGTCAACAATATCGTAATAACTGTATAGTAACTAGACTTTTCATGGTGCTCATTTAGTAATGTACATAAATGTCGAATCACTATGTCATATACCTGAAACTTATATAATATTGTTTGTCAACTACAATTTAAAAAAAAACAGAAAAAAACCCTCAAGCAATTTGATTTTGCCATAATTTGACTTACTAGCCCTGATCAAGCTACCTTTTCTTTTCTTAGATCAAATAATTTCATTGTTTTAGCATTTTTCTCACAGCTCTTATCTTTAAAGATTGTAGTTTTTATTTGTTTTTTGGACTCTTCTTATAATTGTTTACATCTCTTAGGTAATCATACCCAAACTTAATTATTGGTTTTGTTAACTCATGCTGAAATCATGTGTGTGTTTTGCTTCTTTCCATTTCTTATCCAATTTTATTGCCATTAATTGGTACATCCTAAAACTACTGATTAAATATATTTTTTAAAGCAACAGTTTACAATTTTTCTAAGTGCTACTTTTACCAGCTTTACCAAAGTACAATTTAAATGCCATAAAAAATGTACTATTCAGTGATTTTTCCTACATTCACAGAGTTGTGCAGCCATCACCCACAATTCGGTTTTAGAATAATTCTACCCCAGAAGGTTGCCTCATGACCATTTGTCTTTCATTTCATTCTCATCCCTGCCACAGGTAACCACGAAACTATTAATTTACCTTTTCTGGACATTTCATCTAAATGGAATCATCTCGTATGTTGGCTTTTATGTCTGGCTTCTTTCACTTAGCATAATGTTTTTGAAGTATCGTCCTGTTGTATCTGTAGTCTAGCCCTTTATATTTCTGAACAGTTGTCTGTTGTATGGAGATGCCACATTTTGTTTATCTATTAGCCGATGGGCATGTAGATTGTTTCCAGTTTGTGGCTATTGTGAATAATGCTGATATGAACCCTTGTGTGCAAATTTTAATGTGGACACATTTTCCCTGGGTAGCTACCTAGGAGTGAAGTTGCTGGGTCGTAGATTATGTTTAACATTTTTAAAAAAGATTTTATTTATTTACTAAAGAGAGAGCACAAACCGGGGGGAGGAAGATTCAGAGGGAGAAGCAGGCAGAGGGAGAAGCAGGCTCCCCACTGAGTAGGGAGCCCAATGCAGTGCTCCAACAGAGATAATGACCTGAGTCGAAGCCAGACACTTAACCAACTGAGCCACCTGGGCACCTGCACCTTTATGTTTGAATTTTTACACTTGATCTTAGCCAAAAGGCCAAGAAGCGATTATGTTTGAATTTTTAAGAAACTTCCAAATGTTTTTTCAAAGTGAATGTAGCACTTGACCTTTCTACTAGCAACGTATGATGGTTCTAGTTTCTTTGTATCCTTGTTGACTCTTGATAATTACCTTTCTTTCTAATTATAACCACTCTAATAGGTGTGAAGTAGTATCTCATTGCGGTTTTTAATTTGGTAATTTGATTTCCCTAATGACCAATGATGTTGAGCATCTTTTCATGTAGTTATTAGTCGTTAATAATCTTCTTTGATGAAATGTCTATTCAAATCTGTACCCATGCGATGATTATATATTTTTCTCATTAAATTTATTGGTGAAATAATTGCTTTAATAGGTTTTGAAAATGTTGAACCATCCTTGCACTTTTAGATTAAACTCCACTTGGCTTAATAAACTGCTTTATTCAATTTATCATCACTTTATTTAGGAGTTTTGAGTGTTGATTTCTTTCTCTTGTGCTGCCCTTGTCTTTTTTGATGTCAGTGTTATGCTAGCCTTATTTAAAAAACAAAATGACATGCGCACAAATCACTTAAGTAACAGAGATTATCTGTTATATTAATAAACTACTAATTTGATGAAATTTCCCCTCAAAATTGTTTTGGCCCTGGTACCTTGTGGTAGATTAAGTTTCTATTATATTTTCAGTTTATATTGGGTCATTCAAGTTTTCCACACCTTTTTGAATCATTTTGATAATTCATGTTTTTCTAGAAAATTATTCTTTACTTTGAGATTTAACGTTTTATTGGCATAAATATGCATATATTATAATTTTCTGATTCTCCTATGTATCTGCGACTCTCCCCCTAATATGTCCTAATATTTTTTAAGATGGTCATGTGATGTAAGATTAGCAATGTGGCCTGTGATGTCAGCTGGTTAACTCTGGATTCCAGCTCTGCCACTTAGTCTGGTGAGCCCTGGGCAAACAATTTAACTCATTTGTTGTGGTTCTGTATAATGGGGATTATCTCAATCATTTATCAAAAAATTGTTGAGGGTCTACTTTGTGTCAGGGCTGGTCTGGGTATTGGGCATACAACAGTGAACAAAGTATAAAAATGTCATGTTGGTATAAACATTAAACAAAATAAAAAAGTAAAATGTCTGCTATTACCTGGGATGTTAGAGAGAAATGCTAGGAAAGAAAAATAAAACAGGGAAGGGGAGAAGATATACTTAGGATGGTAATAATAAGATCTTTCTCATCAGGTTGACATGAGAATTAAACGAGAAAATATATGTAAAGTGCTTAGCATAATACCTGACACTTACTGCTCAATTTAAGCTCTTGTAATAATACTGATCATTTTTTTTCTTGATCAAATTTGTTAGTGGTTAGGACAGTTTATTGGACTTTCAAAGAACCAGCTCAAGTCTGATATTATTTAGTTGACTTTTTTATTAATTTCTGCTTTTATTTTTCTGGATTCCTTCTTTCTATTTTCTTTCGATTTATTTTTTAACTTCCTAAGGTAAATGGTTGTTTATGTTCAGCCTGAGTGTTTCTTTGTTCACTCTGAGTATTTTTTTGACCATTTCTTTTGCTAGACAGTGTTCTTTCTATTATTCATTTCTTAATAGTCTATCATTTTAGTTTTAGTCTTCTTTAATCTAAGAATTATTGAGAAGTGCTTTTACAATTTTCCAGGTGGTTAGGATGTGTTTGACGTTCATGTGAATATGTGATAGTTTTCCTAGCCTTATGATTTTCCTGTCTGATTTTCTTCATTGGCCTAGGCAGTTGTGACTTAAAGGTTTTCGACTTTTAGGAATTGCTTTCTGTGATTGAACACATGGTTGGTTTTTGCAAATGTTGCACTGGATATTTAGAAAATATGTATATTCCTCCTTTGTTGACCACAAAAATTTCTCTGTGTGTGTCTTTATAAAATCGATTGTGACACCTTTGTGATTTAAACTTTCCATGTTGTTAATTTTGTTTGCTTCTGTTGATTTCTGAGAGAGTTATTGAAGTCATCCACCAAGATAGGACTTTGACAAATCTTTTTGTACTTTCTATAGATTTCTTTAGAAAAATCTTATTTTATTGAAATATAATTCCCATACAATAAAATGCACAAATTTTAAGTGTAAAGTTTGATGACTTTTGGCAAATGCATGTGCTTATATAATCCGCAAGAAGCTATAGAACCTCTCTGTCAACCCAGGAAATTCCTTTGTGTTTCTCTCTGTTAGTCTCCCACCCAGACCACAGCAACCACTGAAGATTTTTATTGCCAAAGCTTAATTTTGCTTGTCTAGAACTTTATTTAAATTGAATCAGACAGTGCACATTCTTGTGTCTGTCTTTGTCTGGTCCATGTGATGATTTTGAGACTTACCCATGTCATATCGGTAGTTTATTCATTTTTATTGCTGAGGAGTATACCTAATTCTGGTTTTGTTGGCTTTTTTTTTTTTTGCCTCCTTGATGTATTAAGTTTTGAAACTGTTTTATCTTATTTGGGAAAAGGCTACTTTAGATTCTGTTCATATCCTCCTGTTGGCAAAAGACATCTGGTCTGTAGTTACATGGGGAAAATATATCCAAGCACCCTGAGTTTTATGCCTGCTTATTAGCTGTCTACACTGATAACAAGTGAGAGAACAAGAGAGAAGACAGATGGTTTGTAGAGCTTTGCTGACTTCCTAAATGGCTCCCTGGCACTGTTACTCTGGCCTCTGCCTCCCTCTGAGAGCTGTGATGGCAGCACACGCGGAAACACCCCCGGTTTTTAAGATGGCTCTGAGAGACCAAGGCCATCATCCCGGCCCCCCACATAGGGGCACCAAGTGTAGGCGCAAGTCACAGACTTGCCCTTGTTGGAGACTCGCTGCCACAGAGCCTCTTGAACTTTAGTGATTCAGTATTTAAAGAGTTTAAGTAGAGGTAAGGAATAATAATAGTTGCTTAGAGGGAAATGCTAATTACTTTTCAATGATTTGGAAATGAATAACTCAGTTTTGTTAATTATCTATAGTTGAGCCTTTACTCATTGCTTCTTCTTTTTACTTTTTGGTTCCTTTTTGTTGCTTTTTTGTTCCTTTGACAGGAGGCAGAGGAAGTGAAATGCCATTTGCTTTTAGTAGTTATAAAAGGGGTGTGTGTGTGTGTGTGTAGGGTGGGAGAATGAAACTTTTCTAAAATAAAAACACCTTTTATGTGGGAGGCACTCAGAAGCTGTGTAACTTGAGGCAAGTCACTGCATCTACCTGAACCTTAGTCTCCTCACTGGCAAAGTGAGCCAAATACCTACATACCCATCTCACAAGATTCTTCACGTGATTTACACAAATAACAAAATTTATAAAAAAAAGTGCTTTGTAAACATTAAAATTTATTGAAATATATATATGTTTCATTTTTATGTTTATATCTGTTTTATTCTTTTTTTCCTTAAAGAAAGATGTTTGCTCCCTAGCCACAGAGGCACAATAGACTATTCCTGAAATATCGTTTGTGACATTTTAAAAGCCATTTAGAAAGCCAGCCATTATAAAGTAAAATGTATACCTTAAAGTACCCCCCCCCCGCCACATGCACACACACAACTACTTTGAGGAGATTGTTTAAAGGAGCCCTATTGTGAACACATTGTAAAGTATGGAGCACAGAGCTGGGGAGTCAGGAGTACCTGGATCCTAGTCCTAGTTGGTTTTTTTTGATCCGATTATGTTGTAGGAGCTCTCTCTTTGTCTTAGTTTTCTCATTTAGAAAATGTGGAAAATAATTCATATTCTGTCATAAGAGTGATATTATTATTATTATACTAAAATGATTTATAGCCATTTATCTCAGTTTCTCTGTGAATCCAGATTTCCACATATTGGACTTGCTTTAAATTATATCCACTTAAGGCATGTATTCAATTCTATTTTGGGAAAAGAACTGAGATATTGTTGTCTTCTACTATAACTACACAATCTTTGCAAAATCATTTCTTAACAATTTCAAAGGAATGGAGAGTAGTACATTTAGTTATACAGTTTATGCCTTCGTTCCATTAGAAGCTAAATGACAGGAATGAGGGTACAGTGACATCAATTGTTAAGGCCTGTACATTATTCATTTAACATCTGCTGTTGGTTCTCTTTTTCCCTGTGGGGGAATAAATTACAACACATCAGCACATTTTTCATGCTTTGTGTTTAAGCGTTTAAACTTCATTTATTGTATTATTAATACTATTTCATTTCTGCTTATTTGGCAGCCCCTGAAGTTATCAATGCCCACGACTACAGCCAGCAGTGTGACATTTGGAGCATAGGTGTCATAATGTACCTTCTGTAAGTAGCCTGCTAAATGTGCAGTTTAACATGAACGGATGGTCTCTAACAGCAGACTAGAGTTACACAGATTGTAAATGAAAACTCGACAATATAGTTTTTAAAAAGTGACTGAAAACACAATTGGGAAGCCATTCTAAAAACTCTCTTATTTGTCGTCAGCTAAATCCATTAGATAGTTTTTTAATACTATAAATTTATAATATACAGGCTTGCTTTTCATTGACCTATAAATGCTGCAATAGCTGGTATGCTCTGAGTCAAGTGAAAAACTTGCTTAACACCTCTCTGATCTTTTGCTACAGACCAGAAAGTTTCTTTGTATTTCCTCGAGAGATTCACTCACAGCCCTTCAGGTAGAGAGAGGTGCTGGGGCCTGGCACTTAGCTGCCCTGTGGACCAGGCACACGTGAGGAGTGAACACTAACTAGACAGGGGGTCAGCCCAGGAGCTGGGGACTACCCTATAGTTCCCAGTCCTCTTACTGCTACTGAAAACATCGCTGTTTCTGGCTCACTCTCAAGATTCCATTGAACCCCACGTCCTGTTCATTTTCCTTTTGCAGTGTCCTCACCTCTTCCTTCATTTCTCTTCACTTGTATCATTTCTCCTTATGATCCTTCTTCTAGAATATTACAATGTCTGTTTGACTGTTCTCCCTGCCTCTGGTCTCCTTCCCCAGTTCATCATTCACATCGCTGTCAGGATTGTCTTTGTAAATCACAAATCTGATTGTACTGCTTTTCTGATTCACAACCTCTGGTAATTCTCCCTTGTTATAGAAGAATGTCAGAGCCTCCTGGCATGGCACGACAGCAAGCCTCCCATGGCCAGGCTCCAGCATGCCTGTCCAGGCTTGGGCTAGCTGTGTTCCCATGCACCTGCCGCTTGCTGTAGGCACTCTAGGCCTTTATGAGTCACATACCCAGTATCACATGTCTCTGAGTCTTTGCTTATGCAGTTCCTTCTGCTTACGATGTTTTTTTTTACTTCTCTATTAACCTTTCTCCTGGGCCCTCCAGCTCAAACATTAACGCCTTCTGTTTCCCTAATTCCTATCTGCCTCAGGAAAGTTCCTGCATTCATTATATATATACATTCCCACACTCCACAGAGGATTTAAAGCATCAAAAATGCATGCAAAACAATAACACTGAAAGAAAAAACAATAATATTTCATCAGGAAAGTTTGCACATGTGTGAATTTGATAGAATTGTTCACTTTCCTGTGTTCTCATAGCACTTTTAAAAACTAGATTATACTATTGTAATATAATTATTAGAGTATGTATATTTTTTTTCTGTTTTTGTTCTCCTTGCTCTAAAAGTCCATGAAGGACAGAGAACTTATATTATTCATCTTTGCATCCCTTGTATCTGGTACAATAGTAGGCATGGAGTCTATGCTCAATATATGTTTGTAAAATTGAATTAAAGCAAATTGTCTAAGAGGTGTTCTGAAAAGTTAGTGGCCATTGTTCTGCCTTGTGGTGAGTATGAACATTTTTATGCTGATGCAACATTAGTTTTATGGTCATATTGGAGATTTCACTGTGCATTCCCTCTTCCAGATCATTTCTAAATATTGACATCAGATGTTACATTTTCACAGTGCTGTGAAATGGAATACACAGGCAGTAGAAATTGGAAGATGTGATTGTAACTGTAACTCAGATGGTCAACACACATCACTGCTTAGAGTGCATAAAGTGTAAATGTATTCACAAAGTTTTTGATCATTGTTTTGTGCTAATTAGAATCGTACCATAAAAATTCTAAGCCTTAGTGTTAATTAAAAGTATCGCTATTTTAAATTAGTGTTTTAAACTTGTAAGAATTTCCAGACAAGTCAAATATAATATATGTAATCTATTATTACACTATTCATGTGGTGTTTGCTGCCTGCTTAGTTTGAATTTGTTATTAAAGAAAGTGATAGTGTAGTACACATCTAAAATTTTTTCTCCTTCTTAAAGATATAATTTTAATTTTTCTGCTTCAGAGCATGGCTGCATATCATCGTAATGACATCTTTTTTCCTTTACAGTAGACTCTTACTTAGCTAATCAGTGCCTATTCATTAATTTGCCTGAGCCCGGTGTTCTTATAGATAATTTCTTTCACCAAGGGCACAAACATATTACCTTCTCCAGGGGGGCTATTTCCTTGTTTATCAGTTACCCCTGATTCATTTCTACTTAATTGGACAATGATAACATACTTTCTCAAGGTGAAATTAACATAAATACTCTTCATGGGTACTATTCTCTGCTGTTGTGATTCCTATGACATAGGCAACAGAAAATAATCGAAAGGCTTTAAGAGGCATTTTTCATGTCTTGGATTTCCTTTTTCTGGATGTGCAGAAAATTGCTGTCATAAAATTTCATATGCTGCTGATTGACCAACCATTAGATACATTTTGTGTAAGTAAAATTGCAAAGGACAGAAAAAAGGGGGAGTTTTTTACAACACAGCCCTTGAGCTATAGTTGCATGCTAGTCAGGCAATGAAGGAGCAGCTAAGAAATTGGTGAATGTGCATATCACTGGTTGTTAACAGACTCAATGAGCTGGACTTTTGCTGGCCCGTACTTGTTATAATAGATAGTAATTGTCCATAAGACCATTTTTCTGGCTTTTTTTTTATTGCATTTTAAAACTAAACACTAGTAAGGCAAATAAGATCAGAGAGAGGATGGTCAGAACGAGCTGGAGAAATAAAAAGTATTAAAATAAGAGATTGCAGAACAATTTGATAAATACTGATCTCTTAAAAAGAAGCTATTGCAAATGAAAAGCTCAGTTTTCCAGTCTAAGTTGATAAACTACAAGGATGAAAGCAACTTTTTGCTTTCGTCAACTTTTTTTTCTTCATCAACTTTTTGCTAGGAAATCATCATCCTCATCCTTATTATCATGTTAAATATTTATCAAATTTAGATTAATTCAAAAAATGTTCATGGCAAAGATTTGAAAAAAGCTTAAAAATAGAACTTTAAACATCAGTAAAAATATAACTGCTAGGAGACTTAGAGATCATTATATTTATGTACATAATAGGTTAGCATTTAGGATGTATAATGGGATTATGCCATTTTATTCTTTCAGTAATAAAGTAGAAAAATATAATCCTGAGAGTTGAACAACAGACATACAGTGTTGCCTCTGTGACAAGTCAGATCTAGCTTCTGTCTGGCTGTCTTTGGGAAAATCTGGTTTTTGGCTACAGGCTTGTACTCAGCTGTTGGGGTTGATAGTAAAGATGATGGCTAACATTTGCTGAGAATGTACTATGAGGAATTGAACTTGACTTTTAAGCAAGTTCTTGTAGTTTTGGACTGGATTACTTACTGAAGCACAAGCTTGCCATGCTCTTTATAAAATATAGTATAATGCTTCGTTTTTTAAAAAAGATTTATTTATTTTAGAGAGAGAGTACACATGTGTGTGCGAGGTGGGAAGGCGCTGAGGGGGAGGGAGAGGGACGAGCAGACTTCACACTCAGTGCAGAGCTGTCTCTGGGCTTAGGGCTCAATCTCAGGACCCTGAGATTATGACCTGAGCTGAAATCAAGAGTCAGAGGCTTAACCTACGGAGCCACCCAGGCGCTCCAATGTAATACTTCCTTTTACAAGATCTTGAAGACACACAGTCCCTGTATTACAGAATGTGCCGCAAGCCCACGTTCACTTTATACATTCTTCCAGTGGTTTTACTGATGTTGGTCATTATGTGTGCTCAGCTTTTGTTCCAGACTAAAGGATCAAATCAGCAGCATCATCTGACTTTCCTCATCCATCCAGACTGTCTTCATTTTGTATACCATTTTTGAAGACTGGTGGCCTTTTTCATGGATTTTGGGCTTTGACTCATCCTATAGACTCCAGGGTTATTCTTGGTTTATTCTTACTAAAGTTCGTGTAGTGTTTTACCATGAATAAAGCCCTTACGTGGTCATTAGACTCTGAAAACTCTCAAAGGACTCTGATAACTCAGTATATTTTCCCTCAAGTCCAGTTTTAATTATGTACCTTAAGCAGCACCTTACATTTGCTCACATTGAAGCATATCTGCACTATTATTTGTGCACTTAAAATCACACATCTGCCTGTATTTTGTTCGTATTTAAGCTTAGTTTTCCCCCATCTGGAAGACCTTTGGGTCATGTGCAGATCTGGACATTTCAGTGTATATAAGGTCTTATCACTGACCTTGCAAAACCTCCTTTGCTCCCATTTCTACATTCAGAGAGAGATACCCACCCCTAGTTATCCTTTACTTAAATTTGGTGCACCACCAATTCCAAGTTCTATGGAAACTTATTTTTCGATAGCCTCATTTTGATTATTTAAAAAAAATCTAAACAAAATGGTTACCTTTGTTGTAGGTTATGTGGAGAACCACCTTTTTTGGCAAGCTCAGAAGAGAAGCTTTTTGAGCTAATAAGAAAGGGAGAACTACATTTTGAAGATCCAGTCTGGGAGTCCATAAGTGATTGTGGTAAGTATAGATCTGTCATTATTTACTAAAGCAAATGTATGTAATAAGAAACTTGGCCAATAATTCAAATAATTCAATCTCTGTTTTGTCATTAAATTTACTTATAGAAATAAACACTATTTTCTTGTGGAAATGGTGATCTCTTCACTGTGATTGTTGTAGTCAAAATTTCCAACAAAAACAAATTACATTATAAAAATTGTAGAGGAAATTGCTGATCATCTAGCCCATTTTTTCTGTAGACCGTTTACAAGCAATCCAGACAATAAAACCTCACTTTAGGCCTGAAACTTTATTTATTAGCCATTTATTCTGATGATATTTATTTCATAATTGGGATCTTCCTCTTGCATTATATAGACCTAATCCTAAGTAAAATAGAAAATGTATGGCATTAATTGTAGTTAAGATTTTCAGTATTTTTCCCTTATTTGCAGCTAAAAGTGTTTTGAAACAGCTTATGAAAGTAGATCCTGCTCACAGAATCACAGCTAAGGAACTACTAGATAACCAGTGGATAACAGTAAGTTACAAGATTACCTCTTTTTTTTTTCTTTTTGACATGCTACCATTGCTTTTTTTAAAATTTGGTCTTGTAGTTTATAGTCTTAAAATAATAAGTTTCATCTTCTGACAAGTTAAAAAAATTATTGAGTCTTAACACATTTCTGAAATGGGCACTTTCAAACTATTAAAACTATTACCACAGTTGTTTAGATATGTTTATAGAGGTTTAAATGAACTCTGCTTTGCTCCATACCATGACGATATCAAGTCTGGTAGAAGAGAGCTGAGAAATGCCCATCATGAAAACTGTAATATTGAAACAGTCTATATAGATAAGTGATGTAAAGCCCTGGAACAGTCCACTTCTGTTTCAACTCTTTGGATGCAAGGAATCTTTGGGGACTTAGAAAAACCACGATCTTCTAAGAGTGGCTATTACCTGGCCTGAAATCTTGAGTAATTATTCATTTACATATTGCTTCTCCCATCAGACTAATTGCCTTCAGCCTAGATCCTATGTCTTACCAAGCTTTGTATTCCTGTACCAGAACATTACCTGGTCACAATAGGAACCTTGGAATAGGAATAGGAAATAGGAATATTTACCTCTCAATATTTATCTTCTTTTTGTCCTCTGGAAATGAGGTTCCTGACTCGTAGCTGGAAACATTGCTATCTATCTAGTCTTCATTGCTGGTTATCCCCAGTTTTTGTTAGTTATCATGATGGCAGAAATAGGAGCAATTTTCAGGAAGTGCCCTTAAATGGAGAGCATATGGCATTCCTCAGCACATCTTCTTTTCTGGTGAATGGAATACAGATGTGATGGCTGGAGTTTGACTTGCCATATTAGACCATAGAGTGGAATCCATAAACTGAGGATGGCAGAGCAGCAAGATGCAAGGAAGCAGGGCTCTTAGCTCACAGAGCTGCCATGCCAAGCCCTTGCGCACCCACCTCCAGACTTTTTCATAGGAGCAGGAAACAAACTTCCGTCATCTTTAAGATGCTGTCAAATATGTTACGGGGCCTAGTACCAATTAATCTATACTCAGTAATTGTTAATGAGTGAGTGATTCAATAAGTGAATAAGTCTGTAGGTATCTCAGAAAATGTCCAAGAACTGAGACTGGAGATTTCTAAAGACACATGGGACACATGGGACAGTGCTAAGCAGTATTCATCTATGAAAAAATTACTGTACATCTATTATTTGCTAGATGCTGTGCTAGGTACTGGAGATACCCGATATGCTTACATTGCAGTGGCATTGTTGCAAAATGATGGTGGCTTGGATAGGGTTGTAGCAACAGAGTTGGAGAGAAATAAATGCAATATATTTTTTAGGTATAGTTGACAGGACTTGGTGGTGGCTTAGATGAGGAATGAGGATAAGGGAGGAATCAAGGGTGACTTCCAGATTTTGCTGTAATAGTTGGTGGGACCGTGGTGGTGCCATTTACTGAGATGTGGACTACTGTGGGAAAAACAGTTGTTGTTTTTTTTTTTTCTGGGAGGAAGGTGGTGGATCAAGAGTTCCATGCTAGATATGCAAAGTCTGACTATTAAATAGATAATTGAGTATATGAGTCTGGAACTGGGGAGAGATAAATTTGGGAATCATGAGTGTATATATGCCATGTAAGGTCATTAGGCTGAAGAGATAAATTAGGAAGAAAATACAGACAGAAAAGAGAAGAGGCCCCAGCACCCAGCCACTGGACACTACAACATCCAGAAGAGGAGAAGCCAGCTATGGGAGCTGAGAAGGGATGGCCATTGCAGAGAGAAGAAAATTGGGAGAGTGGTGCCAGCGAAGTTAGATGAGAAGAACGTTTGAGAAAGTGAGAGCAGTCAGCTCCCGGGTAAACGCTGCTGAGAAGTCAAGAAGAGATGAAGTTTCCATTAGACTGGCCAACAGAGGGGTTGATGGTGACCTTGAGGGCCCAAGTAAGTTTAGATACATATCAGAAACTTATAGTTATATCACTCCTCTTCTCAACTCTCTAGTTTTCCTTTGGTAATTTCTAATTGTTTTTTTGAATAATATTTTTTCCTTCAAGGGCTAATAAACCTATCTTCACTGGAAGCTGGGTTATATCTGCCCTCTTCTGTGAATGTGTTGATCTCTGAAATGATTCTGTGCAATAAGTATTTCTGGCCTAAAGTAATCGTGCAAACGAGCTAGCAGCTAGATCATTGCAAAACCATTCTGAGGAGATTTGTAGTATAGCAAAATCAAAAACTGTAAAACAGATGGTGTGCCTTAGAAATCTCTCTCTTTTCAGCATCACATAACATTCGGGTTTGGCCATTTAATTATTTGTTTTCTAATTAGTACAACTTTATTTCTGGCTTTGGTCATTTCTCCAGAAGTCTCCATTTTTGAGCCTCTGTAACATTTGTCTCTATGTAGTCTTTGCCAAATGGATAGAGAAGTGACAGATAGCATGTACTATATCGGACTACCCTAAGGAGTTCAGTGTATGAAGTTTAGAATACTGGCATTTTATAAACTTCTGAAAGGCAAAACTCTTTTCTACTTAACCACTTGAAGTCTTCCTGTAATTCATATCCTCTATTTGAAATAATCTAAAAAGAGTACGTTACTTCTCTCAGTACCTGGCTGCTTTATAACCAGAGCTTATCTTTTGCAATATCTAATGTGTAGTGACATTTTTTTCAAAGAGCTTTACTGGATAAAAAGTTTTTATGGTTTAGCCTATGTATTGTGCAATTTGAAATGTATATATCTGCAAAGTGTCTTGAGAAAAAGAGTCATAGTTTCTCTGTGTACATTTAAGTGAATGGAACTTAAACACGTTTGTCATCCTGATTTCAGAAGTCAAAGATTAGATGTAAGGAAAACCAGCCAAGAAATGACTTTCCTACAAAGGAAGAGTTTGATGATGACTGCAAGGGCCAGGAGTGTGCCTACAATCCTCTTGGGTCTGTTTTTTCCTTTCTGTCCCCTTTCCTCTCAACAGTGGCTCGGGAGTTTATTCCACCTTATTAGATAATTACAGTTGCTTCTTGGTATTCCTTCAAATCCCTTATGACAACTAACACCAAGAATTTGCATGTTTAACAAGTTTCCCACATATTTTTAATGCCTACTTATATTTAAGAACCCAGCTATAAATTAAGGGAACACTTTTCTTCCATGGCTTGTCATAAATAAGTTTCCAGATTTGAGGTCTTTTGGTTTTATTCATACATTGAATTGAGTAATTCCTTTGACAGATTTTGTGTGTTTGTGTGTGTGTGTGTGCACCTACCACCTTGTGCTAGGTAACAAAATATCATTAAGGATATATAGGACATGGTCTCTGATATAAAGAACTTATAACCTGGTGAGGGAGACAAGCTATGTATAAGATAAGATATATTGTATCTTATATCAGTACTATAATGATACTATATCTTATAGTATCATTAAATGATAAATGGCATAAGAAGACCAGAGATACAGAGGCAAGCAAGTGTAAAATCAGGAAGTTCAATCTGACTGGCAGAGAAAATCCTGGAAGGAAAGAAGTGGGAAACAAACTTTTAAAAAAGGAAAAAGAATTGTGAGAGGACTTGAATCTCAGGCTAAAAAGTTATAACTTGCTGTCATAGATGGTAGAGAACAATGTACATTCTTTGAAATGGGGAAAATTATTGTTGTAGTGCATCAGTCTTGCAAGGCAGATTATTTTAAATGGGGCAACTGTCATTTAAATGTCTTTATTGATTTTAACAAGTATCTTTGGATTTTAATCCATCAGCACTATTGGGGTTCAAAGATGAATAAAACACAGTCTCTCCCCTTAAGTAATTTACCATAAAGTACAGTGTACTTTTTTTTACAGTCACACTTTGCAAAGGCACTTGTCATCAAGGTGTATGGTCTAATCTCAGAATGGTCTTTCCTAGTGTGTGAACAAGGCCCTTCCTCATTACTTTGCAAGTTATTATCCAGGTTTTTGTCATTAGCTTTTGACCATTAGCCTTAACATATACCCTCTACATAAGAGAATGAAACTTTTCTGATGCCTAATTGTGGGTCTTTTTTTTCTGACTGTATATTTTCATCCTAACTATGTCAAAACTGTTACCTTTATTTTACTATATTTAGTTATTCTTATGTTGTGAATTATCTTATGTATATGAATATGTCGAAACCCTATTTAATGAAGGTTTCTATAAAAATTATGTTACAAAGAAGTTCATGAACCAGGGACCTTGGAGATTTATTCAATATCCAATGATAGGTAGATAGTTAATAATTTAGTAAATAGTTATCACATAACTGCTATGTGCTGTGGAGGACACAGGGATGAGTCTGGTACAGCCCCTGCCCAGTGGTTGCCCACAGCCTAGTAGAGGGTTTAAAATAAAAACAGAGGCAGTGAATGAGTATATAATAATGTGTGTGTACATATAAACATAAATAATATATAAAATAATATATTTATATTACATGTATAATAAATATACTATATTATATAATTCTATATATTTATGTATTTATATTTATATATGACATAAACATGTTATATGAATGTGTCATATATAATACATATGCTATATATAAATATACAATTATATGTGTTCTATAAAGATAAAAATATATTTATAAATTTATAAATTTTATATATAATGTGCTATCCAATGCTGTAATATACAGTATGATACCATGTATGACATAGTGCCATATAACGTGGTACTATATTGTGTAGTAGTAGTACTAGGTTTTCAAGAAGAGAGCTATCATTCCCTTTAGGGGATTACAAAAACTACCTAAAGTGAAGGTAATATGTGACCTGGCACTGAAAGAGAGGGTAAAAGTAGAAATTAGTGTTATAGTTGTGGTCAGAAGGATGGGGATTCTAGATAGGAAGACCTTTACAAAGATATACAGAGAAAAAAATGTGCAATATATTCAGAGAACATGAAGTATAGTAGTAATTCTGTGTTTCTTGAACCATAGAAGACACGTAGGGAGGAGTGGGAAATTAAGCTGTAAAGGCAGGTTAGAAGTGTTTTACCCTAGACCTTTATTTATTTGGAGGGGACTTTATATTTGGCTTCTTTGACAGTGGGTTGCTACTAGAAGGCACTGCAGGACCCTGATCACAGCTGAACCTACTCGAGTTTCTCCTTTGTCCCTCTGACCCTGATTTTGGGTGGATTTGGATGAGGTCTGTGGGCTGGATTCTGAGGAGAGAATACCTATTCCAATTCCTTGAGTTGAAGGTCTTGAGGGAGCCTTACACACTGGTCGTGGCTTAAGGGCAGAAGCAGGATCTTGACGGAGAGATAGTAAAGTAGAAGTCAGGGTCTCATTGGAAACAGGATGGGCACTGGAGCAGGTTGGGAACAAAAAGCAAGTGTCTGAGACTCCTCACAGGTCAGCTCCATCAGTTAGTGGGCCAGTCGATGTATTGGGGGCAAGACAGAACTTCAGGAAGAATAATCTGGCAACAGTGTGTGTGGTACAGCTTGCTTGGTGGCAAGCAGAAGCTGGAGCACTGGGGCACCTGGGTGGCTCAGTCGGTTGAGTATCTGACTCTTGATTTTGGCTCAGGTCATGATCTCAGGGTCATGGGATCAAGCCCCACGTTGGGCTCCACACTCAGCAGGGAGTCTGCTTGAGATTCTCCCTCCCTCCCTCTCCCTCTGCCTTTCTGCCCCCACCCCACCCTGCTCACACTCTCTCTCTCAAATAAATAATAAATAAATATTTTTTTAAAAAGTAGTTGGAGCACTGAAATAAGACTTGGGTGAGATGATGAAGACTAGAACTTGGGCAAGGAGAGCGGTGATCTCTCTGATATGAGGAACTTGAGGGGCAGGGTGGGGGGTCGTGGGGGTTAGGGAGGGAAAAATAATGAAACAAGATGGGATGGGGAAGGAGACAAACCATAAGAGACTCCTAATCTCACAAAACAAACTGAGGGTTACTGGGGGGTGGGAGGGTAGGGATAGGGTGGATGGGTTATGGACATTGGGGAGGGTTTGTGCTTTGGTGAATGCTGTGAAAGATGTAAGCCTGATGATTCACAGACCTGTACCCCTTGGGCAAA